>JAZKJV010003569.1:0-600000 GCA_037367405.1 Ottelia alismoides | reverse complement strand
TTGTTTACAATGAACAAGGCCGCCTGATTGTCACATTCTAAGGTCATAGGAAGTGGGACTTCTATACATAAATCTGTAAGCACAGCCTTTACCCACATCATTTCTGTGCTAACCTGAGCCATAGCCCTATATTCATATTGAGCACTAGACCTGTCTACCACAGTTTGTTTCTTGCTCCTCCATGAGATTAGAGAATCTCCAATGTAAACCACAAACCCAGAGGTGGACTTCCTGTCCTTGGGACACCCTGCATAATCTGCATCTGCACATGCTGAGATAGAGATCACCTTGCCTTTCTTGAATAGCAAACCCGCACCTGGAGATGATTTGAGGTACCTGAGTATCATATGTATGGCATCCATGTACACCTGACTTGGTTGCTCCACGAACTGGCTCACACGACACACAACAAAGGCTATGTCGGGCATAGTAATAGTGACATACAATAGTTTGCCCACCAGTTCTCTGTATCTTCTCTTATCCACCTCCTCTGTATCATCATCATATAGCTTCATACTGGAGTCCATTGGTGTTGTAGCAGGCCGGCAACCGAGCATTCATGTTTCGCTCAACAGGTCCGTAACATATTTTCTCTACGACATTACTAACCCATACGGATTTCTGGCAAACTCCAGCCCTAGAAAGTATCTAAGGACTCCAAGATCCTTGGTAACAAATTCTCTACCTAGCATTTCTTTTGCCTTCTTTATTCCTTGTGTATCATCTCCTGTAATCAAGATGTCATCTACATAAACCATGATTGCAATAATACCTCTTGAAGTCTTTTGTACAAACAAGGAATGATAAGCATTAGAGCGTTTGTATCCCTGTTTTTCAAAGAGGTCTGAGAGCTTCTGAAACCATGCTCTGGGGCTCTGCTTAAGGCCATAGATAGCCTTATGAAGTCTGCACACCTTGGAACACTCCCCCTCAACAGCAAAATCGGGTGGCTGGTGCATGCATACTTCCTCCTGTAAGTCACCATATAAGAACACATTCTTCACATCCAACTGATATAGCGGCCACTCACGAGTAACCGCAACTGACAGCAAGATCCGTAGAGTAGAATAACGTTCTACTAGCGAGAATGTATCAAGATAGTCCACCCCGTGTGTCTGTGTAAAGCCACGAGCAACAAGACGAGCCTTGCATCTGTCAATACTGCCATCTGCATTCTGCTTGACTGTAAATACCCACTTGCAGCTCCCTGGGGACACATCTGCAGGTATAGGAACCAGACTCCAAGTTCCTCTAGATTGAAGTGCTGCCATTTCTTCTTCCATTGCTAGACGCCATCTATTGTCCTTCAAAGCATCTTGGTAATTCAGTGGAATATCTACAACTGACAAAGCGACCACAAAGTTCCTGAAATCCCCAGATAGTCGTTCAAATGACACAGAAGCTGCGAAAGGATATGAGGCGCAGCTTCGCTTCGATTTGCGTATAGCAATAGGAACATCTAAATCAGCTGTGTCCTCATCTGTCCTCTATAACACATCCTGCTCAGAAACATCATTAGATCCATGAAGAGTAATAACTTCAGAACATACCTTAGGCGAGCTAGGTGATGAGTCATGACCATGAGCTGGAGTAGGCCTGTGGGTATAATGAAATGGTAGTGGTGAAACAGGGATAGTAATAGGAGGTGCAGATGATGGTAAAGGAGCTGGTGGTGGTGGTACTGGTGGTGGTGGTGTCACAAAGATGGCATCAGTAGTAACTGGAGGTAGCAACAGATCACCTGAGGATGAAAAATACATTACGGATTCAAAAAATGTAACATCTGCACTAACAAGATACCGCATGCGCAATGGATCATAGCACTTGTACCCCTTCTGAGTTCTGGAGTACCCAACAAACACACACTTGACAGCCCTAGGAGAGAGCTTGTCAGTACCGGGAGACAACTAGTGGACAAAGCAACCGAACCAAACACACGAGGAGTAAGGGAAAACAAATCTTTATCAGGAAAGATAAGGGAGAAAGGAATCTGTTCACCTAGTACAGAGGACGGCATACGATTAATTAGGTAGCATGCTGTGAGAACCGCGTCACCCCAATAAGAATAAGGAGCATGACTCTGTATAAGAAGTGACCTGGTGACATCTAGTAGATGGAGATGTTTCCTCTCAGCGATCCCATTTTGTTGGGAGGTATAGGCACAGGATGTCTGGTGGATAATCCCTTGGGGTGAGTAGTAATTAGTTAGGACATGAGTACACAATTCCAAGGCATTATCACTTCTTACAATTTTAACAGATGTGGAGAAAACATTACGAATCTCATTAAGAAAATGGATAATAATATTTCCTGCTTCAGATTTATTCTTCAACAAAACTACCCATGACACACGAGAGAAGTCATCCACAATAACTATATAAAATATGTGTCCCTGATGATCAGGAATACGACTCAGACCCCATATATCAATATGAAATAACTCAAATTGGAGGTACTACTCCGACTCTGACGACTGGGAAAGGTAGACCGATAATGCTTTCCCAACTGACAAGCCTCACATTGGATGGATGTGTGAGGCAGACCCTGGGGTAACACACGACGCAACTTCTGAAGCGGTAGATGTCCAAAGCGCATATGCCATAGCAGAGGAGATACGGGTCCAGTAGGTAGGGATGAGGTTGCAGCAAAAGAAGTCTGATTGAGGCGATAGAGGCCTCCTTGCTCATAGCCACGACCAATCACATTGCCCGTAAGGATGTCCTGAAAAACAAGAGAAGATGGATCAAAAATTGCCTGACATTGTAAATCCTTTGTAATCTGACTGATTGATAATAAATTCATTGAAAAATCAGGCGCATGTAACACATTTTTGAGCTGCATAGAAGATGTCAGTCTAATCTTCCCCTGACCAGTAATTGAGGAATGTGTACCATTGGCAATGACCATTATTTGGCCTGGAGGGATCTGAGTGTATCCTCTAAGTAAACTCTGATCGCCACATAGATGATGTGTGGCTCCTGAGTCCATAATCCAAGGTAAAATATCTGATCTACTACTAGTGAATGCAAGTGTGCTACCTGATGCACTGGTAGACGTAGAAGCGGATGCAGCAACATCAGATTGTTTCTCAGTAGTAGGTGCTGGGCCAGATAGAGGAATAATGCCCCTTAGACGGGCAACTAGATCATCGAACCACTGATCCAAAGAGGCAGCAGATGATGGCTCTATCTGCTCGACGGCTCGTGCAGATGTAGGAAATCCATGCTTAGAGTAGCATGTGTCTTCATTGTGTCCGACGCGATGGCAGTAGGTACATGTTGGCCGAGTGGGGCCTCCTCTACCGCGAGGTCTACGACCACAGGTCTGATGATGAAATCCACGACCCCTGTTGGCAGCCATGGCTAAAGCATTCTAATTCGTAGTCGTAGAGGGAACAGTGATCCGGCTCAACCTGTGAAAGGCTTCCTCCATAGGAAGAATAGTAGAGTACGCCAAGATCTGAGACCGTGCTGCCTCATACTCAGGATCAAGGGCAGCAAGGAAAACTCCTACCATAGTCACATTTCGGTAGGTCTTCTGTTGCTCTGGCATGTCTGTCAGGGGCATGAAGCTGTATAGCTTCTCGAACATCCCACGCAGAGATGTGTAGAGTGAGTGTAGAGGACGACCATTCTGCTTAATGGTGAATATATCATGCTGGAGTTGCAGGATCTTTGTCTCATTCTTTGCTTGAGAGTATGTGGCCGCCAGAATATCCCACATGTCTTTAGCCGTGGGCTGATGAAGAATATCATTGGCAATCTCGATCGCCAAAGTTCCAGATAACCAGACTTTGGCGTATGCATCATCTGCCTCCCATGAGGCATTAACTCCAGTCTTCTCAGCAGGTTCTTCTTCGGTAAGAATGTGCTTCTTACCAGTTGACTTCATCATACTCATGAACTGCATCCCCCACAGTTCATAGTTCGTACCATCCATCTTTACGATAGGCATTGGACCACGAAAGGCGATTATAGATGGAATATCCGCCTTGCTTTCTGACATACTGGAAACAGAAGACTGGAGCGATAGACTGAAGATAAGATCGTCTACACGGACATAAACGGGTTTAGTTGCAAGGTGTAGACTTCAAGCAACCAAACCCATTCTTTTGGAGTTGTGTGTGCTAGACAAGATGCCGGGTTGATTCACGGCTTAGATGCGTACAGGAAGGGGCGTATGATAGAGCGTGCAAGGAGCACGCGAGAGCTCACGCGAGAGAGTGCACAGGCGTGCGCTGGTCGCGCGAGGGGATGCACTGGAGTCTGCGCTGGATGCGCAGGAGATGCACGCTCAGTGCACGGCCGGGAGCACTGGAGGATGCACGCGAGGCGCACTGGATCTGTGCGTGAAGCGCACTGGAGATGCGCGCTGGAGCGTAGGCGACTCGCGCGGGGCGCAGGCGAGTCGCGTGAGGCGCAGGGCTCAGCGCAGAGGAGGCGCGCTAGGGCACGGGGCGATGCACGACCGGCAGTGCGCGAGGGGGTCAAGGCGCACAACCGGCAGCGCGCAGAGAGAGGGAGGCTTGACGGTGGGGCTAGGGTTAGGGTTTCAAGAACTCCGGTCTAGGACCGTCGCTCTGATACCTTGTTGGGAAAAAGAGAAGAAGATGTTTATTCCATCAGCCCTAGGCTCTCTTATATAGGAGAGTAGCCTATGGATAAATTACATAAAGCATACAGCAAAAAAGAAAATAACAGAGAAGTACAAAAGTAACTAATATATGTCTACACATACATTATATATATTACATTCATGCATACATTACATTCATACATTACATTCATTCATAACATTCAAACATTACATCCATACATTACATTCATTCATTACATTTACAAATTACATTCATACATGCCTATAATACATTCATTACTTACATTCATACATACATTTATACATTACATTCATATATTTTTACATATATTGCATTCATACATTTACATATATATATATTTATATACACTACATACATACGTACATGCACTTACATACATACTTACATACACGTACATACATACAGACACATGCACACATTACACACATGCACACACCCACACATGCACGCATGACACACACACAGAGACAGACACACACACGTGCGCGTGCACGCAGGCACGCACACCATATACACAAACATTACATTCATACATACACTATGTTCATACATAAATGAATTTCACTCATATATTATATTTATACATTAAATTCATACATTACATTCATTATTTGCATACATACATTCATACATTACATTCATTCATTACATACACACATTGCATCCATTACATACATTCATTACATCCATTACAAACATACATTACATTCATCACATACATACATTCATAAATACATACATTAGATTAATACATGCATTATATTAATACATACATTACATTCATACATATATTACATTAGTACATACATTATATTAATACATACATTACACTCATACATACATTCATACATTACATACAATCATACATTACATTCATTCATACATTCATACATACACTCAGACATACATTACATTGATACATTTATTACATTACATTCATAAATTACATTCATCTACATTCATATATTACATTCACTACATACATACATTACATTCATACATATATTTTTACATTACAATCATTCATTACATTCATACATACATTACATTTGTACATTACTTTCGTACATACATTACATTTATATATACATTACATACATTCATACCTTACATTCATTCATACATTCATACACACATTACATTCAAACATGCGTTACATTCATACATACATTCATATATACATTACATTCAAACATGTATTACATTCATACATCACATGCAAACATACATTCATACATTACAATCACACATTATAGTCATGCATTACATTCATTACATACATACATTACATTCATACATTATTTTCATACATTACATTCATTCATTCATTACATTCATTACATACATATATTACATTCATTACATACATTCATACATACTCGTATATTACATTCAATATATACATTCATACATTACTTTCATACATACATTTATGCATACAATCATACATTACATTAATACATACATTACATTCAGCCATTACACTTATTACATACATACATTACATTCATTACATTGATTCATAAATACTAATACATTACATTCATTATATACATCAATACATGCATTCATACATACATTCATGTATATGTATTGTATTGTTTGCGTGTATGTATAATGAATGTGTTGTATAGTGTCTTTATATATTTTTATTTATATGCTTGTGTATGCATTTCTTTATCTATGTTTAATATTTGTATATGTATTGCGTGTAAGTGTGTGCCTATGTTGTGTGAATGTTTCATTTGTTTATGTTTTTGTATGTATATGTGTATACGAAGTTCTCTCTCTTTTTGTGTATATTTTCGTGTGTTTGCATGTGTATGCATGTCTCTGTGTGTATATGTTTGTGTATGTACTAGTGTGGATTTGTGTATATTGTATACGTATAAGTCTTTACAAGTGTGTATTGTATTTATTTATGTCTATATATGTGTGTATGCATGTATTTCATATGTATTGTGTGTGTCGAGCAGTGCTTGGAGTTTTGTTCGGATGGATGTTTGCCATGTACAAATGTGTGTTTGGGTGGGTATGTGTGCAGGGGGTTATATGTAGTGGTTGTCAGTGTGTATGATGTGTCAGGGAGGGGGGTCGATTTTGTCATGTTAGCATGCAAAAATAAACCAATAATCGACAATTATGCAATTAACCTCAAAGAAATGCTAATACACAAATATTCTTTGGTGTGACATAACACTTCATCTCGCAAGTGCTTCTAGTGTGGCCTGACGGGTCACTTGTCAAGGTGGTGCCGCACGGATGGTTACGAAGAGTATGCGATCTGACTCTCATATACGATGTTGTGTGTTTGTGGTGTGGAGGTGGGAGAATTTTCTGGCTTGTTGACCAATGGCAGCAGTTTGTTTCTTCCATCGATGCATTGGAGGAGGCCTTTGGGTTGAAGATGGTGATGCCTTGGCCGATGGTAGTGTCGACTGGTGGTGGCGACGACCAGATGATAGACTCCGGTGGCCACTACGGTCACATTGGCCGTGCAGGATTCTCAAGCAGAACGGCCAAATCTAATCCCTGATTTCCAGCTGAGTTGTCCACGATCAATGAAGGGGTTTCCTTCTTTAGAGAGAAGGGATCCTATTTACTTGGGGTTGCATGATATTTTGAGGGTCAAGAGGATAGTTGTCGACAACAGATCTGGATCGGCTGGGACCTTTCAGGGAGGCCCCCTTCAAAACTCTATTCCGAACCCTCGGTCAGTTTCTTTGGTTACTCACGCGATGGGGTTCGTCTCGAACCCTATTTCGGACCCGAACCTTAATCGGACAATAATTTTGGATCGGGTCCACTTCTTGAACTCGTTGGTAAGCTAGACAACGAGATTGTCCTTTGTCCTGGGCACTCTCTCGCTAATCTCGGCTCCGCCTTCGGATGGAAGACCTTCCCTGGAGCTGACTCGGGAGCTATCACAATAAGGAGCAGGTGGCAATGTCCATTTTGTTTCGAAACTGGATCCCCCGGCTACGGGCGGAGGTAACGATGGGATGTTGGGTTCCGTTAAAGAGCCTTCAAGGGTTTCTTCTCCTCTGGAGCCGGTAAGGGAGGGAAGGAGATCCCCCTCCTTAGTGTATTACCACATTCTATGGTCAGGGCATGAAGCGTGGTAGCTCACAATTCTGATGCTCTTGTATAAAGGGGGCCTCCACGTTCATAGTTGTGGGTGAAGGGAACAACTCGACGGGTGGAGGGGAAGAGATATCATAGGGCTGCCAAGTGCTGCCTTGGTCGAAGCTGGAAAATGGAGCATCGAATTCTAGTAGCAGAGAGATCCCATAGAGAAAGGAGGTTAGCACTAGGTGATTGAGGCCGTAGAGCAAGGGGTGGTCTGATCAAACCGAAAGTGCAAATGTAGTTGGAAACTTGGAAAGTACAAAATTTCATCTATGGAATTTTCAAATGATGTATTGCAGATACCCATGAAAATAATACATTAGAAAAACGTAGAACATTGCATATAGATATTAGATAATGCATTGCAGTTGCATGTAAAACATTGCATATTCTTATAGATGAATGGAGGAAGAGGTGGAGCCTTAGTCTAAATAAATGTTATCCTGACAGTTCTGATTGGCATGGGTGGATCACCCTCCAAAATGCAATGAATTGGAGACCTTCCAGAGAGCAGAACTATCTAGGTGAAATCTCTTTCTTTCTAAAGAGATGGAGGCTGAAGGAATGGCCGACCCGCCTTCCTAAGTGGTCATGGTCGTCGGGATCTACCAAAAGTGGGATGAGGAGGTTGGATTGTGTCCTGGGTTTTCCTGCAACTCTCAAGAACGTGATGTGGTGAATCTCATACCCTTTCCAGCTTATTGACCATGAGATAAAATCAAATAATTCTTCTATTGCTTCAGAAAAACTGAAGTCGAAAGGTCAAAATGGCACATCTTATTTCGTGGAATGGTTGAAAGATAAAATCTAATTAGGTTTGGATAGTATTTTCTAAAGGATGTATGTAGTTGCGAAGGCGGGTTCCTGAGCAAGAGGATTCAAGGTATATGCGGTTCTATGTAATATCTATTTTAATTTAAAAATAAATAAACATCTATAAATAATATTACTATTGTATTTATGAGGAATTTAAGAAGATTTAAGAAAAAAAGCAGTTCATGTAGTTCTTAAAACAATCTATTAATAAATAAGTGAGCTTATAATAGTTGACAACCGCCAAAAAGTATCAAACACCAAAAATCAAATATTACATATAAGATGCATTACAAAATGGAGGTTTCCCTGACAGATGGATTGGGAGGGTAAAGAGGTGCATTACAACGACGTCATATTCGGTCTTGTGAATGGAAGGCCCGAGGGGGGGGGGTTTCCAACCCCTGTGAGGGGTCTTGCAGGGGTGCCCGCTTGCACTACTTCTTTTTGTGATTATGGCAGATGCACTGGTTGTGATGAGCAGGCTGGCAATGACGGATTGTTTCTGAGTTGGGTGTTAAAGTAGGAATACAGAAGCATATCAGAATAAAATAATAAAGAAATATGAAAGGAGATATTTTAACGTGGAACCCTACTCCCTAAAGAGCGGGATGAAACCACAGGATAATGCCTCAAAGGGTTGATGGTCTATTGACTTTTCTCATCTGATACAGAGGGTGAGGGTCTTCTTATATAGCCTCATCGAGTCTCAACATCTTCCAACTGGTAGATGTGGGACTAAAGACTTAGATGGGGTAAATGGATCATGGAGAGATTTATTTACCCATATCCCACATAAGTGATGCATACAACTTTTAGTTCAACACTCCCCCTCAAGTTGGAGCATCCAATGCTCATCTAGGATAAATAGAAAGAAATCTCAACTCACAATACGTGACACTACATACAATATCAATTCAATGCGCACAACTGCCGGTTGTCAAGGACGTTCCTTCTCATGCCATGCAGGTGAGGAGGACGAAGAGGCTGGAGTGTGAGTCGAATTGAATCTCCTCGTCGGAGAGCATGTGCTCTAGTTTCCTCGTCGGTGTACTCTAGCCCGCCACAACAATGTGGACAACTGCTCCATCTCTGAAAGGGTCAAAAAGAGCATCGCTAATTATTCATACACAGAACTCTGGAGATGGGTCTCTCTCATAGGGACCTCGAAATGGGTTCTCTCTCATAGGAACCTCGGAAGGATCTCATACTGGAGTTTGTGATCGCTTGAGAATGGAGTCTGAAGAAGTCTCCTCATCACAGAATTGGGTCTCTCCCAGCTGGCACTAAGAATGGTACCCTACTCTAGAATCCCTATAAAACCATATGAAAACCTTAGCCAACGTGGCATAGGGACTGGTACCCTACTCAGGAGTCCCTATGAAACCATATGAAAATCCTAGCCAACATGGCATAGGGAATCGTACTCTGCACTGGAGTCCCTATGGATCACATGAAAATCCTAGTCGAAAACAAGAATGGTGGGGACCACAAAAGCATGATGGCATACATGTGCACATCAGAAAAGACGACTGCATACATGCACGCGTCTGAAATTGAGGACTCGAAACCTGAACGTCAAGTCTGAAGAAGCGTAGAGTCTGAAATATGAATGGCATGGAATCTGGAGAATATGGAGAATCTGACAATCTGGCCTGTAACTCCACATACACTCCCCCTTTCTCCCATACTTGTTGGAAAAAAAATGAATATCAACGAAGTTGGGAGAAGACAAGAAAACATGGAAAATCTACTCTCTTTGGCTTGGGCGGAGAAGTTCCCTCTCTCGCAGGCATGGGCTCTCGCTCGTTGGCATTCGGACCATACGCCCATCATTTAGTCGACTGGGGAAGACGACAAGCACATATTCTTGTTCCGTTTAGAGAAATGTTGGCTACAGGAGGCTGGTTCAAGATTTGCTGTGAAGCTCTCGACTTTGAGGTCCTTCCTCTCGTCTTTTGGTAAGGAGGTCAGGTCGAGGCGAAGGGCAAGGAGGGAAGAGGTCCAGGACAAGGTCAGAGTACAAGGAGAGGCAGGGCCTCCTTGAGGAGCTTCTTCTGGTGGATAAGAAAGAAGAGGTGGAATGGCGTCAAAGATTCAGGCAGATGTGGCTTCGGGAGGGGGATGCCAATACAGCGTTATTCCACTCTGTGGCGTCTGGGCGGCGGAGAAGAAATCACATTCACGAGCTCGAGGTGGGGGGAGTGGGTATTGGGAGAGGCGACCATCGATCAGGCTTTGAGGAGGAACATTGTGGACGCCTCTAGGAGGGAAGAGGGGAGCCGTTGGGGGTGGATGCGGACGGGAGTAGAGGTCCTATCGGTGGAGCAAGAGGGCCTTGGCCCTTTCACAATGGAAGAGGCGAGGAGGGTAGTTTGTGGCCTCAACGCAGATGGCACCCCGGGCCTGGACGGCTTCCCCTGTGTTTTTTATAAGGAATTCTGGGATCTTTTGAAGGAGGAGGTCTTGGACGTGCTCAATGAATTCCTGGAAGGAAATAAAGGATTAGAGAAGATCAGCCGGGCGTTACTGTTTATGCTACCTAAGAGGGACCTCTGTACAGGCGGAGGATTATCGGCCCATCGCTCTTTCGAATGGGATCTACCTCATCATTGCAAAGATCCTAGTGAATAGGCTGAAAGGTGTTCTGGACTCGGCGTTTTCCAGGGACAATCGACCTTCAGTCTGGGGAGGCAAATGGAGGATGGCCTTGTGATGGCCACGGAGATTTGTCTTAACTGATAGCATTTGAAAGCGAGAGGGGCCTTATGGACAATCGATTATGCAAAGGCCTATGATTCGATTGACTGGAAGTTCTTATGGGTATCTCTTCGGAGGAGAGGTTTTCCTGAGCAGTGGGTGGATTGGATGAAGAGATGTGTCACCACCTCCTCCTATGATGTCTTGGTGAATGATTCTTCCAGCCGCAACGTGGGGTGAGGTAGGGGTGTCCGTTAGCCCCTATGTTATTTGTCATCATGGCGGATTGTCTAGGGGTTCTATTCAAGCAGGCGAATGTGACAGGTTGGTGTGAGGGCTGCCGTAGGGAGGACATCTCCATCCTTTTGCTCCAATATGCAGACGATACGATTCTCTTCCTAGGGGGCACCGACGAGCAGAATAATGTGGTACAGCTTGCAGACATCTTCGGCAAGCTCTCGGGTCTGAAGATTAACAAGGTCAAGTTGACAGTCATAGTTTTCAGGATGAATGAAGTGGACCTAACTAGCTTGGAGGAGCTTACAGAGTACTCGATGGGGAGTCTACCGATCTGTTACTTGGGTTTGCCGCTTGTCGCTGGGAAGCTTAGGCAGGCGGATTGGGAAGAGTTGGTGTTGAGGATAGAACAGAGGCTGGTGGGATGGAAGTCGGTTACTTTATCTCGTGGGGGAAGCTGATTCTCTTGAAGTACGTGGTGTCTGCTATACCTATCTTCTTCTTCTCCACTAGATTGATGCCAACGGGAATTAGAAGAGAGGTTGACTCTGATGAGAAGGTTCTTCTGATCCAACGGGAAGCAACAAGACTCTGGATTGCACTTAGTAAGATGGGAAGACGTCACAAGGGGGCGCGAGGAGGGTGGCCTCAGGCTTAGGGACGTAGAGTGCATGAACAAGGCACTTATGGCTAAATGGGCCATTCAAATTTGGGGCCCGTCCTCTTTGTTGGTTGTGAGACTCCTGAGGAAGATTTATGGAGTCAGAGGTGAGTTGGAAGCTAAGAGAGTGGTATGAATCTTTGCTTTGGCCAGTATACATGTGGTCATGCTGTGGATGGTGCCCAAGCTCAGATTGAATGTGGGGGATGGAGAAATTTTCATTGCTGAGACGATTGATCTAGTGAGGGCAGTTTGGAGGGCAGATTCCCTCGTCTCTTTTCCTTGGTAGCTATGAAGGAGGCAACGCTTTCGCAGGCGACGGTTGGGGAGGCATGGGCACTGCTGTTTCTGGTTGACCTCTCTGACCAACGTATAGACGAACCTTGCCTTGTTGTATGTTCTTTCGCAGTACGACGACTTCTCGCAGGGCTGTGATCATTTCTACTGGGGTGGCAGTGCTTTCTCAGTCAAGAAAGCATACCTTGACTTGAGAAGGAAGGACAAGGAGCTTGACAATGACCTCTGCCAGGATATGTGTGCGGTTTGGGTAGCGAAGATTCCTGCCAGTGTAAAAGTCTTCCTTTGGTGCCTGAGATGAGGTTGCCTGTGCGACAAGGCCTGTAGTTGGCGTCTACTGCGGGTTGATGACACGTCGTGTGACAGGTGTGGTGAGGCAGACGAGGACTTTGACCACCTGTTCTTCAGGTGCACGACATCTGGGCGGATCTGGGCGGAGCTAACGACCCCTTGGCAGGCGTGCGATGGGGCGGGGGTTTTGTGGAGCTTGGTCCAGAGGGTTGGTAGTAACTCTAATGACGAATGTTCTAGACCTTTTACCGCTCTCTGGGCCATTTGGCTTGGATGCAACGACCTGATCTTCTAGAATCAGAGATTCTATAGTGAGAATGTAGTGTCTCATTGTAATACACTTTATAAGTTCTGGCTCTCACGGTAATGTACTACAACTCTCTTTGAATGAAATTTTCCAGGCGATGATCCCTGTTGTGGGGATTCACCCGTTTTTACATAAAAAAAGAAAACATGGAAAATCATGAACTTGCGCCTTTTTTCCCGTCTCTCCTTTTTTCGATATTTTTTTAAAGTCGTTCAACCTTATATTATGTACAAACTTCACCTATTTATTCAGTTTACATTTATAAATATGTTTCATTAATTTCTTCACTACTGCATAGAAAATAGTTAAAACTAAATATTAAAATCCATAATCAAGCCAAATTAGGGCATGGACTTCCACTTGAGTAAGATCTTGCATGAAGACAGGAAAGTGGAGGTATCATGAAGATAAAGATTAAGGAAGTGGTGGTAAGAGAAGGTGATGCGAACACGAGATTTATTCATGCCATGTCCAATGGGAGGAGGGGTAGGAATTTGATACACTCCTTGTTCGTGAGAAGGTTTAAAGTTGAGGGGGGCAGGGAGGTGGGACTCGCGTTGAGGTCACATTTTCAGGCGTTTAGTAGAAGACGGTCTAGAAATGATTGGGGATGGTACATTTTCGCGTCCATCTTAGCCGCCCACTCCGCTTCATTTCTCACCATTCGATCGAGCCCTAGATTCCATCTCCACCATCCGCTAGCGCTGCTACCTCCTTGAGCCATGTGGCGTGCCCTTCGCGCTACGATCGCGCCCCTCTGATTTAATTTGGCCCGCTCTTCATCGCCCGCTTCTCAGCCGGTGAATCGCGAGATCCAACGGCAGAGACACTGTCTTCCATCTCCGGATCGACCTCGTCCACGTCGCCCATCACCTCAACCAGCTGTCCCCCTTTCTATTTCCCTCGCCACTTCCGCAACCATCTCCACTCGATAACCGTTCCACAACCAACCCCACTCTCTCCTCATCCTCGCTAGCACCCACTCTCACCATGAATCCCTCTCCCTTGCTCCATAATCACCACGCAAGTCACGACCCCCATCACCGGACCGCCAGCTTCCAACTCTATAGATACGTCGCCTCCGTCCTCCTTTTCCCCCATCCTCCCTTGCACGAGAGACCTTCGAGCTCTACATCTCTGATCTATGACAGAGATTTGGCAAGAAGTCGAGCGATGGCAGAGGATCTTCTCCGGCGAGATCCATGCCGAACCTTCACCGTACAGCAGCTTGACCGTCAAGCTGCTCGAGCTCAGGCACCTGCCGGCCCTAGAGCGACGACCGGCGGCTCCAACCAGAGACCCAATTCTCGGGTAGACTTCTTCATCTTCTTCTCCGATCCTCCCCGTCTTTCCCTCCGATCTTCTCTTATTTTCTCCAACTTCTTTGCTCAATATCACCATCGACCGACCATTGATCGAGCTTCGCATCAAAGCTACCATCTCCGCCTATCTCTCCGTCCATCTCCACGACCCATCAAACACCCCCGACCACTGCTCAGCCGATCACGATGGAGGAGCATGACCACCATTTACTCACTCCGCTCCGCAAGGCCTCAAACCATTCACTTAATTCACAAGACCACACGCACCACGATTTGGCGGGTAATTAACATTGCAGGTGCCTCCTTCATCACTGGCCGGACTCGTGGCTGGAGCTCCTTCGAGCTGTTGCATCTCTGGCATCCAGGCAACCATCGAGACTTCCAGGACGTCCAGCATCCTTCCCGGACCTCCAGCTTCATCGACTTTCATTCAGGAGGGTCTGGGGAGGTCTATTGGGTCAGAGCTAGGGAGGCGGAGCAACAACGCCATCGCCGGAGGCCTAACCTCGCCGCCCGACGTAGGAGAAGAAGACGGTACAACTACCGTGGGATACATCCTTCCGATGGTCATCCAACGGTCCACAAGTAGCCACGTCGACGCCAACCGTACCTTCCAGCTACCGTCTGATCTTGATGATCGGGCGACCCTAGTTCTTCCATGTGTCAACATTGGGAGGTGGCACCAACCCTCCAGGCTTGGATTCCACCAAGCCCAATCCGAACCTTCCCCGAGCCTTCCGAGCAACCGTCTGAGCCCCGCACATCACGTGTCTCTGTCACGTGACACTAAGCAAATTGCATCTGTTCCCCTGCTAGTTTTGGAAATTGCATTTCAGTCCCCACCAGCAACATCACGTGAAGTGCACGTGGTCCTGTGAAGAATTAGCACTCATACCCTTATCATTATTGGTAATTGCATTTTAGTCCTTGTAAGCATGTTTCTATTTTAAGAAATTTATTTTCTGTTTGCATTTACACCCCTGTGTTTGCACGTTTGTTTAACTACTCATTTAACATCATTTCTTAATTCCAAAAATTGCATGTTGTAGAGAAACTTATGCTCTATCATTGTAAAGACTTGTTACATTTCTGTGAGCTTCGAGGAATTTAATATAATTCTTTTCTGAGAAAATGTACATAGTTTTCCAACCGTGTGCCTTTAATTGCGTATTAAATAATTGTTGCTCCAAAAATCACCAAAAAATCACAATGGGTCTAGTTTAAGTAGTTCTACATTGTGCACAAAAATCACATCATTTTCACATATACTGAGGCCTTAATAAATTAATTGGTGTTCTGCTTAATTGATTTTTAATAGGTCCAAAACTTATCATTTTCGAGGTCTAATAATTTTCCTGAATTCGTCTCACATAGAAGTATCTAGGTTAATTTTTGTATCTGAAAATGGTCTAATTTAGTATTTATTAAAATTAATTTTGTAAAAATTAACCTGCATTCATTTTTAATTCGTAGTAAATTCATTTAGAGTCGAAAATTTCAAAAAAATTTGCAGTAGCTTAATTTCATTACATTTCACATTCTAGCCAACTTTCAAAATTTTTAGATTTAATTTGACTATACTTCTATTTTTTGACTCTCGGATTTGCTTGAATTGCATTGTATTTCTTTATTGCATAAAAAATCTCAAAAATATAATCTCCTGAAAACCTAACATTGGAATTGACTTCGAATTAATCTAAGGAAAAAGCTGCCTCCCTGAGTTCGTCCTTGGGCTTGCCCAAGTAAAATAAAAAAATTACCACTTGCGTTTATTTGACTATTAATCAAAGTGGTTTTGGATAAGTCCGATTTTTACCCGACTACAACAAACATCATTAAATTTAATCGTTAATCTGGTTGAATTAAGAAGGGTAATCAAGGGATTTTTCAAATGGCGTCGTTGCCAGGGAGGCACGGCTGAGGTTAATTTTTAGAAAATTTAGATTTTAGATTTTCCATCCCCTAGTAGTCTGATTCCCGGTTTTTCTTGTGAATATTTTCTATTTATTTTCAGCATTTATTTTGTAAATTCTCTCTCTGACCATTGTTCATTTTTTTGCGAGGAACACGAGGAATCGAAGGCGCTTCATCAGGCGAGACTAGGAACCTGCATCGAATTGAACTGAGTGTTTTGAGAGAACTTGTAAAAAATTAGCATTTCCAGTGGTTCCCGTTTGGGTTCTCGCGCGTGTAAAAGAATAATAAAAAGAGTCCCCGTGTGTTATGTGATTGCTTTACGTAAAATAGGACCTGCACCCGCGGCTCTTAGAGCTTTCTTAGAATTGCTTGTGCTCGTAATATCTAGGACCACACTTCACCACTAAAAGATGCACTTAGACCGTAGGAGTATAGTCAAATCTAACTTGTTCTTCACTCCCTAATAGAACTGGTTGTCTAGGAGCATCTTTTCTCGCTTGCGTCCATATAAAATTTCCATTCTATTTTGCATCCCGCATGTAGAGCGCGAGGATCACTGTAAGTCTTCTGCACTTGGCATACATCATTGTTTTATCGTGCATCGGCTTTTCTCGACTCCTTCTCCCTTAGTTTTCTAACTTAGGACTAAAGGAAATTGGGAATGGACAATAGGTGTGCCTTGTGTATTGGACTAATCAAGTTGTCATCTAACTTAAAATCGGGACTGCTAAACAAATTGACCAAAAAAATAAAATCAAAATAAAATCAGAAATTCTGTTTGCGGATGGATAACCCCGACCTTGATTGCAGGCTAAGTAAGGGTACAGAGTGTGTGTGCACACCCTATAGAGGCAAAATCCCCGCCTTCCATATCACGTACCCCGATCCTAGCAAATATCATAAGCTAAATTCTTTTAGGTCCACTGACTAGCACCAAGTAGCCTCCGCCTGTTCTGGCAGGTAGATAGGGGTGAACCAGCGGTGCTCCGCGACAAGTTGCTCGTAACCCTTCGGGGTGAAGTATCAGCATTGTCAGTCTCCGCCTACTTCGGTAGGTAGATAGGGGCAGGTCTTTGTACTCCTCATCTACGGATAGGAGCGAAGAAAGGAAGGGCACCAGTATCTTAGGTGACAGATTGAATAGGGAAGACGCATTCGACTTTGAGACGACTTCCCTATAGGACGCGTAATCCTTGCTATTTGTCTGAAAAATCACACTTAAAATCAACCATACTAATCAGACTCGGTTTCGGGTCCTTCACCGTATTGAGTGTGAAATCGGGGTTTGTGATTCATTTGCTTGCTTCAGATAGGAGTAAAATCCTATCTTTACGAACTCTTCGTTCTGCCATCAAAGATGACTGATTGGGGGATATCTACTCCAGCTTCGCAAATCTCTCATTGAACCCCTCACGCAGCTTGTCTTCATCGGCCCAAGCGCAACTTCGGCCAACCCGAGCTCATGACCTCTTGAGTTCGGGATCCACCACTCTCAAGATAGTTACCCTCAAACCATCCCTTCCCTCTCCTCTCATCTCTTCAAGGAAGACCCTCACCTCGGAGAGCATATATTCATTCCTATATCTTCTTCTAAACTAGACCACATTCTTTATCCAGGTAAAGAAGATCAACCCAAAACCAAGATGCCTCCTAAGAGACACCCGGATGAAGAGGAACCCATAGATGATCCTATGCATTAAGTCCTTGCCCGATTAGCTAGAGCCGAGTGTAAACATATATTATTCACTTATGTACCTTTTAGTAATTTTTCTTTCCCGTCGTACTCTTTATGTAATTTACCCATAGGCTACTCTCCTATATAAGAGAGCCTAGTGCTGATGGAATAAACAAGTTCTCTCATTTTTCCAACATGGTATCAGAACGACGGTCCTAGACCGGAGTTCTCGAACCAGAGAAACCCTAACCCTAGCCCCACCGTCAAGCCTCTCTCTCTCCCCCTCCGCGCAGCTTCGCGACTTGACCTCCGCGCACCGCCGGCTTCGCGCCTCGACCTCCGCGCACCGCCGGTCGTGCGCCTCGGTCTCCAGCGCGTGCTTGCGCCTGCGTCTCTTGTACGATCGCATGCGCCTCTCGCGCGATCTCCTACGCCTCACGCGCACCTTCCGTGCGCTCTCCGCTCACCTCCCGCACGTTTTCTGCACGCCTGACTTGCGTGCGCTTGTGCGCCATCATGCGCGGTCTGCACTGCGCCTCCTGTCTCGCACTCGCCCTCAGCGCGTCGTGAACCAGCCCTGCACGTATTCCTAGTGCCTTTTATGCCTTCTGCGTGCATCGGGCTACGAGACCTATAGAACCCTAAGCCAAGTGCACAAGCCTCCAAAGGAATGGGTTTAGTTGCTTGAAGTCTACACATGCAACTAAAACCGTATCTGGCTGCCACATATTCTCAAGCGAAGAATGAGACAAAGATTCGGCAACTCCAGCATGACATATTCACTATCAAGCAGAACGGAGGCCCTCTACACTCACTATACACATCTTTACGAGGGATGTTCGAGAAGCTGTACAGCTTCATGCCCCTGACATCCACATCAGAGCAACAGAAGACCTACCGGAATGAGGTAGGAGTTTTCCTTGCTGCCCTTGATCCTGAGTATGAGGCAACACGGTCCCAGATCTTGGCAGATTCTACTATTCCTCCTATGGAGGAAGCCTTTCACAGACTGAGCCGCATCACCGTCCCCTCTACAACTACGAATCAGAATGCTTCAGCCATGGCAGTCAACCGAGGTCGTGGAGGTCACCATCATCAGGCCCGTGGCCGTGACCCTCGTGGCAGAGGAGGTCGTGTTCAGCCAATGTGTACCTACTACCATCGCATTGGACATACCGATGACACATGTTACTCCAAGCATGGATTTCCTGCATCCGCACGATTCGTTGAGCATATAGAGCCTCCATCTGCTGCCTCTTTGGATCAACGCTTTGATGATCTTGTTGTCTGTCTAAGGGGCATTATTCCTCCATCTGGCCCAGCACCCACTACTGAGAATCAATCTGATGTTGCCGCATCCGCCTCTGCATCTACCAATGCATCAGGTAGCACTTATGCATTTACTAGTAGTGGATCATATAATTTAGCATGGATTATGGACTCTGGCACCACACATCATCTATGTGGCGATCAAAGTCTGCTTACAGGGTACAGACAGATCCCTCTAGGTCGAACAGTGGTCATTGCCACTGGTACACATTCTCCGATTACTGGTTAGGGGGAGATTAGACTGACATCATCTATGCAGCTCAAGAATGTGTTACACGCTCCCAATTTTTCAATGAACTTGTTGTCTATCAGTCAAATTACAAAGGATTTACATTGTCGGGAGATTTTTGATCCATCTTCTCTTGTTTTCTAGGACATCCTTACGGGAAACGTGATTGGGCGTGGCTATGAGCAAGGAGGCCTCTATCGCCTCAGTCAGACTCCTTTTGCTGGAACCTCATCTCTATCTACCGGACCCATCTCTTCTATGCTATGGCACATGCGCTTTGGACATCTACCGCTTCAGAAACTGCGCCATGTGTTACCCCAGGTTTTGCCTCACATGCCTATTCAATGTGAGGCTTGTTAGTTGGGAAAGCATCATCGGTCTACATTTCCCAGTCGTCAGTGTCGGAGTAGTACCTCCAAGTTTGAGTTGTTTCATGTTGATATCTGAGGTCCGAGTCGTGTTCCTGATCATCGGGGACATCGGTTTTATATAGTCATTGTGGACGATTTCTCTCGAGTGTCATGGGTGTTTTTGTTAAAGAATAAATCTGAAGCAGGGAATATTGTCATCAATTTTCTTAATGGAATTCGTAATGTCTTTTCTGCATCTGTTAAAATTATGAGAAGTGATAATGTTTTTCTTTTGCTTCGAGCGAAGCTGTCTCTTGGAGGAAGGTTTTAGGGAAAATGTCGCTGAGCGGCAGAGAAGCTGGTCTCCTCTAGGCTCGAAGGTCTCTCGGTTGGCGGCAAAGTTGAAGTTCCTAAGGTCTTTCCTTACCGAGTTCGGGAGGAAGGTCAAGGCTAGGCAAAGGGCCAGGAGGGGAGAGGCCCATGCGGGGATGTTGAGGATATATGGACTTGATGATGAGAGGGGGTTGGACCAATAGGAGATGGGGGAGAGATTGGGCTTGCTTGAGGAGTTGATGCTGGAGGACAGAAAGGAGGAGGTGGAGCAGAGGCAAAAATCGAGGCTGAGGTGGTTGAAAGTGGGTGACACTAATAGGAGGTTTTTTCACTCAATGGCTTCTGGGAGGAGGTGAAGAAACTACTTACATGAGGATGAGATCGGAGGAGCGAGGGTGTCGGGGGAGAAGAAGATAGGCAGTGCGTCACGGGACCACTTCATGGAGACTTGACGAAGGAGAAGAGGGGAAGGTTGGGGTTGGCTAGGACCAAGGGTGGGTTCTTTGTCTGGTGAGCAGGCGAAGAGTTTGGTGGTTCCTTTTTCGGAGGAAGAGGCGAAGAGAGCAGTTTTGGGGCTGAATATAGATAGAGCTCATGGGCTTGATGGTTTTTGATGATGTTCTACTGCAAGTTCTGGTACTTAGTGAAGGTGGAAATTTTGGAGGTGTTGGCCGGGCATTGTTGTTCCTCCTGCCAAAGAAGGAGTCTCCAGTGATGGTGGAGGACTTCAGGCCGATTGCGCTTTCCAACGCACTCTAAGGTGTTGGACTCAAGGTGTTGTTGCACTTAGTCGTGCTACAGGGGCAGTAAACATTCATTCCGGGGCGTCCGATGGCGAATGGGTTCGTCGTGGCGTTAGAGACTTGCCTTGATTGGAAGCACTCGAAGAAGAAGAAGGTGCTTTGGAATATCGACTACGCCAAAGCATATGACTATGTTGATCGGAGATTCTTTTCTGCGTCTCCGCAACGGTGGGGATTCTCGGAGGTTTGGGTGGAGTGGATGAGGAGATGTGTCATTACCTTCTCCTACTCGATCCTGGCGAACGACAGACCGGAGGGGGGCTTCTTTCAGCTTCAGCGAGGTAATTGGTGACATAAAAGCTAAAAAAGTCAGATTAGGACAATGTTGTGTACAGAATGGAGCAGAGATTGGCTAAGTTGAAGGCTGTCACCTTATCTCGTGGTAGGAAGTTGACTCTCCTGAAGCATGTACTCGACCATCCCTATCTTCTTCTACTCGAGTCGGTTGATGCTGGTTGGGGTTAGGAGGAAGGTTGAGTCTTTAATGAGGACCATTTTTTGGTCGGACGATAAACAACAGAGGTCCGGGCTGCATCTGGTGAGATGGGATGAGGTGACGAAGGGGCATGACGAAGGGGGCCTTGGGATGCATGATATCGAGAACATGAACAAGACGTTGCTAGCTAAATGGGTGATCCATATTTGGGGTTCTTCGACCTTGCTGGCGGCCAAGCTAGTGCGGAGTATCTATGGTGTCGAAAGTGAGTTGATGACAAGGAGGTTTGAGTCTATGCTCTGGGCTGGAATCCACGCGATCTTACTAACGGCATCGTAGGAGACTTCAACCTAAGGTGGGGGACAACCAATTATTTTGTTTCTAGGGTTATGATTGGATGGAAGGGGGGAGATCTTGGTGTGAGATTTCCGAGACTATTTGCTTTGGCGACGTCGAAGGCGACCCTTCTATGTTAGATGGCAGAGTCGGGAGCGTGGCTACTGTTATTCGTATTAGATCTCTCTGAGAAACACCTGGAGGAGGCACACCTTAGAGGAGCGCCTTGGAAGTATCACCTGGGAGTACGAAGGTGAGAGCAGCAGCGGAGCGTCTAGCAGCGCTAGGAGGATCCACAGAGATCACGTCAAATCGAATCCCTTATGGAAGACATGGTATCTACACCGGGAAGATCACTAGCCCCTCATGCAACCGCTGCGCTGCCTAGCACGGCGCGCCCGCCACTGCGACCGTGCCCTCCATCGCCAATTCGCCTGGGCTTGCTATATCACGAGTCAGGGAGAGGGGACCTGCCAAGGCGAGCTCCAAAACAAGTTTCCTCCCCTCTGAGAAGATCTCCCAACAACCCAGCAAGTCGGGACCAAGGTTCCAGACCAGAAGTATGGGGTCCAGTGGCTCACCAAGGCGGCAACCCACGCTCTGGACTCCAACCACCTCCACAATCCCATAAAACAATTCCTGAACCTTCGACAACCTCCTCGCAACGAAAGTAAGGCCCTTTACTCGAATCTTATTCAAAGGCTTTAGTTGTAATATTTCATCTTGTGCCCGCGCCCACCGCCATTGCAACAAAGACCTCCCCTCCCTAGCCAACCACATCAGGTCTCCTGTCTCTACTCTGGTAAGCCCCCTTGCCACCACATGCCATGGTGTCACCATCATGACATCCCCACGAAAACGAGCCGCAGAGACTTCCCCCACATCGGAAGACCCCAAGAACAGAGCATTCGGCCCTCCTCCCTCTTCGATCAGCATCACCAGGCTCTGCTCACCCCTCCGCAACAAAGTGCACACTATGGTAGTGTACGCGAGGCAACGACAACGGAAACACCGTACTAGTTCATGGCATTGTCGAGGCCAATGCCCCGATGAGCCACAGCGAAAGTAGCCTTCTCCGAAAGGATCTACGAATGGTCGCTGGTGATCGCCTCTCCATGCCTTCCTTTGGTGCGATCCCCTTCGAGCTACGACTTCCACCCATCCTCCCTTGCTAGTACGGTCGCCGCAGTAACTCTCACCCCTCTCGCCGAAGGAGCCTTAGCCCCGCTATCCCATCGCGTCGTTAGAGCCTTCACCCTGCTATCCCCTCGCGTCGATGGAGCCTCCACCTCGCTCTCCCCTCTCACCGAAGGAACCTTCACATTCGCTCTCCCATCGTTCCCAGTGAATGTATGTATGAATGTAATGCACAGATGTAATGTATGTATGAATGTAATATATGTAAAGGTACATATAAATGTAACGTATGTAATGTACGTAAGAATGTAATGTATGTATGTACATAATAATTGTAATGAATGTAATATAAGAATGTAATATATGAATGTACATAAGAAAGTAATATATGTATGAATATAATGCATGTGTGAATGTAATGTATGAATAATTGTAATGAATTTATTGTATGTATGAATGTAATGTATAAATGGATGTATGAATGTAATGTATAAATATATGTATGAATGCAATATTTGAATATATGTATCAATATATGTATGAATGTAATGTATGAATGTAAGCATAAATATATGCATGGATGTATGTAATGAATGCATGTGATGAATGTATGTAATGAATGTAATGTATGTATGCAATGAATGTAATGTATAACAATAATGTATGATTGTAATGTATGGATCTAATGTATGAATGTAATGTATGTATGAATGTAATATATGTGTTAATGTAATGTAGTATGAATGTATAAATGTCTCTATGAATATTTGAATGTATGTAATGAATGTAATGATTTATGTATAAATGTAATGTATGAATGGATTGTATGAAGTTATGTATGAATGTAATGTACGAATGTAATGTATGTATGAATGTAATATATGTAACGTATCTATTAATGTAATGTATGTAATGTACATATGAATGTAAAGTATGAATGTATATATGAATGTAACAAATGGAATGTATGAAAGTAATGTACGGATGTAGTGGATAAATGTATGTATGAATGTATGTATGAATATAATGTATGTACGAATGTAATGTATGTACGAATGTATATATGTATGTATGGATGTAATGTATGTATGTATGTAATGTATGTATGTATGATTGTACGTAATGTAATGTATGAATGTAATGAATGTTTGAATGTAATGTATGCATGTAATGTATGTATAAATGTATTGTATGAATGAATGCAATGAATGTAATGTATAATTGTATGTATGAATGTAATGTATGAATGTATGTATGAATGTATTGTATGAATGTATGCAATTAATGTAATGCATGAATGCATGTATGAATGTATATTATGAGTTTAATGTATGTATGTAATGAATGCGATAAATATAGTGATCGAATCTAACGTATGAATGTATGTAAGAATGTAATGCATGAATGTATATAAGAATGTTATTTATGTAATGAATATGAATGTATGAATGTAATATGCAAATGAATATATGTATGTATGTAATGAATGTATTGTATGTAAGGAATGAATGTAATGCATGAATATAATGTATGACTGTATGTATGTATGTAATGAATGTAATGGATGAATGTAATGTATGAAGGTATGTATGGATGTTATGTATGTATGAATGTAATGTATGTGTGTGTGGTGTGCGTGCGTGTGTAGGTGTGTGTGTGTGTAATGTATGTGTGTAACATGTGTATTTGTAATGTGTGTGTGTAACGCGTGTGTTTGTAATGTGTAAGTAGGTATGTATATATGTAATATAATATTTGAATGTAATGAATGTAATGTATGTATCAATGTACTGTATGAATGTATGTTTGAATGTAATGTATGTATGTATGAGTGTATGTATGAATGTAATGTATGAATGAATGTTATGTATGTATGAATTTATGTTAGTATGAATGTATGAATGTACGAATGTATGTAATGTATGTATGTAATGAATGTATAAATATAGTGTATGTATGAATGTGATGTAAATGAATGTAATGAGTGTATGTATAAATGTACATACTGAATGTAATGAATTTATGTATAATTGTTATGTATGAATGTAATGTAAGAATGTATATATGAATGTAATGTATGGATGTAATGTATGTGTGAATGTAATATATGTAACATGTGTATAAATGTAACGTATGTAATGTACATATGAATGTAATGTATGTATATATGTAAAATATTTATGAATATAATGTACGTATGAATGCAATGTATGAATAATTGTAATGAATATATCGTACGTATGAATGCAATGTATAAATGTATGTATGAATGTAATGTTTGAATATATGTTTGAATACATGTATGAATATATGTAATGAATGTAATGTATGAATGTATGTATAAATATATTCATGAATGTATGTAATGAATGTAATGTATGTATGTAATGGTCTAATGGATGTAATGAATGTAAGGAATGTAATGTATGTATGTAATGAATGTAACACATTACTGTAATGTTTGATTGCTATGTATGAATCTAATGTATGTATGTAATGTATGTATTGATGTAATGTATGTATGAATGTAATGAATGTAATGTAGTATGAATGTCTCTATGAATATATTAATGTATGTAATGAATATAATGATTATCTATAAATGTAATGTATGAATGATTTGTATGAATGTATGTGCGAATGTAATGTACGAATGTAATATATGTAACGTATGTATGAATGTAATGTATGTAATGTACATATGACGGTAATGAAAGAATGCAATATATAAATGTAATATATGAATGCATATATGAATTGTAATGAATTAATGTATGAATGTAATGTACGAATGTAGTGGATGAATGTATGAATGAATGTAATGTATGAATGTATTTATGAATTTAATGTATGATAGTAATTTGTGAATGTATGTATGAATGTAATGCATGTATGTAATGTATGTATGAAAGTAATGTATATATGAATGTATGTTTGAATGTAATGTATTTCTGAATGTACTGTATGAATGTAATAGAAGAATGCATGGAATGTATGTTTGAATGTAATGTATATATGTATGTATGTATGTATGTATGTATGGAAGGGGATTTCTAGTGTCTTGCCGGAGCTGAGTGTTCTCGTAAGACCCATGCTTGGCGATGGGCACGACTTTGGCTTCTTGAAAGATAGTTGGTTGGGGACGGGTCCTCTTAGCGAGAGATGCTCGTGCGTCTTCGCTATCGCGGGTGACAAGAATGCTATGATGCATCAGGTTTAGTTGGCAGGTTCTTGGTACCCAACCTTCGCTTCTTCTTTGTCGGACTAGAGGTGCAATGAGATCGTGTCACTCTTAAGGGATCTAGCGGATGTTGATGGCCTCAACGAGGATATAAATGGATGGAATGGAGCTTTTCTATGAAGAAGGTTTATTGGTCATTCACCGGGATGCGTGGGGCTGATCTAGAGGAGCCCGTTTGGGACTACAGAATTATTTGGGCTAGCAGGATTCTTACGTGGTCGGTCTTATCACGTACCCCAAGGCCCCCTTTGCTACTTCCCTTCGTCACCTCATCCCAACTCACCAGATGCAGCATGGTCGGTCTTATCATGTACCCATTGAGGTTGAAAGAAGCTCCCCTATGGCTAGTCATTCACCAAGATCGAGTAGAAGGTAGTAACACATCTCTTCTTTGGGTCTGAAAGAAGCTCCCCTCTGGTTTGGGTCTGAGGACACCCAAACCTATGCGAATTCCCTCCGTCGCAGGGATGCCCACAATTATCTCCAATCAACACAATCATATGCTTTGGCGTAGTTGATCTTCCAAAGCACCTCCTTCTTCTTCGACCGCTTCCAATCAAGGCAAATCTTTGACGCCATGACCAACCCATCTGCCATCTGATACCCTGGAATGAACGCCAACTGCCCCTATAGCACGACTAAGTCCAACAATACCTGCAATCTATTTTCCAGTAATTTAGCCACTATACGGTAGAGAGCATTAGAAAGTGCAATCGGCCTGGTGTCCTCCACCCTCACTGGAGACTCGTAGGAGGAACAACAACGTCCGATTCACCTTCTCGAAGCCTCTGTTCCCTTCCATGAACTCAGTCAACACTTCTAAAATTTCCGCCTTCACTAAGGATCAGTGTGTGATCAGAATATGCCCGTGGCAGCGCCCAAACCCAAGATGGAGGGAACGACTCCACTCCTTCAGGTGGCAACAAGAAACAATTCATTCTGAATCGCGACCTCACATTCTGCCAAGTGAAGGCACTACCAACCGCATCATTAATCGACATGCTCAAGGATTGGGCCACTCTCCTAAAGGCCTCCGAACCCAGATCCCTACCACCACCCTGTTGTAGTCAGTCATTAAGAAGTAGAGTCACATTCAGGTCACCACCAATGATCCAGACCCCAGTTGCGCTTGCTGCACCCAACTCCTCTAGCTCTGCCGCCAAAGAGCACTACTCTGTACCCGTTGGGCCATAGACGTACGTGACAAGAAGCACATACCATTCACCATCCGCAATACCACTGACAAACAAAATAAAGACTTGGACGCCTTCAGCAGGTCAAATTTATCTTTCAACCATCAAGTCAGCAATGCACTCGAAGCACCTTGGGCCTCCAGTTCAACCGGCTCAAAACGTTCACCTCCATCAAGCCCCCGTCTGATAGTTTCCTCGCACCTCAACAACTACGTCTCTTGAAGTAGAAAAATGTCCATACCAGCCTCTATTATTAGGTTCCTAACCCCCAAACCTTTTTCGGGGAGGCCCAATTCCCTGACGTTCCAAGACAACATCTTCATAAAGAGACAATCTGGCTCAACTTCTTTGACGGGACCACCCCCAATCTCTCAGCCACGCCCTTGTCCAGAACCCTGTAACTATTGTGCGTGATTGGTGAAGTGCTGGCTCCGGGGGATGACCGGTGCAAAGAGCCCTCACGTACTGTCGAAGCGAACAACGCAACCCTCCTTCTCTTTCTCTCTGACCTAAGAGTGCCTTTCCTCACATAGAAAGCCCCAAATCTAGAGCCCCCACATCTTACAATCCACGGTCAAATCTCAAGCACGCTTCCAGATCCCATCAGGCCATATCCGCCCCCTGCCCTGCTCCTCCCCCCAGGAGGTCCTCTTCCTTGACTCGTATATGCGGTGACAGAACCATTTCCATCTCCTCTGCAGAGGCCTCCACCAAGGCACCGAAATCCTCCACCAAGGCCAATGGTGCCTCCGTCGAGACACCCTCATCTGCCGAATCCACCACTGTATTCCCATGCTCTGTGGATCCAGCTATTGAAGCCCCAGACTCGGCCAAGTCCCGGGCCACTCCCGACTTACGGGTGGCGAAGCTTTGACCACCACTGGAGATCCGCATCTCCCAGCGACGCCCCTCTGTGTTCAATCCGGTTTGTAACGAGGGGGCTAGGTTGGCAAGTCCGGGGCCGCAGATCTGACCGAGGAGACGGGTCTGAAGCAAAAAGGGTCAGTACCGCCGGTTCCCGAAACCGAACCATGGACCCTCAAGCGGATCTGGAAAATCGAGTGTCTTATCGGCTTGGGATTATGCACCGACTGAGGATCCGGATCTCTTGAGTGAAAGTTTTCACGTGCCCCACCATTCTCGAGCAGCTCTTCGTGAGAATCCATTCCAAACCTAGTGTGACCAGTAATTTACTCGGGAATTGGACCTCCACATGTCTTGTAAACTAATCTGCGAAGATCTTGTTGAAACAAATCCTTGTTGGAAGCCAATGTGACTTCTTCGGGAACCACACCACCCCACAAGCCGACTGCAGCACCATTGCGCTCGATGTACCCTTGGTCTTCACCATCAGAACCTCCTTTGCCCGGTTGCCAAGGTAATGCTTCGGGCTTCGATACTGCAATGCAGGCCCCGTTATTGCGAGCTCCAAGTGCAAAGGCCTCCCATTCGAGATGACCTTCCACCTGTCCATATTCTTCGAGCCAATTCGTTTCACTTGAAGAATAGGATCCAACGACTTATCAGGGTGGAAACCCGTGCATTCGACCCCAACCACCTTGGAGATGCCTTGAAGCAACTCCCTACACTTTGACAGTCCTTATGTGATGAAAGGGAGCCCCTTCACATGAATCCGTTCCAGGTGCTTGGATTCCAGAGACCCATCATGGTCCCACAACCTACGTCTGCGAAAAAAGGTAGAGCCCTCCCTCGACCTTCGCAACAACGCGCTCGCTTAAAATCATGTAAGACCCATCGCCACCACGTGTCAAGGGCCACCTGTACGATATCACCTCGTAATCGAGCCTCTGATACCTCACCCACATCGAACGAGCTCAGGAACAACACGTCCGACCCACCTCCCTCCCTAATCAGCAACATCAAGCCCTAATCTCTCATCGGGTATGTTCTGCAAGTGTGCGAAAATCATCAGTATCGGAACCACCTGATGGGTTCCCGGCAGTGGCGTGTCTAGTGACCCAACGCTCCACACTGGAAGCATTCCCGACCGAAAGGATTCGCAAGTGGTCGATGACGACCAAACCCCGAGGCCGATGGGTGGCACGGGCTTCTCCTTGCACGAACCTCCACCCAACCCTTTTCGTTTGAAGGGTGTAGAGATATATTATTCTCTTCCGTACTTTTCTTATATTTTTATTTTTTGTTGGACTCTCTACTTATTGTACCCATAGGCTACTCTCCTATATAAGAGAGCCTAAGACGGATGGAATAAACATGTTCTCTTATTTTCCCAACATGGTTTCAGAGCGACGGTCCTAGATCGGAGTTCTTGAGCCAAAACCCTAACCCTAGCCCCACCTTCGAGCCCCCCCTCGCGCGTTGTCTGTCTCATGCCTCCATCTCCGATCTTGCGCCCCTGCCCTCCTTCACACACCATGCGTTGTGCGCCTCCGATCTCGCACACAGCGTTGTGCGCATCAATCATGGTGTGTGTTGTGCGTTGTGCGCATCGTGCGGCTGAGCGAGATCTGTGCGCACTGCGCACTTGCCCAGCATGCATCTCCTGCACGTTATCTTGCCCCTGCGCGTGATCTGTGTGCACCGTGCACTTGCGCAAGATCTGTGCTCGTGCCCAGCGTGTTTCCTCTGCGCGTGATCTTCGCGTTCACAGTGATCTTCCCCTGTGCGTGACCTTCTAAAGGTCTCGACTTCCGTGCATGTGAATAAACCTAAATCAAGTGTGTGCGCGTGATCTCAGAACTTGCCTGGTGCGCTTCTACAAAGTAATGGTTTGGTTGCTTGAGTCTACACATGCAACTAAACCCGTTAATGTCCGTGTAGACGATCATACCTTCAGTCTACTATCCTAGTCTTCCGTTATCACTATGTCAGAGAGCAAGACAGACATCCCGTCTATAGGCGCCTTCAGAGGTCCATCGCCGATTGTGAAGATGGATGGTTCAAATTATGAACTGTAGGCAATGCAGTTCATGAGTATGATGAAGTCAACTGGTAAGAAACACATTCTTACTGAAGAAGAGCCTGCTGAGAAGCTGGGGTCAATACCTCATGGGAGGCAGATGATGCATATGCTAAGGTTTGGCTATCTGGAACCCTGGCAATTGAGATTGCTAATGATATTCTTCATCAGCCCACTGCAAAAGCAATGTGGGATATTCTGGCTGCTACATATTCTCAGGAAAAGAATGAGACAAAGATTTTGCAACTCCAGCATGACATATTTACTATCAAGCAGAATAGACGGCCTCTACACTCGTTGTATACTTCCTTACGGGGAATGTTTGAGAAGCTTTATAGCTTCATGCCTCTTACAACCACTCCAGAGCAACAAAAGACATATCGGAATGCCACTATGGTGGGTGTTTTTCTTGCTGCCCTTGATCTTGAATACGAGGCAGCACATTCCTAGATACTGGCGGACTCTACTATTCCTCCTATGGAGGAGGCATTTCATAGGCTGAGTCGTATCACTGTTCCCTCATCTGCTACGAATTCAACAGCCTCAGCCATGGTAGCAAATCGAGGTCGAGGAGGTCATCATCACTTCCGTGGTTGTGGACCTCACGGTAGAGGAGGCCGCACTCTGCCATTGTGTACCTTTTACCATCATTCTGGACATATCGAGACACATGCTATTCTAAGCATGGTTTTCCAGCTTCTGCATGAGTCACTGAACAGATTGAGCCCCCAACTACGTCATCTATGGATCAACGCTTTGATGATCGTATAGCCCGTCTGAGGGGCATCATTCCTCCATCTAGTCCTGCAACACCGGCATCTACTTCTGACAGTCATGCCGACGTTGCCGCATCTGCATTTGCTTCCACCAGTACATCAGGTAGCACCTATGCATTCACTAGCAGTAGTGGATCAGATACTTTAGAGTGGATTATGGACTCTGGTGCCATACATCATATGTGTAGTGATCAAGGTCTACTTACAGGATACAAACAGGTTTCTCCAGGCCGTACGGTGGTTATTGCTAATGGGACACGTTCCCCGATTACTGGTCAGGGGGAGATTAGATTGACACCATCCATGCATCTCAAGAACGTGTTACATGCACCTAATTTTTCGATGAATTTGTTGTCCAATAGCCAACTTACAAAGTATTTACATTGTCGAGCTATTTTTGATCCGTCCTCTCTTATTTTTCAGGACATCCTTACAGGCAACGTGATTGGGCGTGGCTATGAGCAAGGCGGCCTCTATCGCCTTAGTCGGACTCCTTATGTTGGAACCTCATCTCTACCAACTGGAACCTCCCCATACTGTGGCACCTATGCTTTGGACACCTACCGCTTCAGAAGCTTCGTCATGTATTACCCCAGGTTTCACCTCACACGTTCATTCAATGTGAAGCTTGTCAGTTGGGAAACCATCACAGGTCTGCATTTCCCAGTCGTCAGTGTCGGAATAGTACCTCCAAGTTTGAGTTATTCCATGTCGATATCTGGGGTCCTAGTCGTGTTCTTGATCATCAGGGACACATGTTTTATATAGTTACTGTGGATGACTTCTCTCGTGTGTCATGGGTGTTTCTGCTAAAGAATAAATCTGAAGTAGGGAATATTATCATCAATTTCATTAATGAAGTTCGTAATATTTTTTCTGCATCTGTTAAAACTGTGAGAAGTGATAATGCACTGGAACTTTGTACTCATACTCTATATAGTTATTTTTCATCTCAAGGGATTATCCACCAAACATCCTGTGCCTATACTTCCCAACAGAATGGGGTTGCTGAAAGGAAACACCGTCACTTACTTGATGTCACCAGGTCACTTCTCATATAGAGTAATGCCCCTCATTCTTTCTGAGGGATGCTGTTCTTACGACATGCTATCTTATTAATCGAATGTCGTCATCCGTCTTAGGTAACAATATTCCATTCTCTTTTATTTTCCCCGACAAAGAATTGTTCTCCCTTACTCCTCGCGTGTTTGGCTCGGTCGCCTTTGTTCACCAATTGTCTCCCGGGGCTGACAAGCTCTCTCCTAGGGCTGTCAAGTGTGTCTTTGTCGGGTACTACAAAACGCAGAAGGGGTACAAGTGTTATGATCCATTGCGAAGGCGGCATTTAGTCAGTGCAGATGTTACCTTTTTCGAATTTATTATGTACTTCTCGTCAACAGGTGATCAACTGGTTCCCTTTGACTATACTAACACTTTGATGCTATCTACATGCCACCACTACCACTGTCTCCATCAGAACCGTTACCGCCACCACCATCTCCCCACCACCACCAGCAGAGTACCTATCTCACCACTACCATTCCACTATACCCGTAGGCTTACTTCTGCTCATAGTCACCGCTCGTCATCCTGCTCGCCTGAGGTATGTTCTGAAAATATTATTATTGATGGATCTGATGATTTTCCTGAGCAAGACGGTTTACAGAGGCCAGCTGGGGAGACAGATGACTTACATATACCTATTGCTCTACGAAAGCAGAAGCGGAGCTGCGCGTCATATCCTATTGCATCTTTTGTGTCATTTGACCGTCTCACTGGCGAATTCAGGAACTTTGTTATTACATTGTCAACAGTGGATATTCCACGGAATTATCAAGATGCACTGAAGGATAGTCGATGATGCTTAGCCATGGAAGAAGAAATGGCCGCTCTTCAGTCAAGAGGCATGTGGAGTCTTGTTCGCGCACCTCCTGATGTATCTCCAGTTAGCTACAAGTGGGTCTTCACAGTTAAACAGAAGGCAGACTGCAATATTGACAGATACAAGGCTCGCCTTGTTGCTCGAGGCTTCACACTGACATATGGGGTGGATTATCAGGATACATTCTCATCGGTTGCTCGCCATTCCACTCTGCGGATCCTTCTTTTTGTTGCAGTTACTCGTGATTGGCCACTCTACTAGTTAGATGTGAAGAATGCATTCCTATACGGTGACTTACATGAGAAGTCTACATGCAACAACCACTTGGTTTTGCTGTTGAGGGGGAGTGTCCTACGGTGTGTAAACTTCATAAGGCTATCTATGGCCTTAGGCAGAGCCCCAGAGCTTGGTTCCAGAAGCTCTTAGACCTGTTTGAGAAACAGGGGCACATAAGTTCTAATGCTGATCATTCCCTGTTTGTACAAAAGACATCTGGAGGTATCATTGCTATTTTGGTGTATGTAGACGATATTCTGATTACAGGTGATGATGAACAGGGAATCCAGGGGGCAAAAGAAATGCTAGGATGTGAATTCGTCACCAAGGACCTTGGGGTTCTTGGATATTTTCTGGGACTAGAGTTTTCCAGAAATTCTCATGGGTTGGTAATGACTCAAAGAAAATATGTCGCTGACCTGTTGAGTGAAACATGAATGCTTGGTTGCCGACCTGCCACTACACCTATGGATCCCAGTATGAAATTATATGATAATGATACTAATGAGGTGGACAAGAGAAGATACAGAGAACTAGTGGGCAAACTTCTCTATGTTACTATTACCAGGCCTGATATCTCCTTTGCTGTGAGTCGAGTAAGCCAATTTATGGAGCAACCACGTCAGGTACACATGGATGCTATACATATGATACTCATGTATCTTAAGTCATCTCCAGTTGCGGGTCTGCTGTTTAAGAAAGGCAAGGAGGTTACTATATCAGCTTGTGCAAATGCGGATTATGCAGGATGCCCCAAGGATAGGGAGTCCACCACTGGATTTGCAGTGTATGTTGGAGATTCTCTAGTCTCATGGAGAAGCAAGAAGCAAACGGTTGTGGCAAGGTCCAGTGCTGAGTCTGAATATAGGGCTATGGCTCAGGTCAGTATAGAAATGATATGGATAAAGGTTGTGCTTGCAGATCTATATATAGAAGTCTCGCTTCCTATGGCTCTGGAATATGACAATTAGGCAACATTATTCATTACAAATAATCTAGCATTTCATGAATGGACCAAGCACATTGAGGTTGATTGTCACTTCATATGTGACATGATTCAGAAGGGGTTTATTGTTACAACCCATGTTAGCTCAGAGGATCAAACTGCAGACATTTTCACTAAGGCGCTACTTCGAGGGCCGTTCCAGAAATGTTCGTCCAAGTTGAGCATGATTGTTATCTATGCTCCATCTTGAGGGGGAGTGTAGAGATATATTATTCTCTTATGTACTTTTCTTATATTTTTATTTTCTGTTGTACTCTCTATGTATTTTACCCATAGGCTGCTCTCCTATATAAGAGAGCCTAGGGTGGATGGAATAAACATGTTCTCTTATTTTCCCAACAAAGGGTCGATGAACCCATCCATCCTCCATTCTTTTCTATTGATGGGTGGAAAAAATGCAGGTGTATGTTTAAGTATTGAAATCCAATTACGATCTAATTAGGCAATGGGTGGATAAAAATCCACTTTTATCCATTGTTCTATGAAGGTTTTCGTTTCTTTCAAATTAGATGAATAATTAGTGTAAGGAGTACATAAAATGTTGATTCATAAAATCGGTTAGGTCTGCAAGCCACATGAGCATATGTTGCCGCATATGCGGCCCGTGCAGCTGATTTCTTAAAAGTTGTGTTCGTGCTCATGGGTGGTGGTTGGAGGATGTGTGTAGGACCTATGTGTTTTGTCTGTATGTACTGGGTTTGTCACTACTTAATTTCTCTGTCCCTATGTAAGCCGCTATTTATATTTAAGTTAAAAAAATTTTGAATTTAAGAAATTTAATTCACTGGCTATACTACTATAAATGCTATTTAAATTTTAGTTAAAAAATGAATTTAAGAAATTATATTCTTTGCTTCTTTTGTGCAACAATTGTAAGATGTTTAAATTTTAGTTTAAAGAATGAATTTAGTTTTCCTATCATTGTGTTGTAAGATGCTGCTTAAATTTATGTTTAAAAAATGCATTTAATTATCAAGTTGCTGCCTTTTTTTAATTGAATTGAATTATTTATGAACATACATACATGCATGCATCACATACATATACATATACATTCATTCATGCATACATACATACATACATACATATATACTTACATTCATACATTCATACCTTCATTCATACATTCATTCGTGCATACAATGTGTGTAATATATGTATGAATGTAATGTATGTATGAATGTGATATATGAATTGTATATATGAATATAATGTGTGTAATGTATGTATGAATGTAATATATGAATGTAATCTATGTATGTTTGTAATGTATGTATATATAAATGTATGTTTGTATGAATGTAGTATGATTGAATGTAATGAATGTAATGTATGTATGCATGTAGTGTATGTATGTAGTGGATGAATGTATGTAATGAATATAATGAATGTAATGTATGAAAGTATGTATGAATGTATGCAAGAATGTAATGTATGAATGTATGTATGTATTTAATGTATGTATGAATGTAATGTGAGTGTATATTGTATGTATGAATGTATTGTTTGTATGAATGTAATGTACATATGAATGTATTGTATGTATTTAATGTATGCATGAATGTAATGTATGAATGTATGTAATGTATGAATGCGTGAATTTAATTTATGAATATATGAATGTAATGAATGTAGTGTATGCATTGAATGTAATGTATTTATGAATGCTTGTATGAATGTATGTATGTAATGTATGCATGCTTGCTTATACGTATGTTCATTAGCCTATACATACAAGTCATGAAGAATTTAATTCAATTAGAAAAAAACTAAAAATTTGGCAACGCCTTACACAGTGGCAGAGAGTTAAATGCATTTTTTAAAACTTAAATTTAAGTGGCATCTTACAACACAACGAGAGAGAATTAAATTCTTTTTTAAAACTAAAATTTAAGCATCTTAGAAGCAGAGAATATAATTTCTTAAATTCATTTTTGAACTAAAATTTAAATATCAGTAGCATATCGATATCCAATGAATTAAATTTCTTAAATTCATTTTTTTTAACTTAATTTAAATAGCAGCTTACATAGTGATAGAGAATTTAAGTAGTGACGAACCCGTTACATATAGACAAACACACGCATGCCATACACACCCTCCATGGGCACTCACACAACTTTTAAGAAATTAGTCGCACAGGCCGCATATGCGGTAACATATGCTCATGTGGCTTGCAGACCTATTATGTGCTCCTTACACATATAACACCCAGACATGCCATATATGTAGCCAATGTACACATTTTTATCTACCCATCGCTTAATCAAATCGTAATTGAATTTCGATTTTAAAACATATACCTGACTGTTCACCCAATTTAAAAGAAACCAAAACCTTCATAAAATAGTGGATAAAAATGGATTTTATCCACCCATTCCCTAATCAGATTGTAATTGGATTTTGATTCTAAAATATATACCTGCATTTTTATCCACCGATCAATAGGAAAAAAAGGGAGGATGGATGGGTTCGTCGACCCTTCTAACGAAGACGGTTGGGTGGAGGTTCGTGCAAGGTGAAGTTCATGTCTACCGTAGACCTCGTGGTTTGGTCGTCATCGATCATTTACGAATCCTTTTGGTCGAGGATGCTTTTGGTGTGGAGTGTTGGGTCACTGGGTACGCCAGTATCAGGAATTCGTCAGGTGTTTCCGGTGCCGACGATTGTCATACACTTGCAAAGCATGCCGGATGAGAGATCAAGGCTTGATGTTACTGATCGGGGATGGAGGCGGGTCAGAGGTGTTATTCCTCGGGTCGTCTGAAGTGGGCTCGTTCAATGTGGGTAAGGTATCAGAGGCTCGGTTTCGAGGTGATATTGCACAGGTGACCTCTTGGCGCGTGATGGTGAGGGGTCTTACTAGATTTGAAGCGAGCGCATTGTTGCGGAAATAGAGGGAGGGCTCTACTTTGCCGAGGTGGTGCAGGTTGCGAAACCATGATGGGTCGCTGGAACCCAATCCAGTGGAACTGACTCGTGTGAAGGGACTCCCTTTCGTCGTGCTAGGACTGCTAAAGTGTAGGGAGTTGCTTCACGGCATCACTGAGGTGGTTGAGGTTGACTGCACGGGTTGCCATCCCGTTGAGTCATTGGATCCTATCCTCCAAGTGAAGCGGATTGGCCTGGAGAAACTGGGCTGGTGGAAGGTCCTCTCGAAGGGAGGCCTTTGCACGTGGAGCTCGCGACATCAAGGCCTCTGTCGTAGAATCGGAGCATGGAGTGTTGCTTTGGCAACCGAGCGGAGGAGGTTCCGATGGTGAAGACCGGGGGTACATCGAGGGGAACGGTAATGCAGTCGGTTAGTGAGGTGGTGCGGTTAATGGAGAAGTCGTCTCGGCTTCCGCCAAGGATTCGTTTCGGCACGATATCCACAGAACAGATTTCGAGAATTGTGGAGGTCCATATCCCCGAGTTAATAGACAATCTTTCTGGCTTTGGAGCAGTTTATGCCAAAGAGCCGCTCGAGAATGGTGGGGCTCGTGGGACCTTTTGCTTGGGAGATCCCGATCCTCAGCCAATGCAGAATCCTGACCCGAGAAGACACTCGACTTTCTAGATCCGCTCGGGGGTCCATTGTCCGGTTCCGAGAACCGACAACACTGACCTGTTCGACTTTTGACATGTATCCTTGGTTAGATCAGCGGCCCCTGACCCGCCAGCCCAGCCCTCTCATTACGAACCTGATTGCCCCCAGATTAGCATCACTGGGTGACACGGATCTCTTACGGTAGTCAAGGAATCACCTGCCTGCAAGTCGGGAGTGGACCAGGGACTTAAACAAGTATGCGGCTTCAATAGGTGGCACCATGGAGCAGGGGAATACATTGATGGATTCGGTGAATGAGGGGGTCTCGACGAAGACACCAGTGGCTTCAGTGGAGGATCTAGGCACCTCGGTGGAGGCCTTTGCAAGGGAGATGGTGATGGTTCCGTCACCGCAAATAGGAGTCGGGGAAAAGGACCTCCTGGGGAAGGAGCTGGGTAGGGGGGTCGGCTGTGGCCTGATGGGAGCTGGAAGTGAGCTTAAGATGTGCCCGTGGAGCGCTGGGTGTGGGGGCTGTAGATTCGGTGCTTCCTATGTGAGGAAAGGCACCCTTAGACCAGAGAGAAAGAGGAGGATCGCGTTGTTCGCTTCGGTGGTGCGTGAGGTCTCTTTGCACCTATCGTCCTCAGGAGCCAACACCCTGTCGATCACGCACATTTGTTACATAGTTCTGGACAGGAGCGTGGCTGAGAGGCTGGGGGTGGTCCCGCCAAAGAAGTTCAGCCATATTGTCCCTTTATGAAGTTGCTATCTTGGAACATCAGTGGGGTGGGTCGTCCCGAAAAACCGTTGGGGATAGGAACCTAATAATGGAGGCCAGTGCGAACTTTTTTCTTCTTCAGGAGACGAAGTTGTCGAGGTGTGAGGACATTATCAGACAGGGGCTGGATGGAGGTGAATGTTCTAAGATGGTTGAACTGGAGGCCCAGGGTGCTTCGTGTAGATTGCTGACAGGATTGTTGAAAGATAAGTTTGACATGCTGACGACGTTGAAGTCTTTATTTTGTTTGTCCGTGGGATAGAGAAGGAGGGAAGATGGTATGTGTTTCCTTGTCACGAACGTCTATGACCCGATGGGTGTAGAGAGGGGATCCTTGGCGATAGAGTTGAGGGAGTTTGGTGCAGCAAGAGCAACTGGTGTTTGGATCATTGGCAACGACCTGAAAGTGACTCTACTTCCTGATGACCAACTGCAGCAGGGTAGTGACAGGGATCTGGGTTCGGAGGCCTTGTGGAGAGTGGCCCACTCCTTGGGTCTGTTGATTATTAATGCGGTTGGTTGTGCCTTTACTTAGCAGAATGTGAGGTCGCGATCCAGACTGAATTGTTTCTTTCTCCCACCTGAAGGGGTGGAGTCATTCCCTCTATATTGGGTTTGGGCGCTATGACAGGCATATTCTGATCACACCCCTATCCTTTGGTCGTCCGGTGAGGAGAGGAGAAGCATGTTCTTCTTTTACTTCAAGCGAAGATGACTCTTGGAGGAAGGTTTTAGGGAAAATGTCGCTGAGTGGTGGAGAAGATGGTCTCCTGTGGGCTCGAAGGTCTCTCGGTTGGCGGAAAAGTTGAAGTTCCTAAGGTCTTTCCTTACCGAGTTCGGGAGGGAGGTCAAGGCTTGGCGGAGGGCCAGGAGGGGAGAGGCCTAGGCAGGTGTTGAGGTTGGATGGACTAGGTGATGAGAGGGGGTTGGACCAGGAGGAGGTGGGGGAGAGATTGGGCTTTCTTGAGGAGTTGATGCTGGAGGACAGAAACGAGGGGATGGAGCGGAGGCAAAAATCAAGGCAGAGGTGGTTGAAAGAGGGTGGTGCTAATAGGATATTTTTTCACTTAATGTATTCTAGGAGGAGGAGAAGAAACTAATTGTTGAGATCAGAGGAGTAAGGGTGTCGTGGGAGGAGCAGATAGACAGTGCATTGCGGGGACACTTCATGGAGACTTTACGAAGGAGAAGAGGGGAAGGTTCGTGTTGGCTCGGAACAAGGGTGGAGTCTTTGTCTGGAGAGCAGGTGGAGAGTTTGGTGGTTCTTTTTTCGGAGGAAGAGGCGAAGAGAGAAGTTTTGGGGTTGAATGCGGATGGAGCTCATGGGCCTGATGGCCTTTGGATGATGTTCTACCGCGAGTTCTGGGACTTAGTGAAGGCGAAAGTTTTAGAGGCGCTGAATGAGTTCAGAGAAGGGAATAGAGGCTTTAAGAAGGTTAATCGGGCGTTGTTGTTCCTCCTACGAAAGGAGTGTCCTGTGAGGGTGGAGGACTTCAGGTCAATTGCACTTTCCAACGCTCTCTACCTTATAGTTGAATTACTGGTAAACAGACTCAAGGTGTTGTTGGACTAAGTCGTGCTATAGGGGCAGTCAACGTTCATTCTGGGGCGTCCGATGGCGGATGGGTTGGTCATGGACATAGTCTTGCCTTGATTGGAAGCACTCGAAGAAGGAGGTGCTTTGGAAGATCGACTACGCCAAAGCATATGATTCTGTTGATTGGAGATTCTTTTGTACGTCTATTCGGCGGTGGGGATTCTCGGAGGTTTGGGTGGAATGGATGAAGAGATGTGTCACTACCTCCTCCTACTCGATCCTGGCGAACGACAAGCCAGAGGGGGGCTTCTTTCAGATTCAGCGGGGTGACCGTTAGCTCCTATGCTCTTTGTCCTGATGGTGGATGATCTGGCAGTTCTGTTCAAGCGTGCGACATAGACGGGGTGGTGTGAGGGCTTTCGGCTGGGGGATATGTCTAATCCTTTGCTTCAATATGCAGATGATACTATCTTATTCCTTGGAGGCTCGGAGGAGCAGAGCTGCAACTTGGCAAACCTGGTCGATATTTTTAGTAGTCTTTCTAGTCTTGAGGTCAACAGGCACAAGTCAATGTTCATTACATCCAGGACGGATGACGAAGAACACACTAGATTCATGGAGTAGGCAGAGTTCCCCCTTAGGGAGCTACATGGGGTTGTCGTTGGTGGCAGGAAAGCTAAAGAAGCCAGATTGGGACAATGTTGTGTACAGAATGGAGCAGAGATTGGCTGGCTGGAAGGTAGTCACCTTATCTCGTAGTGGGAAGCTGATTCTCTTGAAGCATGTACTCATGACCATCCCAATCTTCTTCTACTCTATTCAGTTGATGCCGGTTGGGGTGAGGAGGAAGGTTGAGTCTTTGTGAGGACCTTCTTATGATCGGATGGTAAATAATAGATGTTCGAGCTGCATCTGGTGAGATGGGATGAGGTGACGAAGGGGGCCTTGGGGTACGTGATATTGAGCACATGAGCAAGACGTTGCTAGCCAAATGGGTGATTCAGATTTGGGGTTCTTCAACCTTGCTGGTGGCCAAGCTAGTTTAGAGTATCTATGGTGTCGAAAGTAAGTTGGTTGCATGGAGGAGGAGGTTTGAGTCGCCGCTCTGGACTGGAATCCACACGGTCTTACCGACGATATCATCTATATTTCAACCTAAAGTGGGGGACGACCAATTATTTTGTTTTTTGGTTGATGATTGGACGGGAGGGGGAGCTCTTGATGTGAGATTTCCGAGACTATTTGCTTTGACGACATCGATGGCGGCCCTTCTATGTCATGTAGCGGAGTCGGGAGCGTGTCTACCGTTATTCGTATTGGATCTCTCTGAGCAACGCCTGGAGGAGGCACGCCTTGGAGGAGCGCCTTGGGGAGTATCACCTGGGAGTACAGAGGTGAGAGCAGCAGTTGAGTGCCTAGCAGCGCTAGGAGGATTCGTAGAGATCACTCCGAATCGAAATCCCCTATGGAAGACGTGGTATCTGCATCGGGAAGCTCGCCAACCCCTCATCCAACCGCTGCGCCGCTTGGCACGGCGGGCTCACCACCACGACCGTGCCCTCCATTGTCAATTCTCCTAAATGTGCTATATCACGAGTCAGGGAGAGGGGCCTGGCCAAGGCGAGCTCCAAAACAAGTTTCCTCCCCTCTGAGAAGATCTCCCAACAACCTAGCAAGTCAGGACTGAGGTTCCAGACCAGAAGTATGGGGTCCAGTGGCTCACCAAGGCGGCAACCCATGCTCTCACCTCAAACCACCTCCGTAATCCCCTAAAACAATTCCCAAACCTTTGACATCCTCCTCGCAACAAAAGGAATGCCCTTAACTCGAATCCGATTCAAAGGATTTAGTTGTAATCTTCCATCTTGTGCCCGTACCCACCGCCATTACAGCAAAGACCTCCCCTCTCTAGACCACCACATCAGGTCTCCTGCATCTACTTTTTTAGGCCTTCTTGCCACCATACACCATGGTGTCACCTGCACGACATCCCCATGAAAACGAGTCGCGGAGACTTCCCCCACATCTGAGGTCCCCAAGAACAGACTCCCTCTCCGATCAGCATCACCAGGCCCTGCTGACCCCTCCGCAACAAAGTGCACGCTCTGGTAGTGTGCGCGAGGCAACGACAATGGAAACACCACACTGGTTCACGGCATTGACGAGCACAATGCCTCGATGAGCCAAAGCGAAATCATCCCCCTCCAAAAGGATTTACGAATGGTTATTGGCAGTCGCCTCTCCATGCCTTCCTGCGGTGCGAGCCCCTTTAAGCTACGACCTCCACCCATCCTACCTCGTCGGTAAGGTCATTGCAGTAACTCTCACCCCTATCGTTGAAGGAGCCTTAGCCTCGCTCTCCCATCGTGCCGTTAGAGCCTTCGCCCTGCTATCCCCTCGTGCCAATGGAGCCTCCACTCCGCTCTCCCCTCTCGTTAAAGAAGCCTTCACATCGCTCTCCCATCATTCCCAGTGAATGTATGTATGAATGTAATGTATGTACTATTGTAATGTACGTATGAATGTAATGTATGTACGAATATCTGTATGTATGAATGTATGTAGTGTATCTATGGATATAATGTATGCATGTTTGTATGGTCGTACGTAATGTAATATATGAATGTAATGACTGTTTGAATGCATTGTATGCATGTAATGTATGTATGAATGTATTGTATGAGTGATTGTAATGAATGCAATGTATGATTATATGTATGAATGTAATGTATAAATGTATGTATGAATGTATTGTATTTGTTTACCGTTCGATCAAAAGAAGGTCCTCATCAAAGACTCAACCTTCCTCCCAACCCCAACCGGCATCAACCGAGTCGAGTAGAAGAAGACTAGGATGACCGTGAGTACATGCTTCATGAGAGTCAGATTCCCAACCCGAGATAAGGTGATCGCCTTCCAACCAACCAATGTGCTCCATTCTATGCACAATACTGTCCCAATCCGACTTTTTTAGCTTGCCTGCACCAGCGGCAACCACATGTAGGAGATAGGGAACTCCTCCTGGGGGCACTCATCCCACTCTGCGAATTTGGTGCATTCCATGTCATCCATCCCAAACGTAATGACCTCCGACTTGTGCTTATTGACGTCAAGACCAAAGAGACTGCTAAAAATATCGACCAAGTGCGTCGTGTTGCTGCTCTGCTCCTCCGAACCTCCAAGCAATAAGATCGTATCATCTGCATACTGAGGCAAAGGGTATAGATATCCCCCTGTCGAAATCCCTCACACCACCCCGTCTTCACCCCTTGCCTGAACAGAACCGCCAGAGCATCCGCTACTAGGACAAAGATCATAGGAGTCAAGGTACACCCCTGACAGACACCCCGTTGAGGCTTAAAGAAGCTCCCCTACGGCTAGTCATTCACCAAGATCGAGTAGGAGGTAATTAAAGGATATTGAGTGTCCTTAAGCGCATCACGGAAGCGTGTCGATCGCATCGTATGCAATCGGAGCAACTAGTCGTACTAGATGCTAGATGCGGCAGAAATTAAATTTTTTTAAAACAAAGATGAAACCACATGATCACGAGAACACTTCTCGGATCGTTTCATCAAACCACAAAGTAGAAGTAATACCTCTTGAAGCGTGGTTGTGATTGCGAGATCCCAAACGAGAGATCCTCCTGTCTCAAGTCCGACCCACGAAGAACGCACTTGCGGGCACGATGATGAGTCGTGTCCTTCCCGCAATCTTTGACGAAGATCCAAGCGTCGAGACGAAGGCAAGATGCTCTCCTTCTCAATATGCAAAGTGGACGGCCACTTGGACATTAAGAGAGAGCCTACACGAGAATGAGAGAGAGAGTAGTAGTCTTCTACAACTCTAGATGATGTAACTTGGAAGGCTATCCTAGCCCTCCTTTTATACTAGTTTAGGATCCAATGGATCTCAATCCATGGGACACATGGATCCAACAGCCAGGTTTGGTCCATGTAAGATCAATGGCAATGATTGTTGTTGGTTAAAACCAACAACATTTATTTATAATTAAAGTAAATATATGTTGCAACATTATCAACACATTTTAATTTAACATAAATAAATTAATTAAGAGATTAATTAAGGTAATAAAAATGGAGATAAAATTGCCTCCTAAAAAAAGGGGCGTCACGCATGACCTTTCCATGGGTGACGCCACCTCTAAAATGGTGGCATTTTATCTCCCTTTTTGTTATATTACATTATCTCTTAATAATTTGTAATATCCACCAAATTAATTCCAAATTAATTTGTGAATATTTCAATCATGCCATTGAAAAATTGTGAATCATATTCACAACCCAAACTAATTTGTAAATTGCATTTCCAATTAATTAATAAATGTGAATCCAATCCACATTATTAATTAACAAATGCTATTTACATAAATTCTCTCTCTTATATATATATATATTATAAATCATATTTATAATACACATATATCATGGATAGTATTATCCACATTCTTTAATCCTTGATAATTAAATCCCATTTAATTATCTTGGATAATAATATGAATCATATTCATATTATGCTTGATAATTAAATCTCATTTAATCATTAAGTCCTTGCTTGGATATGCATTTCATCAAATGAATTATTCTTGAACCCTTTCAAGAATAATGTGCTTTCTCCGCAGATACTTGGAGATAAGGACAGGGCGATTGTATTATTCCATGTATAGTGACTTGGATATTGAGATCTTATCTCAAATCTAGATCTTACGAACCTCCCACAGATGCTCGATTAAATCAAGACCGCAAATCCAATCTTCTCATTGAATCTGAATCTCATTCAGACCAATGTCCAACACTTGGACTAAGATCGGATTGCTTCTCTACTGAAAGGAGTCACTAAAATCCAGACCTGTTTCATCACTCCCTCGGAATGGAAGCGTCATGGATATACAATCGTTTATGATCACATCACCCTCAGGTCCCAATACATGTACATCATGCATACTGGAAGACACATGATCAACCCGAAGATCAAGATCAATTTTACACTGACTTCTTCGGGGTTTAATCATTAAGTTTCTCAATCTTGATCATTGGGGAGTTGGTATCGATCATATGCTTTCCCAAAGCATATATCATACCTTCAAATTCATGTCATGCTTCCAAAGCACGATGGCCATGCATGGAATTTGATGGGTCCCAATACCTCATGAGTGAGCTCATGTCTTCCGATTCACAAGTGAACCTGTATGATCCCTTTGAGAGATCATATTGCTCATATAACCTTATATGCACACCAGTTCGCCGGTGTATAGACCTTGGTTAGGTCATCAACCTATTGGTCTGCCAAATGTACATACTCAGACATATAGCAATACATCTGTCTCCGGTCAGAGGATGTGTGCCTATACTGTGACAGCATTCAACATAGGACGTAGGTTATCTCGATCTTGTTAAGTCAACCCATTTACTTAACTAATCTGACACCTCTGAATCACTATTCCCATGCAGAGGACCTGCATCAAGAGGTCGGTCAGATATCAGCCTATGTGAGAAAGGATTGCCATCTCCTACTCCGGCTGGAGATCTTCACTTGACATTCATTTGACGGTGCTTTATGAATCCTCTATCTAACTCCTTAGATATTCATCCAAACACCAGCCTCTATGATTCATTTAATGAATCAACATCTATATGATCATCAAGCTGGCCATGGTACATAACCCTAATTGTACAGAGGGACCTTATAGTGCATTCATTCATATAATTTCAGAAAGGGAGTGAATCATCAATAACTTTTATTGATAAACATAAATATTACAATAGTATTTATTGTAAGAATGGTTCGCCCAAGGCTCACATGTCTAACAATCTCCCAATAGCCCTCAGAACCATTCAGGTACAATCCGTAAACCCATACTCATTACATGCTGGTCAAAAACCTTCTGTGTCAGAGGTTTGGTAAGAGGATCAACAATGTTGTTGGAAGAGGCCACCTTTGTGATGATGATATCACCACGCTTTTGAATCTCCCGAATGATGTGGTATTTCCTTTCCACATGCTTGCTCTTTTGATGGCATCTAGGCTCCTTTGCTTGGGCAATGGCTCCAGTGTTATCACAGAGTAACAGGATGGGAGTATCAGAGGAAACTACGCCAAGCTCCAAGATGAACTTGCGCAACCACACCGCCTCCTTTGCAGCATCCGATGCGGCAATATATTCGGCTTCTGTTGTTGAATCCGCCGTAGTGTCCTGCTTCTTGCTTCTCTAGCTCACAGCACCACCGTTCAACAGGAATACAAACCCTGATGTCGACTTTCGATCATCAATATCTGACTGGAAGTCTGAATCTGTATATCCCAAGACTTGGAGATCACCATCCCCATAGACCAAGATGTAATCTTGCATCGTCTTAGATATTTGAATATGTTCTTTACTGCATTCCAATATTTCTCTCCATAGCAGGATTGATAACGACTTACCACTCCCACTGCATGGCAGATGTCTGGCCTAGTACACATCATGGCATACATCAAGCTTCCTATAGCTGATGCGTAAGGGCATCCAGCCATGGCCTTCTTTTCCTCAACACTTTGAGGAGCCATCCCTTTGGACAAATGGATACCATGTCCTAAGGGGAGGAATCCTTTCTTCGAACTATCCATATGGAATCTTTCAAGAATCTTCTTGATGTATCCATGTTGTGATAATCCCAATATTCTCTTTTCTCGGTTTCTGAACAACTTCAGGCCTAAGATGTAAGAGGCTTCTCCAAGATCTTTCATCTCGAAGGTATGGGATAGCCAAATCTTCACACTGGTCATCATTCCTGTATCATTCCCAATGATAAGGATATCATCTAAGTAAAGCACGATGAACACAATGGCGCTCCCACTAAGCTTCTTGTACACACAAGGTTCATCAGGGTTTTGCACAAAATCATAACTCTTTATAGTTTCGTCAAATCTGATGTTCCAGCTATGAGAAGCTTGTTTGAGCCCGTAGATGGATTTCTTCAGCTTGCATACTTTACCATCCTCAGCTATGAAGCCCTGGGGCTGCTCCATATAGATATCCTCCTCGAGGTATCCATTGAGGAAAGCCGTCTTGACGTCCATCTGCCAGATGTCGTAGTCAAGAGATGCAGCTATAGCTAGCAGTGTCCTGATGGACTTAAGCATGGTCACAGGAGAGAATGTCTCATCGTAGTCGATGCCTTCTCTCTGTGTGTAGCCCTTGGCCACGAGCCGTGCCTTGAAAGTCTCTACTTTCCCATCAGGTCCCCTCTTTCTCTTGAATATCCATTTACACCCAATGGGTTTTACCCCTCTAGGAGGATCCTCTAGGATCCATACACCATTCTTATGCATGGAGTCAATATCTGACTTCATTGCTAGCATCCATCTATCCATGTCATGATCCGCAAGTGCTTCATCATATGAAGAAGGATCATTGTCAGTCTCACCTGAACATGGAATCCATACCTTTCAGGTGGTGCAACCACCCTCGAACTCCTTCGAAGAGGTATGGGTGTTTCATCTTCATTTATCTCTTCAGTTTCTGGTTCAGGAATCTCAGAATCCTCAGCGGATTCAATGAGTTCCTCTACTTCATTCTCGTCTTGACCTTTAGAGAAATCATCCTCTATAAATTTCACATCCCTAGAGACAAAAACCTTTTGGGTCTCAGGGTCATAAAGCTGGTATCCAATACCATCTTTAACATACCCAATGAAGTAGCACTCACGAGTGCGAGATTCTAGCTTACTTGCATCCACGTTCTTTGCATGGACCAAACATCCCCAAACCCTCAAGTGTTTAACACTAGGCTTGGTACCATACCAGAGTTCGTGAGGAGTCTTTGGTATAGACTTGCTAGAAATCTTGTTCAGGATATATATTGCAGTCTCTACTGCATATCCCCAGAAACTAAGAGGTAAATGTGCTTTGCTCATCATTGAACGGACCATGTCCATGATGGTCCTGCTGCGTCTTTCAGCAACACCATTAAGTTGGGGAGTTCCAGGAGGAGTGAGATTGGGGACAATTCCATTCTCTTTAAGATATTCTTTGAATTCATCTGAGAGGTACTCACCACCTCAGTCAGATCGAATCCGTTTGATCTTCCTGTCGGCTTGGTTCTCAACCAAAGCCTTAAACTCTTTGAACTTTTCAAAGGTTTCAGATTTATAACGTAGCAGGAAGATAAACCTGTATCGCGAATGGTCATCAATAAACGTCAAATAATATCGATATCCATTTCTAGTCGCGGTACTGAAGGGATCGCATACATCAGTATGTATTAGGTCAAGAATACCTTCGCATCTCGTAACCTTGTTACGGAAAGACATCCTGGTCATTTTACCTCGAATGCAATGTTCATAGGTAGGTAAAGATTGAACCTGTAGAAAATCTAAAGGTCCATCCTTTATCAATCTATTGATCCTATCAACATACAAATGACCGAGCCTTTGATGCCAAATCACATTCGAATGATTTCCATTCTCCCTGGATCTCTTAGGGTTTTTATTATCAGTGGTAGTGACATTTATGACACATTCATCAAAGCACAATTCATATAGTCCACCAGAAGTCAGAACACCTTCCGCAACAAATTTATCATATTGATTAATGACTAATTTATTACAGAACAGGAAGGAGTACCCATGTCTAACAAGCTTAGACAAAGATATCAAATTCCTCCTGACCTCAGGTACATAAAGACACTCTTTAAGTACTAGGACTCGACCACTTGATAACGACAGTTTGCACGTCCCGATGGCGACTGCTGCAACACTTGCATCAGATCCCATCTGGATAACTATCTCTCCTTGCTGCAGATTCCCAGTTTCCTAAAACAAATGCAACGAATTGCATACGTGAACAGAAGCACCAGAATCTATAACCCAACTTCCTTCTCGTCCAACGAGAAAGCTGGTTTCAATGATGAAAGTATATTTCATACCTGCTGGGGCTTTACCTTTGTCGGTAGACTTCAGGTAATCCGGGCAGTTACGCCGCCAGTGCCCCGGCTTCTTGCAGTGGTGACAGACATCGGTCTTTTTCGATGTCATCAGTATGGAAGCACTAGAAGATGAACCAACTCCTTGATTCTTCTTCCTTCTCTTCGGGGCCGGACCCTTCTGAGAACCTTGCTTCCGCCCGCGCTTTCCTCTCACCTGTGCAACCATTGCACTAGCAGAGGGGCCGTCCTTCTTCATGACGTCTTCTGTAGACTTCAATGCAGCTAACAACCCAGTGTTTGTGAAGTCACCTTTGTTCATGTGGTAAGACACAACAAAGTTGTTGAAAGACTTAGGGAGAGACAGGAGAATGAAATCAGCTTGCATTTCAGAATCCAAGTAGGCTCCCAGGGTTTCCAGCTCAGAGAGGTACCCAAAAATTTTGAGTACGTGTTCTCTAACAGAGGTCCCTTCCTGCATCTTGCAGTGAATAAGCTCTTTCATCACATTGTAACGCTGTGTGCGGTTTATGTCACCGAACATCTCCTTCAGATTCAACATAATCTCTTAGCAATGGTTCATTTCCACATGTTGCTTCTGAAGCACATTGGACAATGACCCAAGGATGTAACACCTTGCCAGATTATGGTCTTCATCATATTTCTCATTATATGATTTATCTTCCACAGTAAGAGGGTTTGCCATCTTGTCCTTGCTCAACACATAAGAGATGCGCTCCGCAGATAGGGCAAGATCCAAATTTCGGATCCAATCCGAATAATTTGGTCCGGTCAACTAGTTGACATCCAAGAGCCTGCTAAGTGGGTTCATGGACTTTATTTTCTGAAATTAAGAATGCACTATATTAGAATATATAGATAAATATATATTCATTTTAAGATATTTGATTAAGGCATTTTTAATCAAATTCGTCTTGCTATGTCAATTTTGAAAGATTATTCCCTAATTGTCTCTCAAAATAAGAGATATACTTACCGCTATATCTCAAGCAAGATCTAGGATCTCCTTTCCTATCTTTGTCACATCCCAATAATATGAGAACTTGCGACTCCGATAAAAAGAAGCGAGAACTCATTCCGCCTTGCAAGTCCAACTTGCATTCCCAATTCGGTCTTTAACACCCGGGCCCACCACCCCTAAGATGATGTTGACCCGTTGTTAATTGAACCAACCGTCAACATGCTTAATACTCACTATACGCAATCCAATATCGCCCCAATAATATGAGGACTCGATATTGGGGTCACTATGTATACGGCCTTACTCTTTCGAGAAGCAAAGAACCCGATCCAATTAAATCATATAAAGGATCTGTTACTTCGTACATGCGTCTCCTATACACAACAACTAGCGACGGAATCCTTTGCCTTGACGGGAGTCCATGGATGTCACTTATGTGATCCTCCACCTCATATTCAAATTTTATAATTAATTATCGTGAATCATATTCACATAATTAATTGTTCCAAGGGAAATACACATCTATTCATAATAGAGTGTTTATTGGATATAAATAATTTAATCACATTAAATTAATCATTAATCCAATCATCAACAAACATGTCTTTTACTTGAATAGTAGGTATATTCTCAAAGTACATATTATTCGAATTTTAATAATTAGAAAAATACACATTGACTTTCTCCGACATTATACAGTCCCTACCCGCTGTCATGGCCAGTACCGACGAGAGTGGGATGAACCACATACGTTGCAATCCGCGACCCCAATGCTCTCCGACTAGGCACCACATCTGCCTCGGGAAAGGATAATATCATATAGATCATCATGTACTTTGAGATGCTCATCGGTTTTTCAACCGAAATTATACCATATAATATACATCAAAACAATTTTGATTATATTATAAGGAGATTTGCTAGACAAATCCCCAATCCTATTCAAGCAAGAGGGTTTTTCATGTAAATGTTGTCATACAACTATTGTAGGATAAACTATGGTTTTTCATGAAATCAATGTTTGTTGATAAACCAATGATCAAGATCTAATATCTCATCATTGTGGTTTAGGCAAGTGTCATTCAATGAAATAATTATCTCTTTAAATATTTCACAAATATTTGTCACTAATTATTCCAGAAAATTAACAATTAATTATCATCATGATAATTGAATGACTTATCACAAGGTTCAAGATCAAAAAATGTTAATTTCCAACAGTGACCCTCAATCACTAAAATTAACTTATCCTGATCAATTTAAATCCAAAAATGCAAACTCAGTTTCCAAAGATTGCCTATTTGATTTATTAAAGAATCCAAGATAATTCATGCATTTCGAGGTGGATTAAAACCGTAATTATCTCATTAATCCCGTTTAAATCCGCAGTTCCCGCAACAGTGAATATAGTCATATTCAAAAAGCCATGTCTTGAGCAAATGAAGTCCAAATTTCACAAACTCAAATCCTATGGTTTCCTTAATTAATGGGGAACAAATTCCAATTGAAAATTTCGTGTTTAAACATTTTAAACAGTATAGAAAAATTCAATTAGATAGAGGTGCGAAAATTAAAATGCAGTAAAAATTTCGCAACCCTTTCAAGAACCAAATCATCTAAGGTCTATGGATCATATCCAAAACCTTATTCGACCTATGGCTCTGATACCACTTGAAGGATATTGAGTGTCCTTAAGCGCATCACGGAAGCGTGTTGATCGCATCGTATACAATCGGAGCAACTAGTCGTACTAGATGCTAGATGCGGCAGAAATTAAAATTTTTTAAAACAAAGATGAAACCACATGATCACGAGAACACTTCTCAGATCGTTTCATCAAACCACAAAGTATAAGGAATACCTCTTGAAGCGTGGTTGTGACTGTCAGATCCCAAATGAGAGATCCTCCTGTCTCAAGTCCGACCCACAAAGAACGCACTTGCGGGCACGATGATGAGTCGCGTCCTTCCCGCAATCTTTGACGAAGATCCAAGCGTCGAGGCGAAGGCAAGATGCTCTCCTTCTTAATATGCAAAGTGGACGGCCACTTGGATATTAAGAGAGAGCCTACACGAGAATGAGAGAGAGAGAGAGTAGTAGTCTTCTACAACTCTAGATGATGTAACTTGGAAGGCTGCCCTAGCCCTCCTTTTATACTAGTTAAGGATCCAATGGATCTCAATCCATGGGACACATGGATCCAACGACCAGGCTTGGTCCATGTAAGATCAATGGCTATGATTGTTGTTGGTTAAAACCAACTGCATTTATTTATAATTAAATTAAATATATGTTGCAACATTATCAACACATTTTAATTTAACATAAATAAATTAGTTAAGAGATTAATTAAGGTAATAAAAATGGAGATAAAATTGCCTCCTAAAAAAATGGGCGTCACCCATGACCTTTCCATGGGTGACGCCACCTCTAAAATGGTGGCATTTTATCTCCCTTTTTATCATATTACATTATCTCTTAATAATTTGTAATATCCACCAAATTAATTCCAAATTAATTTGTGAATATTTCAATCATGCCATTGAAAAATTGTGAATCATATTCTCAACCCAAACTAATTTGTAAATTGCATTTCCAATTAATTAATAAATGTGAATCCAATCCACATTATTAATTAACAAATGCTATTTACATAAATTCTCTCTTATATATATATTATAAATCATATTTATAATACACATATATCATGGATAGTATTATCCACATTCTCTAATCCTTGATAATTAAATCCCATTTAATTATCTTGGATAATAATATGAATCATATTCATATTATGCTTGATAATTAAATCTCATTTAATTATCAAGTCCTTCTTGCTTGGATATGCATTTCATCAAATAAATTATTCTTGAACCCTTTCAAGAATAATGTATTTTCTCCGAAGATACTTGGAGATAAGGACAGGGCGATTGTATTATTCCATGTATAGTGACTTGGATATTGAGATCTTATCTCAAATCCAAATCTAACGAACCTCCCACGGATGCTCGATTAAATCAAGACCGCAAATCCAATCTTCTCATTGAATCTGAATCTCATTCAGACCAATGTCCAACACTTGGACTAAGATCGGATTGCTTCTCTACTGAAAGGAGTCACTAAAATCCAGACCTGTTTCATCACTCCCTCGGAATGGAAGCGTCATGGATATACAATCGTTTATGATCACATCACCCTCAGGTATTCCCAATACCTGTACATCCTGCATACTGGAAGACCCATGATCAACACGAAGATCAAGATCAATTTTACACTGTCTTCTTCAGGATTTAATCATTAAGTTTCTCAATCTTGGTCATTGGGGAGTTGGTATCGATCATATGCTTTCCCAAAGCATATATCATACCTTCAAATTCATGTCATGCTTCCAAAGCACGACGACCATGCATGGAATTTGCTCGGTCCCAATATCTCATGAGTGAGCTCATGTCTTCCGGTTCACAAGTGAACCTGTATGATCCCTTTAAGAGATCATATTGCTCATATACCCTTATATGCACACCAGCTCGTCGGTGTATAGACCTTGGTTAGGTCATCAACCTATTGGTCTGCCAAATGTACATACTCAGACATATAGCAATACATCTGTCTCCGGTCAGAGGATGCGTACCTATGCTGTGACAACATTCAACATAGGACTTAAGTTATCTCGATCTCGTTAAGTAAACCCATTGACCTAATTAATCTGACACCTCCGAATCACTATTCCCATGCAGAGGACCTGCATCGAGAGGTCGGTCAGATATCAACCTATGTGAGAAAGGATTGCCATCTCCTACTCAGGCTGGAGATCTTCACTTGACTATCATTTGACGGTGCTTGATGAGTCCTCTATCTAACTCCTTAGATGTTCATCCAAACACCAGCCTCTATGAACAATTAATGAATCAACAGCTATATGATCATCAAGCTGGCCATGGTACATAACCCTCATTATACAGAGGGACCTTATAGTGCATTCATTCATATAATTTCAGAAAGGGAGTGAAACATCAATAACTTTTATTGATAAACATAAATATTACAATAATATTTATTGTAAGAATGGTTCGCCCAAGGCTCACATGTCTAATAGTAATAACACATCTCTTCATCTATTCCACCCAAATTGGGATTGGGTGCTTTAACCAATCAACCATGGATAAGCGGGAGAGTAAACTAGGTCTACCTCTGGGAATCCCATCCGCCGCGGAGATGCTCACAAGAATCTCCAATCAACACAATCATATGCTTTGGCGTAGTTGATCATCCAAAGCACCTCCTTCTACTTCGATCGCTTCCAATCAAGGCAAATCTCTGACGCCATGACCAACCCATCCTCCATTTGACTTCCTGAAATGAACGTCGACTATCCCTGTAGCACATCTAAGTCCAACAACACCTTGAGTCATTTTACCAATAATTTAGCCACTATAAGGTAGAGAGCATTGGGAAGCGCAATCGGCCTAAAGTCCTCCACCCTCATTGGAGACTCCTTTGTAGGAGGAACACCAACGTCCGATTAAGCTTCTCGAAGCCTCTGTTCCCTTCACTGAATTCCTTCAACTCCTCTAAAACATCCACCTTCACTAAGGTTCAGTGTGCGATCAGAATATGCCTGTGGCAGTGCCTAAGCCGGAGATAAAGGGAACAACTCCGTCGCTTAAGGTGACAACAAAAAACAATCCAGTTTGGATCGCGACCTCACATTCCGTCAAGTGAAGGCAAAACCAACCGCATTATTAATTGACAGGCTCAAGGAGTGGGCCACTCTCCTGAAGGCCTCCGAACCCGGATCCCTACCACTACACTGCTGCGGTCAGTCATTAGGAAGTAGAGTCACATTCAGGTCGCCACCAATGATGCAGACCCCCTATCGTTCCAAGATAACATCTTCATAAAGGGACAATCTCTCTGAACTTCTTTGGCGGGGCCACTCCCAGCCTTCAGCCACACTTATGTTCAGAACTCTGTAACTATTGTACGTGATCAGCGAAGTGCTACCTCCGGGAGACGACCAGTGCAAAGAGCCCTCACGCACCATCGAAGTGAACAACGCAACCCTCCTCTTTCTCTCTGACCAAGGGCACTTTTCCTTATATATGAAGCACTGAATCTAGAGCCCCCGCATCCTGCGCTCCACAGTCAAATCTCAAGCATTCTTCTAGCTCCCGTCATGCTACAGCCGGCCCCCTGCCCTGCTCCTCCCGCAGGAGGTCCTCTTCCCCGACTCGTATATGTGGCTATGAAAGCATCGCCATCTCCCCTGCAGAGGCCTCCATCGAGGAACCCATATCCTCCGCCGAGGCCAATGGTGCCTCTGTCGAGACACCCTCATCCACCGAATCCACCACTGTATTCCCATGCTCTGTGGAACCACCTACTGAAGCAATATACTCGGTCAAGTCCTCGGGCTACTCCCGACTTACGGGTGGCGTCGCCTTGACTACTGCAAGAGATCCGCAACGCCCAACGACGCCCCACAGGGGGCAATCAGGTTTGTAACAAGAGGGCTAGGCTGGCGAGTCCGGGTATGCGGATCTGACCAAGGAGATGGGTCTGAAGCCAAAAGGATCAGTGCCGTCGGTTCCCGGAACCGGACCATGGACCCTCGAGCAGATCTGAAAAGTCGAGTATCTTCTCGGCTCGGGATTCTGCATCGACTGAGGATCTGGATCTCTCAAGATAAAGGTCTCATGGGCCCTAGCATTCTCGAAAATTGTTCTGCGAAGATCGCGCTGAAATGAATCCTTTATCGAAGCCAAGGTGACTTCTTCGAGAACTATGCCATCCCACAAGCCGACTGCAGCACCGTCCCACTCGATGTATCCCTTGGTCTTCACCGTTGGAACCTCCTTCACCTGGTTGCCAAAGCAATGCTTCAGGCTTCGATACTGCAATTCAGGCCCCACTATCGCGAGCTCCAAGTGCAAAGGCCTCCCATATGAGATGACCTTTCACCGGCCTAGTTTCTTCGAGCCAATCCGCTTCACCTGGAGGATAGGATCCAACGACTCATTGGGGCAAAAACTCGTGCATTCGAGTGCATACACCATGGTGATGCCGTGAAGCAACTCCCTATACTTCGACAATCCTTGCATGAGGAAAGGCAGCCCCTTCACACGAATCCTTTCTAGTGGTTTGGATTCCAGCGACCCATCGTGGTCCTACAACCTACGTCAGCGAAACAAATTAGAGCCCTCCCTCGACCTCCGCAACAACACACTTGCTTCAAATCTGGTAAGACCCCTCACCACCACGCGTCAAGGGGTCACCTGCGCGATATCATGTCGGAACCAAGCCTCCGATACATCCCCCATATCAGATGAGCCCAGGAACAACAACTCCGACCCGCCTCCCTTCCCGATCAACAACAACAAGCCCTGATCTCTTATCGGGCATGTTCCGCAAGTGTGTGAAAATCGTCAGCATCGGAAACACCTGGTTCTCGGCACTGGCGTGCCCAGTAACCCGACTCTCCACACCGGAAGCATTCCCGACCGAATGGATTCGCATGCGGTCGATGATGACCAAACCCCGAGGTCGACGGGCGACGCGAACCTCTCCTTGCACGGACCTCCACCCAACTAATTTCGTCAGAAGGGTCGATGAACCCATCCATCATCCCTTCTTTTTTTCTATTGATGGGTGGATAGAAAACCATTTTAATCCACTATTTTATGAAGGTTTTGGTTTCTTTCAAATTGGGTGAATAATCATGTATATGTTTTAGAATCAAAATCCAATTATGAAGGTTTTGGTTTCTTTCAAATTGGGTGAATAATCATGTATATGTTTTAGAATCAAAATCCAATTACGATCTGATTAAGCATTGGGTGGATACAAATACATACACTGGCTTCATATATGACATATGTGGGCGTTATATGTGTGTAAGGAGCACATAATATGTTGATTCATAAAATCGTTTAGGTCTACAAGCCACATGAGCATATGTTGCCGCATATGCGGCCCGTGCGACTGATTTCTTAAAAGTTGTGTGCGTGCTCATGGGTGGTGGTTGGAGGGTGTGTGTATGGCATGTGTGTTTGTCCGTATGTATTGGGTTCGTCACTACTTAAATTCTCTATCACTATGTAAGCTGCTACTTAAATTCAAGTTAGAAATTTCTGAATTTAAGAAATTTAATTCACTGGTTAATGTTATTTAAATTTTAGTTAAAAATGAGTTTAAGAAATTATATTCTCTGCTTATTTCTAACTACTGTAACTGCTACTTATGTGTAACTACTGTAAGCTGTTTAAATTTTAGTTTAAAAAATAAATTTAATTATTTGACATTGTGTTGTAAGACGCTACTTAAATATATGTTTGAAAAAATTTGCATTTAATTCTCAAGTTGCTGCTTACTTTTTTGTTTTTCTAAATTGAATTGAATTCTTTATGACTTGTATGTATATGCTATTAAACATACATACATGCAAGCATACATCACATACCTACATATACATACATACATAATACTTACATTCATACAATCATTCATGCATTCATTCATGCATACATACAAACATACATACATTACATTGATTATGGACATTACTGTAACACCCCACAATTTTTTTCGATTTTTTCGAAGTCTTAAAACCTATTCAATATTATACTAAAAAGAAGCGTCTCGTCGCAAGCTTTCCAATGAGTCCAAAAATACGTAATTCCGAGTTCGGATATGGAAGATATGCCTGTTTTGGTGAAGAGGGGTCATGGATATTGAGGGGATTAATGGTTACGGGATTAGATAAATTAATTACGAATTAAGGCTATTTTAAGGATCCTAAAATTAGGATTTTAGTCATAACCTATATTAAGACCCCCATCCTTCATCTCCCCTCATTCCCACCTCTTTCCAAATCCTAATCCATCCTTTTCTTCCTCCACAAGTCATCCTCTTATATCATTTTCCCCTCTCCTTCTCCAAAGAACCAAAGGGAAAAAGGTGCAAGCTCTGTAGCCTCACGACGAAAGGAAAAGAGGAGCTTCGTCACAAGGGAAAGGCATCTCTCTCATCAGATTCTTGATCGAACAATCAAGAACGCGGATTGGAGGCGTACGCTAACATAGGTAACGGATCCTCGACTTTCTCCCCTTATTTTCGTGTACCTCACGATCTTGAGGATTACCGATTTTGAGGTTGTATATCGATTTTTAATCCTACCTCATGGACCTCTATTGCTGTTGGTAACCTTGAAATCTCATCTTGATCAATCATGAATAGTATTTGTTTCCTAAGCCCTAAATGGGTTGAGATCTTAAATCAGAAATCAAAGGATCAAGTGAGCTATACGTGTTAGGAAGTATTCCTATCTTTCTCAAACATATTTTGAGATTCCTTTTATTCATCTTAGCATAATATATCTCGTTGTTGTATGCAGATTGGGATATGTTAATTATTATATAATTGAGAGGTGTTCCCTGTGAGGATTATCAACCCCGTTAATCTTCAAGAATTCAATGGAACTTGTGGGTATCGAATGTAATCCTGTAATCTGTACAGAGTTTCATCTATAAGAAAAACAAAATCTGCAAGTTACTTAATTTCATACGGGGAATGGAGGGATGAATCCTGGAGTTATCGCGTGATTTTCATGATATTAATAAGAAAACCAAGGCCGAGTCCTGCGGATGGGATTGAATGACATCAGGATAAGCTGTAGGTGTTGTAACTTGTGTTTCATTAGATTAATAATAGGTGTAAGAGATTGCTAATAAACTATATGGGATACTTATCTGTGACGGCGGAGAGTAGAGTAAGTTTACTATTTTAGAGTTTCAGAACTATTAGACATTTCCTTTTTTTGTGTAATATTGTGTGGATCACTCTAAATTGGAACTTAGTGAAGTAATCTCTATATTGTGTTTAGCTTAGGTTGCTATAAACACTTAATGTAATATGTCGTGTATATATGGTGAAGTTTTTGCTATAAACACTTAATGTAATATGTCGTGTATATATGGTGAAGTTATGTATGATGTTCCTTGATTTGGGAAACATTACCATAAATATATCTAATTACATACTCTCTCCAGGCCGTGAACTATTTTTAGTATAGTTAATTTATCCTTGCTATAAATATACTTAAATATACTTAGAGAAGGTCAATTTATTCATCATCATTATCTAGTTAGATAAATCCCCAGCCGTGAGTATTCATAGTCGTGGTCACCCTTTTCTTTTTTTGTTATCCCAAGACAAGAACCACATACAACATTCTGGTTCAATATCTTGCTATTGATGATTTTGGCATTGGGGGAATCTCTTTTAATAATATGAGTATGTGAAACGAAATGGGCTAAGATAATATTGAAATTCTGTGAATGTGCATTGGGTCAAACATTGATTGAATGTATCGTGATTTGATGGGTTGGATACTAATGGAATATTAGATACGATCAAAATTAGTTATAACTTTAAGTGAGTTATGACATGCATATAGGGAGTGAAGGGTAAATACTGCAAGGTGGGTGCACACCCTTGTAGTCCGGCTGAACCGACAGTGAGTCACCCCCACTCAAGGGGCATCACAGAGTGGGGTGGTGGTAGGTATTCTGGTGAAATTGAGGTGGATGCACGCTTGCATTGTACCATACGGATCCGTTTTTGTTGCACTTTTTAGGGAGCGAGCAAGACTCCTCCGGCAGACTCGATTGACAGGGTTACGACTCATTGGACATATATGCCCGTCTCGAGTGTCAGAGTACTATCAACTAGACTAGCTGGGCGAGTCCAGGATAAGTAAATGAAAATATGGATTAAGATATGTCAAGGAATTGATTTTGGTTAGTAAAAGTTAAACGCCTAAATTATATCTGATTGTATATTACTAGATGTTTTTTTATTGTTCTCCATTAAACTTGTTCAGTTACTGCATTTGCGTTACCTACCTATATTCTTTTGATTTTATTTGTTTTATCCTTACTGGATCAGTTGACTCATAAGTTACATTCTTTGGAAATCCAAAAGGAATTGAAGAGCAGGAGACTGAGGCTCACATCTTTGGTGGGGCATCTGCAGGACGTTGTTAAGGTTGATGACTAGTTTCTTAGTTGTTGTTGCTATCCTTCATTTCCAAGTATTTATGATGTAATAAAGAGACTCTGAGGATTTATTGCTATCCTTATGTGGACTTTTGTTATCAATGGAAACTTAAATTTTCTTCCCTATGTTTTTTTGTATAAATGGTATATCATGCAGGTTGTCTATAACTGTTGTTGGTATTGGACATGCGAGCCCACGGCGAGCCATTATGCAATAAATGTTATTGCAATTCACTCCTTAAAAACTGAAATAAAGAGTACATAATTTGCATAATAGGTCCCTTGGTACAATTAGGGTTATGTACCATGGCCATCTTAATGATCATACAACTGTTGATTCAATTATTGAATCATAGATGCTGGTGCTTAGATGAATATCTAATGAGTTAGATTGAGGACTCATCGAGCACCGTCAAATGATCGTTAAGAGATGATCTCCAGCCTGAGTAGGAGATGGCAATCCTTATCTTTAAAGGCTGATATCTGACCGACCTCTTGATGTAGGTCCTCTGCATAAGAATAGAGATTCGGAGGTGTCAGATTAGTTAGGCCAAAGAGTTGACTTAACGAGATCGAGATAACCGAAGTCCTATATCATATGCTGTCATGATATAGGCACACATCCTCTGACCGGAGACAGATGTGTTACTATATGTCTGAGTATGTACATTTGGCAGACCAATAGGTTGATGACCTAATCAAGGTCTATACACCGGCGCGCTGGTGTCCATGTAAGGGTATATGAGTAATACGATCTCTCAAAGGGAACATACATATTCATTCACTGAACCGGAAGACATGAGCTCACTCATGAGATATTGGGAAGAATCAAATTCCGTGCGCACGGTCGTCTCGCTTTGGAAGCTTGACTGAATTTGTAGGATTGATATATACTTTTGGAAAGTATATGATCAAAACCTAGGTATGATATATGCTTTTGGAATGTATATGATCGATACCGACTCCCAATGATCGAATGAGAAACTTACTGATAAAACCATGAAGTAGACAGTATAAAGTTGATCCAATACTTCGGGTTTAGTCTGAGTCTTCCAGTATGCAGGATGTACAGGTATTGGGAATACCTGAGGGTGGTGTGATCATAAACGATTGTATAACCATGACGCTTCCATTCCTAGGGAGTGATGAAACGGGTCTGGATTTTAGTGACTCCTCTCAGTAGAGAAGTGATCTGATCTTGGTCCAAGTGTTAGACATTGATCTGAATGTGATTCAGATACAATGAGAAGATTAGATTTACGGTCTTGATTTAATCAAGCATCTATGGGAGGCCCGCGATCTGGATTTGAGATACGATCTCAATATCCATGTCACTATACGTGGAACAATACAATCGCCCTGTCTTTATCTCCAAGTATCTGCGGAGAAAGCGCATTATCCTTGAAGGAGTTCATGGATAATTCTACTGTTGATTTATGTATCCGAGCATTAAGAAAATGGATAATTAAATGCGATTTAATTATCATGATTAATATAAATTTGATTCATATTATAAAGAGAGCTATCTTAGATAATTAAATATGATTTGATTATCAAAGATATAAATAATGTGAATATGATTCATATTATTTGAACACAAGAGAATAGAGATCCAAGATGATTAAGTGTGATTTAATTATCATGGATATGAATAATATGGATAGCAATATCCATATTAGTCATATATATTATAAATGTGATTTATAATATATAAGAGAGAGATGTTTGTAATTTACATTTATTAATTAAATGTTAATGTGAATTGGATTCACATTGAACATTAAATTGAAAAATGTAATTTACATTTTATTTTGGGTTGTGAATGTGATTCACAAATTTTTAATGGCAAGATTGCAATGTCTACAAAATAATTGTGAATTATTTTTGTAGAATAATTTGCAACAAAAGTTGTTGCATAATCTTGGAGATTACATTAAAGAGATGAGAGCCACCTTCCATGTATATGGAGTGGACGGCCACCACTCCTATTTGGAATGTGTGGCCGTCCCCTCCTTCCAACATGGAAGGAGGCACTCTCTCTCCTATGATCTCCAAGAGATCTTGATTTAATTTGGTAATTAAATTATGTTGATTTATCAACATATATTTAATCTAAATTAAATTAATTGTTGTTGGTTTTACCAACACAAATCTTGACCATTAAAAGAAATACAATCAATGAGAGCCATTGGATTTGTGTTGTCCCATGGATTGAGATCCATGGATCCCAAAACCCTATAAAAGGAGAGGCACCCCATTGCTCTTCCACACACACAATGCTTGAGAAGCATCTCTCTCTCTCTCTCCCTCTCATGGCCGTCCACCATGGATGCCCTAGAGAGGTTCTCCATCGCCGCAGTGTCGTCGTTATGTTGCCCGATGGTTTGTTCGTGGAACTCCGTCTACTTCAGCGTGCCTTGCTCGTGAAGAAGACGTCGGATCTCGTGTGTCGAGATCAGGATATCCGCCGCTTGGATCATCAACATGGATTGCGAGAAGCACGCGGTTCATCCCCGCGCTCGCAAGCGTCTCCTCCGTCGGATCGGACTTGAGACAGGAGGTCTCTTCGTTTAGAGACTCGATTGCAACCACGCTTCAAGAGGTAAACCTAATACTTGTTTGTGGTTTAGACGAAACGATCCGAGAAGTGTTCTTGGATCATGTGGTTTCGTCGCATAAAAAATTTTAATTTCCGCTGCATAGAACAACTAGTACGACTAGTCGTTCTTCGTCGTATTCGATACGACGATCACGCTTCCGTGATGCGCTTGATGATATAACAATATCCTTCAAGTGGTATCAGAGTCAGGTTGGTGGTTTTGGATACGATCCATAAACCGAGGACGACTTGGGTTCATTAGGGTTTGCGAAAGTTTTCTTGCATTTCATTTTCGCATCTCTGTTTTGATATTATTTTCGGCACTGTTTAAATTGTTTAAACACGAAAATAATATTTGGATTTTATTCCCCATTAAATAAGGAAACCGTAGGATCTGAGTTTGCGTGATTTCGATTCCGTTTGCTCTAGATATGCTTCTTTTAGTGAACATGTATCCACTGTTTCGGGGACTGCGGATCATGACGTAATTAAGATGTTAATTGCGGATTTGAAACGCCTTGAAATACATGCAAATCACTTGGGTTATGTTGTAAATCAAGTTAGCAAACTTTAGAAATTTATTTTGCTTAATTTGGATTTAAATTGATTGAGATATGGTATTTTTAGTAAGTGAGGGTCACTGCTGAAAACACTTTCCTAATCAAGAACCTAGTGATTGTCATTTAATTAATTAGTGAAACTAAATTGTTTAATTTCCTGGAATAATTATGCATAAATATTTGTGAAATATTTGATGATAATTATGTCCTTAAATGACTTTGCCCTAACCAACAAATGATTAAGATGTGATCTAGATCAAAATTGGTTACATGATCTACATGATCAACATTCCAACAAACATGTTGCTTGAATAGGACTTGGGATTTGTTTAGAAAATCTCATTATAATGTTAATCAAAATTGTTCTGATTATTACTATATGGTATAATTTCAGTTGAAGAACCGATGATCATCTCAAGTACAAAATGATCTATTTTGCATTATCCTTTCCTGAGGTGGATATGGTGTCTAGTCGGAGAGCATTGGGGTTGCGGGTTGCAACGTATGTGGTCCGTCCCACTCTCGTCGGTACTGGCCATGACATCGGGTAGGATTAGTATAATGCTTAAGAAATCATGATGTATTTCTAATTATTAAACTTCGAAATAATACGTATTTGAGATAATACCATAATTCAAGTAACTATTAAAATGTTTGTTGGATATTAATTGGATCATTAATTTAATATGATTAGATTAATTGGAATCCAATTAAAATTAAAACACTCTATGAATAGAGATGTTATTTCCCTTGGAAGAATTAATCATAATGAATATGATTCATAATGATTAATTAGAATTTGAATATGATATGGAGGATCACATAAGTGACATCCATGGTCTCCCGTCAAGGCGAAGGGTTCCGTCGCCAGGGATTGTATGTAGGAGACGCCTGTCCGAAGTGACAGCTCCTGTATGCAAGCGCATCTGGATCTGTCTCTTTGCTTCTCGAAAGAGTAAGGCCGTATACGTAGTGACCCCAATATCGGATCCTCATATTATTGGGGCGATATTGGATTTCGTTTAGTGAGTACTATTCCTGTTGACGGTTGGTTCAATTAACGACGGGTCAACATCGCCTTAGGGGTGGTGGGCCCGGGTGTTAAAGACCGAATTGGGAATGCAAATTGGACTTGCAAGGCGGAATGTGTTCCCGCTTCTTTTTATCCGAGTTGCAGATTCTCATATTATTGGGATGCAACAAAGATAAGGAAGGAGATCCCAGATCTTGTTGAGATATAATGGTAAGTATATCTCTTACATTGAAAGTGATTAAGGGAATGAACTTTCAGTGTTGACAAGACAAGACAACTTTGATATAAAAATCCTAAATCAAAGTAATATATATATATTTATATATTTATGCAAATTTCTTATTTCAGATAATCCTTCATTAAAACCCACTCAATGATATACTCAATAATAACCAGTAAAATATCATGGATTGGACTCATGATCCAGATATTGTACTTGCAATTGGACACATAATGTATGTGGTTGCAATGTCCAAGTTTCCTCATAATATCGAGGAATGACAATTAAATAGATAATAGGACTACAACCCTAGGGTTTGTATGTCTCTATAGTCTTGATCTCTCATCGGATGTACTTTGGAAGTGACATGTCGATGATGTTCGCAATTGTCAAATAATCCTTATAAAATTAATGAAGATATTCTGGCATACATATGTGCTCTTAACATTTAACATGAATGAGATGGTTCACTGCATCATGCAGAATGGTGGCTCTATAAGAGATGATGTATTCAAATTGTTTGAGTACCTACCTGAACCTATGTTTTAAGAGTTTAAATGGATGTAGATGATGAGTGTCATCATTCTACTATCTATATTCTGGTCATTCATGAAGCTTCATAATATTCATATTGTATGAATTTAATGAAGCATGTATAAATGTTGAAATGCTCTTACATAAGAGATCCTTAGTCTTAAGCAATGGTTGCTTATAGATAAAGGGAGCGCAATGGAAGCATGGGTTGGACCCAAGTAAGAAGTATGGTCAAAGAGTTGACTATACATCTATGACTGTAATGATTGTAAGCATGGGTTGTAATATATGTATGATTGTAATGTCTGAAAATATGTTTGAATGTAATGTATGAATATATGTAGGAATTTATGTATGAATGTATGTAAGAAAGTAAGCAGGAATGTAATGTATGAGTATGTATGAATGCATGTAATAAATGTAATGTATGCATGTTATGGATGTAATAAATGAATGTAATGTGTGAATGTATGTACGAATGTAATATATGTATGTAATGAATGTATTGTATGAATGTAATGTATGGATGTAATGTATGAATGCATGTATAATGTAATGTATGTATGAATGTAATGTTTGTATGATTGTAATGCATGTATAATTATATGTACAAATGTATGTATGTATGAATGTATGAATTAATGTATACAATGAATGTAATGTATGTAATGATTGTAATGTAATATATGTATGCATGGATGTATGTAATGAATGTAATGTATGTTATGAAAGTTATGAATGTAATGTATGAATGTAATGTAAGAAATAAGAATTAATGTATGAATGTAACATATATGTGAATGTAATGTATGCATGAATGTAATGTGTGTGATGTACTTGCGTGCACGCGTGCGTACGTGGATGTGTGCGTGTAATGTGTGTATGTGTGTATGTATGTATGTATGTGTATGTAAGTATGTATGTAACTGTATGTACATATGTATGCATGCATGCATGTATGTATGTAGTGTATGAAAGTATGTATGTATATAATGTAATGTATGAATGTAATGTATGTATGATTGTAATGTATGAATGTATGTATGAATATATGAATGTAATGTATCAATGTAATATATGTAATGGATGTATTGTTTATATGTATAAGTGTAATATATGAATGTAATGTATGTATGAATGTAATATATGTAATGTATGTATGAATATAATATGTGTAATGTATGTTTGAATGTAATATATGATTGCAATATATTTGTGTATGTAATGTATGTAAGTATGTATGTATGAATATAATGTATGAATGTATGTATGCATGTATGTAATGAATGTAACGTATGAATGTATGTATGAATGTATGTAATGAATGTAATGTATGAAAGTATGTATGTATGTAATGAATGTAAGTTATGAATGTAATATATGAATGTATCTATGATTGTCATGTACAATTGTGTATGTATGAATGTGTATATATGAATGTAATGTATGAATGTATGTATGTAATGCATGTATGAATGTAATGTGTGTATATAATGTATGTATGCATGTATTGTTTGTATGAATTTAATGTATGTACGGATGTATTTTATGAATTTATTGCATGTTTGAATGTAACGTATGTGTGATGTAATGTATGAATGTATGTAATGTATGAATGCATGAATGTAGTTTATGAATGTTTGAATGTAATGCATGTTTGAATGTAATGAATTTAATGTATGTATTGAATGTAATATATGTACGAATGTATGAATGTAATGTATGTATGTATGAATGAATGTATGAATGAATGTGTCAATGTATGAATGTATGCATGTGTGAATGTATGTATGTACATACGTACGTACGCATGCATATATGTATGTATTGTATGCATGCATGCATGTATGTTCATTAATCTATACATACAAGTCATAAAGAATTTAATTCAATTTAAAAAAACTAAAATTTCATCAACAACTTACATAGTGGCAGAGAGTTAAATGGAAAATTTTTTAAACTTAAATTTAAGTAACACCTTAAAACACAATGACAAAGAATTAAATTCATTTTTTAAACTAAAGTTTAAGAATTTTAGAAGCAGCAGAGAATATAATTTCTTAAATTCATTTTTAATTAAATTTTAAATAACAGTAGCATATCCAGTGAATTAAATTTCTTAAATTCATTTTTTAACTTTATTTAAATATCAGCTTACATAGTGAAAAGCATTTAAGTAATGTCGAACCCGGTACATATAAACAAACACATGCACGTCATACACACCCTTCAATGCACACAATTTTAAGAAATAAGCCGTTCAAGCTGCATATGCGGCAACATATGCTCATGTGGCTTGCACATATTATGTGCTCCTTACACATATAACACCCAGACATGTTGTATATGCTACCAATGTACACATTTTTTCTACCCATTGCTTGTTGGACATGTGAGCCCACGGTGAGCCATTATGCAATAAATGTTATTGCGAATATCATTCCCTGATCTGAAATGAAGAATTAATAATTTGCATAATAGGTCCCTCTGTACAATTAGGGTTATGTACCATGGCTATCTTAATGATCATACAGCTGTTGATTCAATTATTGAATCATAGAGGCTGGTGCTTGGATGAATATCTAAAGAGTTAGATTGAGGACTCATCAAGCACCGTCAAATGATTATTAAGATGTGATCTCCAGCCTGAGTAGGAGATGGCAATCCTTTCTCACATAGGCTGATATCTGACTGACCTCTTGATGCATGTCCTCTGCATAGGAATAGAGATTCAGAGGTATCAGATTAGTTAGGTCAAAGAGTTGACGTAACGAAATTGAGATAACCTAAGTCCTATGTTGAATGCTGTCACAACATAGGCACGCATCCTCTGACCGGAGACAGATGTATTGCTATATGTCTAAGTATGTACATTTGGCAGACCAATAGGTTAATGACCTAACCAAGGTCTATACACCGACGAGCTTGTGTGCATATAAGGGTATATGAGCAATATGATCTCTCAAAGGGATCATATAGGTTCATTTGTGAACCGGAAGACATGAGCTCACTCATGAGATATTGGGAAGAATCAAATTCCGTGCACGGTCGTCTCACTTTGGAAGCTTGACTGAATTTGTAGGTTTGATATATACTTTTGGAAAGTATATGATCAAGACCTAGGTATCATATATGCTTTTGAAAAGTATATGATCGATACCAAATCCCAATGATCAAATGAGAAACTTAGTGATCAAACCCTGAAGAAGACAGTGTAAAATTGATCTTGATCTTCGGGTTGACCATGGGTCTTCCAGTATGCAGGATGTACATGTATTGGGAATACCTGAGGGTGATGTGATCATAAACGATTGTATATCCATGACATTTCCATTCTCGAGGGAGTGATGAAATAGGTATGGATTTTGGTGACTCCTTTCAGTAGAGAAGCAATCTGATCTTAGTCCAAGTGTTGGACATCGGTCTGAATGAGATTCAGATGCAATGAGAAGATTAGATTTTGCGGTCTTGATTTAATCAAGCATCTGTGGAAGGTTCGTAAGATCTGGATTTGAGATGAGATCTCAACATCCAAGTCACTATACGTGGAATAATACAATCACTCTGTCATTATCTCCAAGTATCTGCGGAGAAAGCACATTATTCTTGAAAGGGTTCGAGAATAATTCATTTGATGAAATTCATATCCAAACAAGAAGACTGATGATTAAATGAGATTGAATTATCAACCATAATATGAATATGATTCATATTGGTGAGAATTATTATCCAAGATAATTAAATGGGATTTAATTATCAAGGATTAGAGAATGTGGATATTATTATTCATAATATTTGTGTATTGTAAATATGATTTATAATATACATATATTCAAGAGAGATAAATTTAGTAAATAACATTTGTTAATTATTAAATGTGGATTGGATTCACATTTGTTAATTAACTGGATATATTATTTACAAATTAGTTTGGGATGTGAATATGATTCACATATTTTTCAATGGCATGATTGAAATATTCACAAATTAATTTGGAATTAATTTGGGTGGATATTTTGTGATAATTAAGAGATAATATACATATAAGATAAATAGGAAATAAAATCACCCAAAATAAGGGTGGCGTCAACTATAGTTGACGCCCCCTATTTATGTGGGGATTTTGGTTATTTCCAATTTATCTCATTCTATTATCTCTTGATAAATATTTTTTTTAAATTAAATATGTTGATAATGTTGCAACATTTATTTAATTTAATTATAAATTAATGTTGTTGGTTTTAACCAACAACAATCATAGCCATTGATTTTACATGGACCAAGCATGGCCGTTGGATCCATGTGTCCCATGGGATTGAGATCCATTGGATCCTAAACTAATAAAAAGGAGGGCTAGGGTATCCTTCCAAGGTACAATATCATTAAGAGTTGTGCAATGTTACAACTCTCTCTCTCTCTCTCTCATATTCTCGCCCTCTCTCTCTTCTCTCCTCCGAAAGGATGGCCGTCCATCTTATGTGAGAAAGGAGAGATTCTTGGCTTCGCCTTCAATGACTCGAGGATCTCCTTCTTCTTCGGGCTACTTGCTCTAAAGGAAGACGACGGATTTCGTGTGACGAAATCAGGGGATCCATTGCTTGGATCTTCATCGAGGATTGCGGGGAGGAAACGCGGCTCATCATCGTGCCCGCAAGTACGTTCTTCGTTGGGATCTTGCGATCACAACCACGCTTCAAGAGGTATTCCTTATACTTTGTGGTTTGATGAAACGATCCGAGAAGTGTTCTCGTGATCATGTGCTTTCATCTTTAAAGTTAAAATTTTAATTTCCGCTGCATCTAGCATCTTGTACGACTAGTTGCTTCGATTGTATACGATGCGATCGACACGCTTCCGTGATGCGCTTGAGGATTCTCAATATCCTTCAAGTAGTATCAGAGCCAAGGTCAAATAAGGTTTTGGATATGATCCATAGACTTATACGATTTGGTTCTTGAAAGGGTGTGAAATTTTTACTGCATTTCAATTTTCGTACCTCTGTCTAATTGAATTTTTCAATACTGTTAAAATGTTTAAACATGAAATTTTCAATTAAATTTTGTTCCCCATTAATCAAGGAAACCATAGTACTTGAGTATACTAAATTTGGACTTCATTTGCTCAAGATATCGCCTTTTGAATATACATATATTCACTGTTGCGGGAACTGCGGATTTAAACGTGATTAATGAGATAATTACGGTTTTAATCCGCCTAGAAATGCCGTGAATTATCACTTGGGTTCTTTAATAAATCAAATAGGCAATCTTTGGAAACTGAGTTTGCATTTTTTGGATTTAAATTGATCAAGATAAGTTATAATTTTAGTGATTGGGGATCACTGCTGGAAATTAACATTTTTTGATCTTGAACCTTGTGATAAGTCATTCAATTATCATGATGAAAATTAATTGTTAATTTTCTGGAATAATTAGTGATAAATATTTGTGAAATATTTAAAGAGATAATTATTTCATTGAATGACATTTGCCTAAACCACAATGATGAGATATTAGATCTTGATCATTGGTTCATCAACAAACATTGCTTTCATGAAAATCCTTAGTTTATCCTACAATAGTTGTAGGACAATATTTACATGAAAAACCCTCTTGCTTGAATAGGATTGGGGATTTGTTTAGCAAATCTCGTTATAATATAATCAAAATTGTTTTGATGTATATTATATGGTATAATTTCGGTTGAATAATCGATGAGCATCTCAAAGTACATGATGATCTATCTGGTATTATCCTTTCCCGAGGCGGATGTGGTGCCTAGTCGGAGAGCATTGGGGTCGCGGGTTGCAACGTATGTGGTCCGTCCCACTCTCGTCGGTACTGGCCATGGCAGCGGGTAGGGATTGTATAATACCGGAGAAAGTCAATGTGTATTTTTCTAATTATTAAAATTCGAATAATACGTATTTTGAGATAATACATACTATTCAAGTAAAAGGCATGTTTGTTGATTGATGATTGGATTGATGATTAATTTAATGTGATTAAATTAATTATATCCAATAAACACTCTATTATGAATAGATGTGTATTTCCCTTGGAAGAATTAATTATGTGAATATGATTCACGATAATTAATTACAATTTGAATATGAGGTGGAGGATCACATAAGAGACATCCATGGTCTCCCGTCAAGGCAAAGGATTCCGTCGCCAGTTGTTGTATATAGGAGACGCCTGTCCGAAGTGACAGATCCTATATATGATTTAATTGGATCGGTTCTTTGCTTCTCGAAAGAGTAAGGCCGTATACGTAGTGACCCCAATATCGTGTCCTCATATTATTGGGGCGATATTGGATTGCGTATAGCGAGTATTAAGCATGTTGACAGTTGGTTCAATTAATGACGGGTCAACATCATCTTAGGGGTGGTGGGCCCGGGTGTTAAAGACTGAATTGGGAAATGCAAGTTGGACTTGCAAGGCGGAATGTGTTCCCGCTTCTTCTTATCCGAGTTGTAGGTTCTCATATTATTAGGATGCAACAAAGATAAGGAAGGAGATCCCAGATCTTGCTTGAGATATAATGGTAAGTATATCTCTTACATTGAAAGTGATTAAGGGAATGAACTTTCAGTCTTGACAGGGCAAGACAACTTTGATATAAAAAAAATTTCCTAAATCAAAGTAAAATGTGTATATATTATATATATACCCTTATGCAAATTTCTTATTTCAGATAATCCTTCATTAAACCCACTCAATGTTATACTCAATAATAACCAGTAAAAATATCATGGATTGGACTCATGATCCAGATATTGTACTTGCAAGTGGACACATAATGTATGTGGTTGCAGTGTGCAAGTTCCCTCAACATAATGAGGAAGGACAATTAAATAAGACAATAAGACATCACCTTAGGGTTTGAATTTCTCGATAGTCTTGATCTTTCATTGAGTGTACTTTGGAAGTGACATGTCGATGATGATCGTAATTGTCAAATAATCTTTATAAAATCTGAGAAGATGTTCTGGCATACATATGTGCTCTAGACATTTAGTCATAATTGACATGGTTCTATGCATTATGCAGAATGGTGGCTCGAAAGAGATGATGTATTCAAAATGTTTGAATACCTACCTGAACCTAAGTCTCCAAGAGTTAAGATGAATGTAGATATGATGAGTGTCATCATTCTACTGTCTATACTCTAGTCATTCATGAAGCTTCATAATATTCATATTGTATGAACTACTGAAGCATGTATAAATATTGAAATTATCTTGTATTGAAATCCTTTGAATTTTCAACATAAGAGATTCTTTGTCTTGAACAAGGGTTGTTTATAGATTAAGAGAGCGCAGTGGAAGCATGGGTCAGACCCGAGTAAGAAGAAAAGTCAAGGAGTTGACCTACTTCTGTGACTTCCATATGACATCCAAAGAGTTGGATGAATGCCAATACTGCAATAAGTTGATGTGTTGATAGTATGACTATCAAATCTGTCTAAAATCCTTAGTGAAGGACTCAGATAGAGCATCATAATAATCTACATATAATCATTGACTTTGACTTTCTTATTTCATAAGATAAAGTCTGACAATTGTATCCCAATCTTCTAATGACATTTACAATTGGTTGAATATATATATATATATTAGAAGATTAGAAATTTGATCTTAAGGTTTAGTAGTCATCTACATGGATATTGCTGTAATTGTTGCAGCAATCTCTGTTGGATAGATGGACTTCATATTCTCAGTGGGAGAGCCCTTAGTCTTAGAGAATGTCTCTATGACCTAGATATTAGAATACCCTCATTGTTTGTTTCTAAATGTTGGAAATAAACATGAATTCTGAGATAGAACTATCATAAAGAGTTATGATGGAAATATTCCAGATAGTAGTCTAATATCTAGTGGACTCCACAAAATTAGAAAATTAATGAATAGTTCATTAAGATTTCTAATACTGAAAATCAAACCTTATAAGATCAATAGGAGGATGAAGATCATTTGACAATGATCTGGCATCAAGCCTTGGACATTTGTCGGTTGATTTGATCAATAGACTGGTAAGATATGAAACTTTAGAATGTCTAAAATTTCAAATCTTACATTCTTGTGAATATTGTATTCAAAGTAAAATGTCCAATACACCCTTCTCTTAGGAAAGGTGTAAGATATCAAGGTATTCGGGATCTCATACATATTGATGTATGTAGATCATCTATATCATAGTAAACATTATGGATATGTGATATCTATTGACGATTATGTATGATATGAGATTTCTTCTCTTCACCTGAGAAACCTTTGAAATGTTCAAAGATTTCACAATTTTTGGTTTAGAACCAAAGTTTGAAGAAAGATGAAATGAATTTGATGTAACCTAGGTAGCTTGTATCTGTTAGATAAAATTCAAAGAATACCTTATGGAGATATGAATATCATTTCTATCTCAATCCTCCTAACACACCTAAAACTCAATGGAGTTGTAGGGAGATACAATTGGATCATGTGTGACATGATTAGATCAATGATGAATTTTAGCATAATTATCCCTTAGTTTCCAGGTATATATGTGTAGTAGAGACTACAATATATATCCTCAATAAGGTTCCATGCATGGAAGCTGGAATCTAGCACTTGAGAGTGCTACTTCATTAGGAAAATAAAGGATGGTATTGGATACCTACTTTATGACCTTGAGATTCTTAAAAGATCTCATCTCTGAGAATGTGATTCTTGGAGGATGACTCTCTTGAGAATCAAGATGAAAATGAAGTGTAGGAACTCATTTGATCTTGAGAAGATAATGAGGCTCCTAAAATCAGAAACTAAAAGGATAATTAAAGATGAAGCACTAATACCTCTTCAAATAAGTTTGAGGATGTATTCCATGAAGGATATGGAATTATCCTCAAGCGCATCACGGAAGCGTGATCGTCGTATCGGATACGACGAAGAACGACTAGTCGTACTAGTTGTTCGGTGCAGCGGAATTTAAAAAATTTTATTCGATGAAACCACATGATCCGAGAACCATTCTCAGATCGTTTCATCTATAACCACAACAAGTATAATGCAATACCTCTTGAAGCGTGGTTGATCAAGTCTCTAAAGAAAGAGACCTCCTGTCTCAAGTCCGATCGTCGACGAGACCGCTTGCGAGCGCGGGGATGAACCGCGTTGTCCTCGCAATCCAAGAAGATGATCCAAGCGTGGTTGTCCTGATCTCGTCGCACGAGATCAAACGTCTCCTTCGTGAGAGGAACTCTCCAAGAAGACGGAGAACCGAAGAACGTCGAAGCGGCAGCGCGGTGGCGATGGCGACGACGATTCCCTCCTCTAGGGTACGGTGGACGGCCACCAACAAGAGAGGGAGAGAGGGCTGGCGTGTAGAAGAAATGAGGGAGAGAGAGAGCTCCAATATTGCAAGTCATTAGAGAGCATAGAATGCCTCTCTATTTATAGGGTTTTGGGATCCATGGATCTCAATCCATGGGACACATAAAATCAATGGATGAGATTGATTTGTGTCAATCCAATGGCCAAGATTGTTGTTGTCAAAAGCAACAAATTTAGGTTAAAATATATTTGAAAAAATCAAATATAATTTAGTCCTAAATCAACCCAACAAATAAGGAGAGAATGTGCATGGAGATTTCATCTCCATGCACCTTCCATGTTGGACGGCCACCCATTCCATATAGGAATGGTGTGCCGCCCACTATGGGAGTCCAAGGAGGCAATCTCATGGATTCCCATGAGATTGCATATCTCCTTGATTTTTCTCTCTTATTTATTTGCAACAAATTTGTTGGATTTTATTCTTCAAAAATAATTCACAATTATATTTGAGAATATAGCATTCTTGCCATGGAAAAAATTGTGAATCATATTCACAACCCAAAACAACATATAATTCATATTTTTAATTAATTACACAATGTGTATCCAATACACATAATAATTAATCAACACATATAAATTATAATTAGCTCTCTCTAATACATTATAAATCACATTTATAATATATTATGAATAATTGGATATTTCTATCCACATTATTCTTATCCACATTAATTAAATCACATTTAATTAAATTGGATAATTTCTTCACACATCAAGATGATTAAATCACATTTAATCATTATTTCTTCATTGCTTAGATCTTATGGAATTATTCTTGAACCCTTCAAGAATAATGCAATCTCTCCGCAGATACTTGGAGATAAGGACAGGGCGATTGTATTGCTCCACGTATAGTGACATGGATGTTGAGATCATATCTCAAATCCAGATCGCGGGCCTCCCATAGATGCTTGACTAAATCAAGACCGTAAATCTAATCTTCTCATTGTATCTGAATCACATTCAGATCAATGTCCAATACTTGGACCAGGATCAGATCACTTCTCTACTGAGAGGAGTCACTAAAATCCAGACCCGTTTCATCACTCCCTAGGAATGGAAGCGTCATGGTTATACAACCGTTTATGATCAAATCACCCTCAGGTATTCCCAATACCTGTACATCCTGCATACTGGAAGACTCAGATTAAACCCGAAGTATCGGATCAACTTTATACTGTCTACTTCGTGGTTTTATCAGTAAGTTTCTCATTCGATCATTGGGAGTTGGTATCGATCATACACTTTCCAAAAGTGTATATCATACCAAGGTCTTGATCATATACTAAAAGTATATATCAAACCTACAAATTCAGTCAAGCTTCCAAAGCGAGACGACCATGCGCATGGAATTTGATTCATCCCAATATCTCATGAGTGAGCTCATGTCTTCCGGTTCAGTAACTGAACCTGTATGATCCCTTTGAGAGATCGTATTACTCATATGCCCTTATATGCACACCAGCGCGCCGGTGTATAGACCTTGATTAGGTCATCAACCTATTGGTCTGCCAAATGTACATACTTAAACATATAGCAACACATCTGTCTCCGGTCAGAGGATGTGTGCCTATATCATGACAGCATACGATATAGGACTTTGGTTATCTCGATCTCGTTAAGTCAACTCTTTGACCTAACTAATCTGACACCTCCGAATCTCTATTCCTATGCAGAGGACCTACATCAAGAGGTCGGTCAGATATCAGCCTTCAGAGATAGGATTGCCATCTCCTACTCAGGCTGGAGATCATCTCTTAATAATCATTTGACGGTGCTTGATGAGTCCTCAATCTAACTCTTTAGATATTCATCCAAGCACCAGCCTCTACGATTAAATAGTTGAATCAACAGCTGTATGATTATTAAGATGGCCATGGTACATAACCCTAATTGTACTAAGGGACCTATTATACAAATTATTCATTCTTCATTTCAGATCAGGGAATGATATTTGCAATAACAATTATTGCATAATGGCTCACCGTGGGCTCGCATTTCCAACATTCCATGTGTCAGTTAAGTCTGACAATGATCGGACTTCATGTGATGAAGCTCCTGAAGATCATGACATGGAAAGATGGATATTAGCAATAAAGTCTAAAGTAGACTTCATATACAAGTGTTGTATATGGACCCTCGAGGATCCACCTATATGGGTAAGACCCATAAAGGTGTAAATGGATCTTCAAGAAAAGAGGGAACCTGATGAGGAGGTAGAGACCTTCAAAGCTCGGTTTGTAGCCATAAGCTACACATCAGAAGAGAAGACATTGCTTGCAATGAGACTTGCTCTTCGGTAACCATGCTTAAAGTCACCAGAATATTGCTAACTCTAGCTACACAAATTGACTATTGCATCTTCAATATGTAAGTCAAGATTGCATTCCTCTAAAGAATACCTCTCTGAGGATATTCACATGAAGTAGCCCCAGGGCGTCATGTTTGGGGAAAGTATGGTGTGAAAGCTAGAGAAATCCATCTGTGGACTCAAATAATCTTCTTAAAGATGGAACATAAGATTTGATGAAATTATAAATGTTATGATTTCAGAAAGAATCTTGATGTACCATGTGAAGCTTAGTGGGAGTGCCATGGTGTTCATCGTGCTAAATGTAGATAATATCCTAATCATTTGGAATGATATAAGGATGATGATAATAAGTGTTTTATAGACTGGCTATTCAATACCTTGAGATATGATCTCAAGAATACCTCTTAGATCTTAATTCTGAAGTTGTTCAGAAGCAAAGAAAAGAGGGTATTGGGACTGTCACATTAGTAGTACACCTTGGATATGTTCCATTTTCTGGAAATTACAAGAAAGGCTTCCTTCCCATAAGATTTGGTACTGACCTATCTAAAGGGATAGCACCTTAAAGAGTTGAGGAAGTGAATACTAGAACTGCTTGCACTTGTGCATCAGTTACGAGAAGCTAAGTGTATGCTAAATGTGTACAAAAGCCAGATATCTGCCATGCAGTGGGAGTAGCAAAGTGTTGCTAATCCTACTATGGAGAAAGAACACTTGATTGCAGTAATAACGATATCTTCAAAGATGATAAGATTTTTTGAAATAGTGATCTCAAAGTCATATCTTCAAAAGCTTAAGACTTTATAGATAGAGATCTAAAAGGTCTTAACTGTGGATACCTTGAGAGATAGTGATCTCCTGGAATAAGGGTATTCTGATAAGGATTATGGAAATACTGGTTATAATAGTTATTGAGAAATAGTGTCAAGGACACTATAACTACTTTGAATAGATTGAGTATTGGTTGCATTAGATGCAACATTCGCGTTGGATGCGAGCACTGTTACCTAGGGATATGCAAGCGTCGTAAAAGGACTTGGCATAGTCTTTTGGGAACAGAGTGACTGATCAGCTTACCTCGCTATTTCTAAATAGCCTATGATTGTCACATGAGTGTGAGTTTAAATGATTAGCCCATTAATGGCTCTTTGGGCTAGTGGGAGATTGTTGGACATGTGAGCCCACGGTGAGCCATTATGCAATAAATGTTATTGCGAATATCATTCCCTGATCTGAAATGAACAATTAATAATTTGCATAATAGGTCCCTCTGTACAATTAGGGTTATGTACCATGGCTATCTTAATGATCATGCAGCTGTTGATTCAATTGTTGAATCATAGAGGCTGGGTGCTTGGATGAATATTTAAAGAGTTAGATTGAGGACTCATCAAGCACCGTCAAATGATTGTTAAGATGTGATCTCCAGCCTGAGTAGGAGATGGCAATCCTTTCTCACATAGGCTGATATCTGACCGACCTCTTGATGCAGGTCCTCTGCATAGGAATAGAGATTCGGAGGTGTCAGATTAGTTAGGTCAAAGAGTTGACTTAACGAGATTGAGTAAACCTAAGTCCTATGTTGAATGTTGTCACAGCATAGGCACGCATCCTCTGACCGAAGACAGATGTATTGCTATATGTCTAAGTATGTACATTTAGCAGACCAATAGGTTGATGACCTAACCAAGGTCTATACACCAACGAGCTGGTGTGCATATAAGGGTATATGAGCAATATGATCTCTCAAAGGGATCATACAGATTCATTTGTGAACCGGAAGACATGAGCTCACTCATGAGATGTTGGGAAGAATCAAATTCCGTGCACGGTCGTCTCGCTTTGGAAGCATGACTTAATTTGTAGGTTTGATATATACTTTTGAAAAGTATATGATCAAGACCTAGGTATCATATATGCTTTTGAAAGTATATGATCGATACCAAATCCCAATGATCAAATGAGAAACTTAGTGATCAAACCCTGAAGAAGACAGTGTAAAATTGATCTTGATCTTCGGGTTGACCATGGGTCTTCCAGTATGCAGGATGTACATGTATTGGGAATACCTGAGGGTGATATGATCATAAACGATTGTATATCCATGATGTTTCCATTCCGAGGGAGTGATGAAACAGGTCTGGATTTTAGTGACTCCTTTCAGTAGAGAAGCAATCTGATCTTAGTCCAAGTGTTGGACATTGGTCTGAATGAGATTCAGATGCAATGAGAAGATTAGATTTGCGGTCTTGATTTAATCAGGCATCTGTGGGAGGTTCGTAAGATCTGGATTTGAGATGAGATCTCAACATCCAAGTCACTATACGTGGAATAATACAATCGCCCTGTCCTTATCTCCAAGTATCTGCGGAGAAAGCACATTATTCTTGAAAGGATTCGAGAATAATTCATTTGATGAAATTCATATCCAAGCAAGAAGGACTTGATCATTAAATGAGATTTAATTATCAACCATAATATGAATATGATTCATATTGTGAGAATTATTATCCAAAATAATTAAATGGGATTTAATTATCAAGGATTAGAGAACGTGGATATTATTATTCATAATATTTGTGTATTGTAAATATGATTTATAATATACATGTAATCAAGAGAGAGAAATTTAGTAAATAACATTTGTTAATTATTAAATGTGGATTGGATTCACATTTGTTAATTAACTGGAAATATTATTTACAAATTAGTTTGGGATGTGAATATGATTCACATATTTTTCAATGGCATGATTGAAATATTCAAAAATTAATTTGGAATTAATTTGGTGGATATTTTTGTGATAATTGAGAGATAATATACATATAAGATAAATAGGAAATAAAATCACCCAAAATAAGGGTGGCGTCAACTATAGTTGACGCCCCCTATTTTTGTGGGGATTTTGGTTATTTCCAATTTATCTCATCCTGTTATCTCTTGATAAATTAATTTATTTTAAATTAAATTATGTTGATAATATTGCAACATTAATTTAATTTAATTATAAATTAATGTTGTTGGTTTTAACCAACAACAATCATAGCCATTGATTTTACATGGACCAAGCATGGCCGTTGGATCCATGTGTCCCATGGATTGAGATCCATTGGATCCTAAACTAATACAAAAGGAGGGCTAGGGTAGCCTTCCAAGGTACAATATCATTAAGAGTTGTGCAATGTTACAACTCTCTCTCTCTCTCTCATATTCTCACCCTCTCTCTCTTTCTCTCCTCCAAAAGGATGGTCGTCCATCTTATGTGAGAAAGGAGAGATTCTTGGCTTCACCTTCGATGACTCGAGGATCTCCTTCTTCCTCGGAGCTACTTGCTCTAAAGGAAAACGACGGATTTCGTGTGACGAAATCAGGGGATCCATTGCTTGGATCTTCATCGAGGATTGCGGGGAGGAACGCGACTCATCATCGTGCCCGCAAGTACGTTCTTCGTTGGGATCTTACGATCACAGCCACGCTTCAAGAGGTATTCCTTATACTTTGTGGTTTGATGAAACGATCCGAGAAGTGTTCTCGGGATCATGTGCTTTCATCTTTAAAGTTAAATTTTTAATTTCCGCTGCATCTAGCATCTAATATGACGAGTTGCTTCGATTGTATACGATGCGATCGACACACTTCCGTGATGCACTTGAGGATTCTCAATATCCTTCATTGCTTAATATGATCGTAATTGGATTTCAATTATAAAACATGTACCCTATTATTCACGTAATTTGAAAGAAACCAAAACCACCATAGAATAGTGGATAAAAATGGATTTCTGTCCACTAATTGCCTAATTAGATTGTAATTGGATTTCGTTTCTAAAACATATACCTACATTTTTATCCACCCTTCAATAGAAAAAAGGAAGGGAGGATGGATGGGTTCGTGGACCCTTCTAACGAAGAGGGTTGGGTGTAGGTCCATGCACGGAGAAGCTCGTGTCGCCCATTGACCTCGGGGTTTGGTCATCATCGACCGCTTACGAATCCTTTTAGCTGAAGATGCTTTTGGTGTGGAGCGTTGGGTCACTAGGGACGCCAGTGACGGGAACCCATCAGGTGTTTCTGGTGTCGACGATTTTCACACACTTGCAGAGCATGCTCGACGAGAGATTAAGGCTTGATGTTGCTGATCAGGGAGGGAGGCGGGTCGAAGGCGTTGTTCCTAGAATCATTCGATGTGGTCTAGTTCAATGCGGGTGAGGTATTGGAGGCTCGGTTCTGAGGTGATATCGCACAAGTGACCCCTTGGCATGTAATGGATAGGGGTCTTACCAGATTTGAAGCGAGCGCATTGTTGCGAAATAGAGCGAGGCTTTACCTTGTTGCGGTGGTGCAGGTTGCGGAACGACGATGGGTCTCTAGAACCCAAGCCACTGGAACTGATTCGTGGGATGGGCCTCCCTTTGGTCGCGGTGGGACTGCCAAAGTGTAGGGAGTTGCTTCATGACATCACCGAGGTGGTTGAGGTCGAATGCACAGGTTGCCGCCCCGTTGAGTCATTGGATCCCATCCTCCTGAAGCGGATTGGCCCGGAGAAACTAGGCTGGTGGAAGGTCCTCTCGAAGGGGAGGCCTTTGCACATGGAACTCGCGACAGCAAGGCCTACGTCGTAGAATCGAAGCCCAGAGCGTCACTTTGGCAACCGAGCATAGGAGGATACGACGGTGAAGACCAGGGTTACGTCGAGGGGGACGGTGCTGCAGTTGGCTGATGGGGTTGTGCGGTTCCCGGAGAAGTTGCCTCAGCTTCCGCCAAGGATTCGTTTCGGCACGATCTCCACGGAATAGTTTTCGGCACTTGTCTATATCCCCAAGTTAATAGACGATCATGCTAGGTTTGGAGCAGTTTTTGTCGAAGAGTCGCTCGAGAATGGTGGGGCCTACGAGACCTTTTTCTTGGGAGATCCAGATCCTCAACCGATGCAAAATCCTGACCCGAGAAGACACTCGACTTTCCATATATGCTCAGGGGTCTATGGTCCGGTTCTGGGAACCGACGGCACTGACGTATTCGACTTTAGTCATGTCTCCTCGGTTAGATTTGCAGCTCCTAGCCCGCCAACCCAGCCCTCTCGTTACGAACCTGATTACCCCAAAGGGGCGTTGCTGAGCGATGCAGATCTCCTGCGGTAAGTCAAGGGATCACCGTCCGCAAGTCGGGCGTGGCCTAGGGACTTGGTTGAGTCTACAGCTTCAACAGGTTGCTTCATGGATCACGGGAATACAATGGTAGATTTGGCAGATGAGGGGGTCTCAATGGAGACACCAGTGGCCTCGACGTAGGATCTGGGCACCTCGGTGGAGGCCTCTGCAGGGGGGGGGGAGAAGGCGATGGTTCTGTCGCTGCATATAGGAGTCGGGGAAGAGGACCTCTTGGGGTAGGAGCTGGGTAGGGGTCCGGTTGTGGCCTGATGGGAGTTGGAAGTGAGCTTAAGATGTGCCTGTGGAGCGCGGGGTGTGGGGGCTCTAGATTCGGTGCTCCCTATGCGAGGAAAGGCGCCCTTAGGTTAGAGAGAAAGAGGAGGACTGCGTTGTTCGCTTCGGCGGTGCATGAGGATTCTTTGTACCGGTCCTCCCCTGGAGCCAGCACCCTACCGGTCACGCACAATTGTTACAGAGTTTTGGACAGGAGCGTGGCTAAGAGGCTCGGGGTGGTCCTACCAAAGAAGTTCAGCCAGATTGTCCCTTTTATGAAGTTGTTATCTGGGAACGTCAGGGGGTTGGGCCGTCCTAAAAAATCGTTGGGGGTTAGGAACCTAATAATGGAGGCCGGTGCTTACATTTTTATGCTTCAGGAGACGAAGTTGTCGAGGTGTGAGGACACTATCAGACAGGGGCTAGATGGAGGTGAATGTTCTGAGCTAGTTGAACTGGAGGCCCAGTGTGCTTTGGGTAGATTACTGACTGGATGGTTGAAAGATAAGTTTGACATGCTGACGACGTCGAAGTCTTTATTTTGTTTGTCTGTGGGATAGAGGAGGAGGGAGGATGGTTTGTGCTTCCTTGTCACAAACATCTATGGCCCGATGGGTACAGAGAGGGTATCCTTGGCGGCGTAGTTGGGGGAGTTGGGTGCAGTAAGAGCAACTAGGGTTTGGATCATTGGCAGCAACCTGAATGTGACTCTACTTCCTGATTACACCCCTATCCTTTGGTCTTCTAGTGAGTAGATGAGAAGCATGTTCTTCTTTTGTTTCGAGCGAAGCTGACTCTTGGAAGAAGGTTTTAGGGAAAATGTCGCTATGTGGCAGAGAAGCTGGTCTCCTATGGCTCGAAGGTCTTTCGGTTGGCGGCAAAGTGGAAGTTCCTAAGGTCTTTCCTTACCAAGTTCGTGAGGGAGGTCAAGGCTAGGCGGAGGTATTGCCTTGATTGGAAGTACTCGAAGAAGAAGGAGCTGCTTTGGAAGATCGACTACGCCAAAGCATATGATTGTGTTGATTGGAGTTTCTTTTGTGCGTCTCTGCGACGGTGGGGATTCCCAAAGATTTGGATGGAATGGATGAAGAGACGTGTCACTACCTCCTCCTACTCGATTCTAGCGAACGACAAGACTGATGGCGGCCCTTCTATGTCATGTGGCGGAGTCATGAGCATAGCTACTGTTATTCGTATCGGATCTATTTGAGCAACGCCTGGAGGAGGCGCGCCTTGGAGGAGCGCCTTGGGAATATCACCTGGGAGTACAAAGGTGAGAGCAGCAGCGGAGCGCCTGACAGCACTAGGAGGATTCGTAGAGATAACACCAAATCAAAATCCCCTATGGAAGACGTGGTATCTGCACCGGGAAGCTCTCCAACCCCTCATCCAACCGCTGCGCCGCTTGGCATGGCATGCTCGCCACCGTGATTGTGCCCTCCATCGTCAATTCTCCTAGGTGTGCTATATCACGAGTCTGGGAGAGGGGCCTTGCCAAAGCAAGCTCCAAAATAAGTTTCCTCCCCTCTGAGAAGATCTCCCAACAACCCAACAAGTCAGGACCGAGGTTCCAGACCAGAAGTATGGGGTCCAGTGGCTCACTAAGGCGCAACCCGTGCTCTCGACTCCAACCACCTCCGTAATCCCACAAAACAATTCTCGAACCTTCGACATCCTCCTCGCAATAAATGGAATGCCGTTAACTAGAATCCGATTCAAAGACTTTAGTTGTAATCTTCCATCTTGTGCCCGCACCCACCACATCAGGTCTCCTACGTCTACTTTGGTAAGCCCTCTTGCCACCCCACGCCATGGTGTCACCTACATGACATCCCCATGAAAACGAGTCGTAGAGACTGCCCCCACATCTGAGGTCCCCAAGAACAGACTCCCTCTCCGATCAGCATCACCAGGCTCTGTTGACCCCTCCGCAACAAAGTGCACACTCTGGTAGTGTACGCGAGGCAACGATAATGGAAACACCGCACTGGTTCACGGCATTGATGAGCCCAATGCCTCGATGAGCCAAAGCGAAAGCAACCCCCTCCAAAAGGATTTACGGATGGTCGTTGGCAGTCGCCTCTCCATGCCTTCATGCGGTGCGAGCCCCTTCAAGCTATGACCTCCACCCATCCTCCCTTGCCAGTAAGGTCATTGCAGTAACTCTCACCCCTATCGTCGAAGGAGCCTTAGCCCCGCTCTCCCATCGTGTCGTTAGAGCCTTCGCCCTGCTATCCCCTCGTGCCGATGGAGCCTCCACCCCGCTCTCCCCTCTCGTCGAAGGAGCATTCACATCGCTCTCCCATCGTTCCCAGTGAATGTATGTATGAATGTAATGTATGTACAATTGTAATGTACTATTGTAATGTATGTATGAATGTAATGTATGTACGAATGTATGTATGAATGCATGTAGTGTATGTGTCGATGTAATGTATGTATGTATGTATGCAATGTAATGTATGTATGTTTGGTTGTATGTAATGTAATGTACGAATGTAATGACGATTTGAATGTAATGTATGCATGTAATGTATGTATGAATGTATTGTATGAATGATTGTAATGAATGCTATGTATGAATGTAGTGTATGAATGTATGTATGAATGTATGTATGAATGTATTGTATGAATGTATGTAATTAATGTAATATATGAATGCATGTATGAAAGTATGTAATGAATGTAATGTATGAATTAATTTGTGAATATATGTATGTATGTATGTATGTATGTATATATGTATGTATGTATGTATGTATGTAATGTATGTATGAATGTAATGCATGTATGTAATGTATGTATGAATGTAACATTACAATGAATGGAATGTATGTTTGAATGTAATGTATATATGTATGTATGGATGGATGGATGGGGATCTCTAGTGTAATATTGGAGCTGAGTGTTCTCGTAAGACTCAGGTTGGGCGATGGGCACGACATTGGCTTCTTGAAAGATGATTGGTTGGGGATGGGTCCTCTTAGTGAGAGATACTTGTGCCTCTTCGCTATTGCGGGCGACAAGAATGCTATGATGCATTAGGTTTGGTCGGCGGGCTCTTTGTACCCAAACTTCTCTTCTTCTTTGTCGGACCAGAGGTGTAATGAGATCGTGGCACTCGAGGGACCAAGCATATGTTGATGGCCTCGACGAGGACATGGATCATTTTACATGGAATGAGGGGAGCTTTTCTATGAAGAAAGTTTATAGGTCATTCGCCCGGATGCGTGGGGCTGATTTGGAGGAGCCCGTTTGGGACTACAGAATTATTTGGGCTAGCACGATTCCTACGCGGTCCGTCTTATCACATACCCCAAGGCCCCCTTCGCTACACCACTTCATCACCTCTTGCCAACTCACCAGATGCAGCCTGGACCTTATTTGTTTATCGTCCGATCAAAAGAAGGTCCTCATCAAAGACTCAACCTTCCTCCTAACCCCGACCAGCATCAACCGAGTCATATAGAAGAAGATAGGGATGACCGTGAGTACATGCTTCATGAGAGTTAGCTTCCCACCCCGAGATAAGGTGTTCGCCTTCCAACCAGCCAATGTGCTCCATTCTGTGCACAACATTGTCCCAATCTGACTTTTTTAGCTTGCCTGTGGCAACCTCAAGTAGGAGATAGGGAACTCCTCCTGGGGCCACTCATCCCACTCTGCGAATCTGGTGCGTTCCATGTCATCCATCCCAAACGTAATGACCTCCGACTTGTGCCTATTGACTTCAAGACTAGAAAGACTACTGAAAATATGGACCAAGTGCATCATGTTGCTGCTCTGCTCCTCCGAACCTCCAAGCAATTAGATTGTATCATCTGCATACTGAAGCAAAGGGATATAGATATCCACTGCCAAAAGCCCTCACACCAACCCGTCTTCACCCCATGCCTGAACAAAACAGTCAGAGCATCCGCCACTAGGACAAAGAGCATAGGAGTCAATGCGTACCCTTGGCGGACACCCCATTGAGGATTCATCAAGATCGAGTAGGAGGAGGTAGTGACACATCTCTTCATCTATTCCACCCAAACCTCTAGGAATCCCCTCAGCTGCAGAGACGCTCACAAGATTCTCCAATCAACACAATCATATGCTTTGGCGTAGTTGATCTTTCAAAGCACCTCCTTCTACTTCGACCGCTTCCAATCAAGGCAAATCTCGAACGCCATAACCAACCCATCTGCCATCAAACTCCCCGGAATGAACGTTGTTTGTCCCTGTAGCACGACTAAGTCCAATAACATCTTGAGTCTATTTGTCAATAATTCAGCCACTATATGGTAGAGAGCATTAGAAAGTGCAATCGGTCTGATGTCCTCTACCCTTACTAGAGACATATTTGTAGGAGGAACAACAACATCCAATTCACCTTCTTAAATCCTCTGTTCCCTTCCCTGAACTCATTCATCACCTCCAAAATGTCCACCTTCACTAAGGATCAGTGTGTGATCGGAATATGCCTGAGGCAGCGCCAAAGCCCGAGATAGAGAGAACGACTCCACCCCTTGAGGTGACAACAACAAACGATCCAGTCTGAATCACGACCTCACATTTTGCCAAGTGAAGGCACAACCAATCGCATCATTAATCTACAAGCTCAAGGAGTGTTCCACTCTCCTGAAGGCCTCCGAACCCGGATCTCTACCCCCACCATGATGCGGTCGGTTATCAGGAATAGAGTCACATTCAGGTCACCACCAAAGATCCAGACCCCCTGTCGTTCGAAGATAACATCTTCATAAAGGGACAATCTCGTTTAACTTCTTTGGTGGGACCACCCCCAGCCTTTCAGCCATGCTCCTATCTAGAATTCTGTAACTATTGTGCGTGATCGGCGAAGTGCTGCCTCCGGGGGACGATCGGTGCAAAGAGCCCTCACGCACCATCGAAGTGAACAACGCAACCCTCATCCTCTTTCTCTCTAAGCAAGGGCACCTTTCCTCGTATAGGAAGAACTGAATCTAGAGCCCCCACATCCTGCGATCCACAGTCAAATCTCAATCGTGCTACCATCTCCCATCATGCTCAATCCGCCACCATGCCCTGCTCCTCCCGCAGGAGGTCCTCTTCCCCGACTCGTATATGCAGCTATGGAACCATCGCCATCTCCCCTGCAGAGGCCTTCATCGAGGAATCCATATCCTTCGTCGACGCCAATGGTGCCTCTGCCGAGACACCCTCATTCGCCGAACCCACCAATGTATTCCCATGCTCTGTGGAGACACCTACTGAAAACCTAGACTCGGCCAAGTCCCCCGGCCACTCCTGACTTATGGGCGGCGTCGCCTTGACTATCGCAGGAGATCTGCAGCGTCCAACGACGCCCCTCTAGGGGTAATCAGGTTTGTAACAAGGGGTTAGGCTGGCGAGTCCGGGCTGCGGATCTGATAAAGGAGACGGGTCTGAAGCCAAAAGGGTCAGTGCTGCCGGTTCCCGGAGCCAGACCATGGACCCCCGAGCGAATCTGGAAAGTCGAATGTCTTCTCGACTCGGGATTCTACATCGACTGAGGATCCAGATCTCTCTAGCGAAAGGTCTCATAGGCCCCAGTAATTTTGGAAACCGTTATGCGGAGATTGCACTGAAATGAATCCTTTATCGAAGCCGACGTGACTTCTTTGGGAACTGCGCCACCCTGCAAGCCGACTGCAGCACCGTCCCGCTCGATGTACCCCTTGGTCTTCACCATTGGAACCTCCTTCGCCTGGTTGCCGAAGCAACGCTTCAGGCGTCGATACTGCAATGCATGCCCCACTGTTGCGAGATTCAAGTGCAAAGGCCTCCCATCCGAGATGACCTTCCATCGACCAAGTTTCTCCGAGCCAATCCACTTCACTTAGAGGATAGGATCTATCGACTCACCGGGGCAACAACCCTTGCATTCGACCGCAACCACCTTGGCGATGCCGTGAAGCAGCTCCCTATACTTTAGCAGTACTTCCGTGATGAAAGGGAGCCCTTTACACGAATCCGTTCCAGTAGCTTGGATTCCAATGATCCATCGTGGTCCTGCAACCTATGCTAGCGAAACAAAATAGATCCCTCCCTCGACCTCCGCAACAACGCGCTCGCTTCAAATCCGGTAAGACCTCTTGCCACCATGTATCAAGGGGTCACCTGTGCGATATCACCTCAGAACCGAGCCTCCGATACCTCCCCCACGTCGGACGAGTCCTGGAACAACACCTCTTACTCGCCTCCCTCCCCGATCAGCAACATCAAGCCCTGATCTCTCATCAGACATGTTCTGCAAGTGTGTGAAAATCGTCGGCACCAGAAACACCTTGTTCTCGACACTAGCGTGCCCAGTGACCCGAAGCTCGACACCGGAAGCATTCCTGACCAAAAGGATTTGCAAGCGGTCGATGACGACCGAACCTTGAGGCCGAGGGGCGGCACGAGCCTCTCCTTGCACGGACCTCCACCTAACTCATTTCGTCAGAACTGTCAATGAACCCATCCATCCTCTCTTCTTTTTTATATTGATGGGTGGATAAAAATGCAGGTATATGTTTTAGAATCGAAATCCAATTACGATCTGATTAGGCATTGGATGGATAAAAATCCATTTTTATCCACTATTCTATGAATGTTTTGGTTTCTTTCAAATTGGGTGAATAATCGTGTATATGTCTTAGAATCAAAATCCAATTATGATCTGATTAAGCAATGGGTGGATATAAATACGCACACTGGCTTCCTATACGACATATCTGGGCGCTATATGTGTAAGGAGCACATAATATGTTGATTCATAAAATCGGTTAGGTCAGTAAGCTACATGAGCATATGTTGCCGCATATGCGGCCCGTGCGGTTGATTTCTTAAAAGTTGTTTGCATGCTCATGGGTGGTGGTTGGATGGTGTGTATATGACCTGTGTGTTTGTCTGTATGTATTGGGTTCGTCACTACTTAAATTCTGATCACTATGCAAGCTGCTACTTAAATTTAAGTTAAAATTTTTTGAATTTAAGAAATTTAATTCACTGGTTACTGCTATTTAAATTTTAGTTAAAAAACGAGTTTAAGAAATTATAGTCTCTGCTTATATATAGTCTAATAGAATAGAACTCTTGAATGGAAAGTTGATGTAGCCGCTTTGATCCGCCCCACTGCCCCATTTCTGCGTCATTGAGAATGATTTTTGTTCCCGTGCATGCTTTGCTTGAAACTGGGGATCACTCGCTTCTTGATTGCTTGCTGGAAACCGCTTTTTTTCCTGTGGAACTTGCACATCCACTGACCCTATACTAGACATCCATCCATCCTGCTCTGATAGCCCTAAACTCAACTGAGGCTAAGCTCGATTGGCGTGAGGGTCCTGACGGCTTAGCCTACGGCTTTCATGGTAGAACTGGAAACTCGTCCATACAACCAGAATTGGATGTTCTTGACCTCTCACTTGCAATCCTGTACTTCTGTTCTCACCCCATCCTGTTCATCTCTCTTGAAAGATGCGCGATCCCTCAATAGCTGTAGGTTCTGAGCCGCATGTTGAATTATCGACTGGTACTGGGTTGTCTTTGAAACTGGCAGCTGACATGCTTGCTTTTTCACGTGGATGTGCGGGCGAGCTTTGAGGCAAGACATGAAGCGGAGGCGGGGGAAAGAGAGAGGTTAATCGGTAAATCAATATCTTTTTTCTATTCGATGGTCTAATTGCTTTGAGTCTCACTTTCTTCTCTATCCTGCTAGCTTCACTAGTCTTAGCTGCCTCTTTGCCTGCTATTTTCATACTGACTAATCATAAATCATAATATAGCTGGTTTTCTGTGAGAAGATTGTATCTCCCACTCGCGGGTCTAGTATCAGGCCAAGGAAGCCATTGCGCTAATTAGTTCGAGGCAAGAGAGAAACTCACGATTGGGAAGATAGCCTTCCTCTGCTTAGGGTTAGGTTCCTCGCTCACAGTACCTTCACTTCAATAAGGATGGAAGAGAGGTCTACCAGATGGGTGGAGCTAAAGGCATATTCCTTTTTCTTGGGCATCAAAAACAAGATTATATATATAGCAGTCGCACTACTACTTGCGGGGGGTGATGACTTTCGTCTGTTCCCGTTACTCCAAGCCAACAAGACAAGCCAACCCAAACAAGATCTTTACTTATTGAAAATGGCAAGATGTTCCTACTACCTTCAGGCTTGCCCTTGTTTCTGCCTTCGAGTCAGAGATTGAAAGTAGCTAGTGGGCTAACTATTTTGAAGCAAAAAACCTTCTTAGGGTAAGGTGTATTCTAGGGTCCAATTGAAGTGCGACGTTTTCTTCCAGACAAATCTTGCTAACAAGTAAGATTCTAATAGTTGCGAAAATAAATAAACAAATCAACTAGCAACTTCTATCTGATTCTCGGAGAGGAGACGGTCCGCCTGCCTAAGCCCGGCCTGCGTCCGGGACTAAAGACAGAGGGAGGAGACGAAAGCTTGCTCGAAAAGGTATGGAGGGACCAGAGGAAGGTGTCGGGGGGAGGGAGGTCAACCCGAAGACGAAGTACGTTCCCTTTTGAGGAGGGGGTTGAAAAGGGGAGAAATCATACGAAGCACTTGTGCCTCCAACTCTTTTTGGAACAAAGCAGACGAAGTGAGAATCTAGTTGTAGGAAAAAGGAAAGGGACAAGGGCGGTCGTCGCTTGGCGTGATTGCTACTGGAAATGGGCTAGGGTATGGTACTAAAGGTCCTCGGACTTCCAGGCGGTTTATTCAAATAAACAAAGAGGTGCCGACCTTGTGATGGTTCCCCAGGATCCAATAAACTGAGGTCTACGTTGCCACGATCCTTCTTTCTACAGTAATTATATATCAGCAGGTACTGCGTCAGGTCTGACTATTCCTCTGAAGTATGATAAGAAAGGGAGTTGAAAGCGGCATGAATTCGTACTAGATAAATAAATGGGCAGTCGATAATTACCTTTATGTAGGATAAAGTCCATGCCTGTCATTCCCTAGTCTTCTTCTTTTGTTTTTTTGTTAGCGCGTCGGGCCTAGCTTGACGGAGGTGTCCGTGTGGTAAGAAGATAGGAGGCAAGGGACGACAGTAAGCAAGGAGAGTGAAAAGCTACTAGCAGTCCGCGGGTGGGGGTCGGGGACGTGAGGGGACTTTTACATGGACGGACAGATGTCTGCTTTCCAAATTGAGGCACGAATGACATATGAAAAACTTGCTTCATCTCCAACTATCAAAAATTTGTAGGATGATCGTAAACTGGTAAGCTCTCACAGAGGTCAGGACGCCTCAGTCTATCGATTCATCAACTATATATGGCGCACTTTGGGATTCACACATTGAGAAGACTTTCTTTCTTTTCCGTTTATGTCTTGCTCTCTTGAACCGGCAAAAGAGCGAGCTGGCTGCAGTCCCTCATCTGTAGAATTCGAGAAGAAAATGAGAGGTAGGGAGGCTTGGGGGGGTTCAAGAAGAGTCTTCACGATAGAAAATAGCTAGGGACTGCCTCAACTGACCGTAGGACTTACTCGAAGATGATTAGAAAAAGCTCGAAGCTCATGGAGCATAGAAGTCTGGCTTCTGAAGCGAGGTGCTTTCACAGGGGCGGAGACTCTGACACAAAAGTTTGATTAAGGTGAAAGGAGGAAAAAAGCTTGTGGGAAAGCCTCTTTTCTCTTGCTGATTCTATCGTCTCCTCTTCTATCGCTTGATCTCCCCTCCGCAAAGTCTCGTACCGGTCGCTGACACACCTTGGAAAAGACTACTATAGTGTGGAGTGGTGGAGAATAGATTAACACTATGAATCCATCTCAATATATTAAAGAGAAAATACTATATAATAGAAATAATAGCGGGTCGCTAAAAGAAATATAATCAAAGAGGCGAATCAGGCCTCATGCGAAGCGCTAAATGTAAAGTCGATCGAGAGGGGACTATGCTTACCTACTATCATCCAGGTTACAACCCGATCTCTTTCTCTTCGACCCAGGGTCGAGTAGTGAAGCGGAGAGTCGACTGACCATCTTCTCGCTTGCTCCAGCAAGAAGAGCTCGGCGTCCGCGTTTTAGATTACAAATAGCGAAGGCAAAGAGTGAGTGGGGGGAAAAGAAGCCTTTGCGCTGACTTTGTCTAACATGTTTATCCTGTGATCAGAAAAAGAAGCAATCCACTCTCACTGAGGGAAGAGAGAAGGATGGTCGCTCCCACCATCTGTCCGGCTTTCCGGAGTCTTGCTAGTATCCGGTCTTTTCCACCTCTCTTCTTCACGGTCCTCGAAGTCGCATCAAAATCCCATACTGGAAAGAAGTCCCTCTTAGGTACCCCCAATATTGGAGCAGGAATGCGGCTTGTTTAAAATGTCATGCTGCTTAACTACCCACTCTTTACCACTACAACAACTCCGGTCGACCCTTCAAACCCTCTAGTTGTGTCTGTCCTATCTCTTCGAGAGCGAAAAGGCGAGTGTAAGATGTTTAAATTTTAGTTTAAAAAATCAATTTAATTCTCTGTCATTGTGTTGTAAGATGCTAATTAAATTTATGTAAAAAATTTGCATTTAGTCTTAAGTTGTTGCTTACTTTTTGTTTTTTTAAATTGAATTGAATTATTTATGACATGTATGTATATGCTAATGAACATACATACATGCATGCATACATAACATACGTGCATATACATTCACACATACATACATACAAACATACATAATACTTACATTCATACAATCATACATTCATATCTTCATTCATACATTCATTCATGCATACATACAAACATACATTACATTCATACATTCATACATACATTACATTCAATACATACATTGTGTTTATCACATACCTAACATGCATTACATTCATACAAGAATTACATTCATACATTCATTCATTAATTTATTCATTCATACATACATATAAACATACATACATTACATTCCTACATACATTACATTCATTACATTCGTACATGCACTACATTCGTACATTCACAAATACATACATACATGCATACATATATGTACGTACGTACGTAGGCATGTAGGTAGGTAGGTGCGTACCTACGTACATACTTACGTACCTACGTTACGTACATTACATTCATGTAATTTATGTATGAATGTAATGTGTGTATGTGTGGTCGGCGGGCGTGCATGCTGATAAACCGCTAAATCCGCCCTTTAATAGTGTTGAATTAACACTTGAAGTTGTCATCGTAGTCGGGCCGAAATGGGTCATCAAAAGACCATCTCATTTAAATATAGCAATCAAAATCAGATGGTCGTAATTTTATTTTTTACTTGGCAAGAAACCAAGGTCGAACTCAGGGACACGAGCCTCTCTCGCATTATCTAAATTTTTATCTATTTAACTAAGTGTTGAGTTAGAGATCTATAGGTCAAAGTATGCAAAAAGACACACCAATGCATTGAAGAAATAACATGCATTTTTTTACTTTATTTTAATTTTTATCATGCAAACAAAGGTAATGAAATGTATTGCAATACAAACAGTATGCCCTAGATCAGAATAATGAGCAAATTTAACAAGAGACGATTTCAGGTTCAATTAAATAATCAAGCTTGATGGACAAATTAAACTAGGCATACGCTTAAGCACTAAGGGCCACATGAAATAATACAATGAAAATCTTTGAGTCCAAAACAACAATTAAGCATGCCATTAGAAAGATCATGAAACGAGCTTCGAAATGAAACTGAAATCAACTGAAACGGAAATACAATGCTCAAGATATTCAATGAAGAAGACAAGGACATAAATAAAAGAAAACATGAAAATATAACTACAAACAGGTCCCTCGGAAGGACTAAAATGCAATAAAAATAATATGCGGGGCCTTCCCTGTAAAATACCCAAACGCACAGGGGTATTTTTGCAATTTTGAATACCCGCGAGGGTTTCAATGCAAATTACCCCTTGCGCGCACGTGACAAGGACCTATTTGCCATTTGAAGAAGTCGACGGGGCTTCTGCGTAAATTACCCAGATGGCACGTGCTATGCACGCGCCATTCAGGTTCGGACGAAGGCTCGGGCGCGGTAGAGGCTCGGTGTGCTTCGGCTTGGCTCGGATCGGTTCGGCTCTCCAAGCCTACTGGTGCGGACACCGAGGCTCGGAGAGGCTATGGAGTCGCCACGTGGATGATTTTGGGCCATTCGATCCTGATGATCGGATGGCTGTTGTACGCTCCCTGAGTGATGATGTGGCTGCATGAAGGCTGTTGGATCGAGAGGATCCAACGGTTACTGAAGAAGATGCTTCTGGGCGACGTGGATGAACAGGAACCGTTGGGTCTTGAGGATCCAACGGTACCTGGAAGGATCTCTAATTGGCAATGTGGGCTCATATGGACCGTTGGATGATCCCCTGGAGAAGGTCATCCAACGACAACTGTTATTCCTTCCTCCTCTGCGGCTGGCGGAGGAATCTGTCCTCCGGCGATGGGGCTCCTCCGCCGCCGCTCCATCTCGGCTGCTGTCGACCTCCCCTGAGCTACTGTGAAGTATGTCGAGGAAGCTCGTAGCTTGGGGAAGACGTTGACCCTCCGCGATTGAGTCATCGATGCTCTGACGATAGAAGCGCGGCTCGGCCAAAGTACGCCGGCGAAGTCTCCGGCCATTGAAGGAGTTGTCTACCTGCATCGTTATTCTAATAGCCGAAGCGTTATTTGAAGTGCTCGTGCGAAGTGAGGCAAAATGGGAGCTCTGATGGGTGAAGAAGATGGGAGCTCGGTGCTCCTCCGCTGTGGGTGGCAGAGGAGAGGGATCGGAGGTGGTCTGGGGTATGGAAGAAGAGAATGACGTCTTGAGGAGTGCGCGTGAAGGGGGAGTGTAAGTCGGATCTCGGGGAGTAAGCGATGAGGGTCGATAAGGAGGAGAACGACCTAGATAATTAGGAGAAATTAAAGAAAAATACAAGAGAAGAAGAAGGAGGCTTACCTGAGAGATGGCGGAGTAGTGGCCTGGGCTGGACATCGGGGAAGATGCCCTGGTCTTCGCACGTGCTGGACGGCCGTCCCAGCGAGCTCGAGCGGGCTGATCACGTCGCAGCTCCGTCGTGATCGGCGGAGGGTCTCACCAGAAGGAAAGGTCGTCATCGCTCGATCCTTCCGCATCCCCCTGTCACAGGGAGGCGGAGGAGGGCTGGTCCTCCCTCCGTATAAAGGTGGACGACGAGGAACGAGGGAGGTGACGGGGTTTTTAAAAGGGGCGGCGATGGCAGAGGGCTGGTGAAGTCGTGGGTTTCGAGGGCAGATGCTGACCGGAGGAGAGGAGGGTGGTCGTGGCTGAGGGTCGCACGAGAATAGGGGATGTAAGGGCTACGTGGTCTCGGTGTTATATCGTGGAGAAGGCATGAGGCGAAGCGGCTAAAATTAGAAGAGGGAAGGAGGTCAGAGAGGCGTGGGTCTCAGGCGGTGGTTACGGGAGGTGGAAGACGAAGTTCAGACCATTGGATCCCGAGATTCAACGGCCCTGATGGATGTGTGGGTAGACGCTTAGGATTAGATCTAGGTTGCGTGATCTGAGGGTTGTGAAGCTGCCAAGTGTCGCTCTGAAGGCGAAGCGCGAGCGGACGGCCGCGATATGATGAAGGTGCAGATCGAATGGCTGAAAACGCAGCGGGAATGTGTGGTCGAGATTTCAGCTCTAAACGATGATCTGATGGCGGAGATCCTGACACGTGGCGCGAGCAAGAGAAGGCGGGTACGGGTGGTTGTGATGAAAGGTGGGGAGTGATCTGACAGCGAGGAATTAAGGCGCACGTGGAGAAGGAGAAACCGTTGGATCAGAAGGAAATCCAACGGCCAAAAGCGCGGGCGGATGATGCAAAGGGAGATGGGCCACGTGGCTCACCCAGAACGGGCTACGTGGCCCAATCAGATTATTGCAAAAGTAATTGTGAATTTTGAGAGTTAAAACGACCGAATTTGAGAAAACTCAAAACATGAAAGTTGTAGATCTTAATGAGATCTACAAGTTTCATGTTGACCAAAATTGGAGAAGAGATCATCTGTAAGTACAAAACATTTTTTTAGGGGTATTTTAAGGCTAAAAATACCACGGATTTTAGTTTTGTGATTTTTTGTGGTTTTTAATTTATTCAAGACTCTGATAATTACAAGACATTATGTACATTATTTGGATTTTATTGACATAAAGCTAAGCAAGGGGGTTAATAATTGGAAATTAAGATGATGAAATCGGGTTTCATCACATGCGTACGTGTGTGTGTAATTTGTGTGTGTATATGTATGTGTATGAAAGTATTTATATAAGTGTATGTACCTATATACGTATGTATGTACTGTATGTAAGTATGCATGTATGTAATGTAATGCATTAATGTAATGTATGTATGACTGCAATGTATGAATACATGTACGCATATATGAATGTAATGTATGAATGGATTTATGGATGTGTGAATGTATGTATGTTTGTATGAATGTATGTATGTATATATGAATGTGTAAATGTATGAATGTATTGTATGCATATATGAATATAATGAATAAATGTAATGTATGAATTTAATGTATAATTGTAATGTATGTATGAGTATATTTTATGTAATATATGAATATAATGTTGTATGTAATCTATATAATGTATTTATGATAAAATGTATGTATGAATGTAATATAAATGAATGCAATGAATGTAACGTATGTATGAATGTATGAATGCACGTATGAATGTATAAATGTATGTAATGAATTTATGTATAATTGTAATTTGTAATGTATGTATTGTAAGAATGCATAAAAGAATGCAATGTACTAGTGTAATGTATGTAGGAATGTAATATATGCAACGTACGTAATGTACATATGAATGTAATGTACGAATGTAATGTATGTATGTAATATATACGTGAATAATATATATATATATATATATATATATATGAATGTAATGTATGAATAAATGTAATGAATGTATTATATGTGTAAGTGTAATGTATAAATATATGTACGAATGTAATGTATGAATGTATATATGAATGTAATGTTTGAATATATGTATGAATGTATGTAATGAATGTAATGTATGAATGTATGTATAAATGTATGCATGAATGTATGAAATGAATATATGTAACGAATCTAATGTATGTATATAATGAATGTAAGGAAAGAATGTAATGTATGAATGTATATATGAATGTAATGAATGTAATGTGTGAATGTAATGTACGAATGTAGTGGATGAGTGTATGCATGAATGGAATGTATGAATGCAATTTGTGAATGTATGTTTGTTTGTAATGTATGTACAAATGTAATGCATGCATGTAATGAATGTATGAATGTATGTATATATGAATGTATGTTTGAATGTAATGTACGTATGAAAGTAATGTATGAATGTAATGTAAGAATGAATGGAATGTATGTTTGAATGTAATGTATGTATGTATTTTTGATGTATATAATGTATGAATGTAGTGTATACATGAATGTAATGTATGTTTGTATGTATTTGTATGTATGTAATGTATCTCTGTATGTATGTAATGTATGTATGTATTGATGTAATGTAATGTATGAATGTAATGAATGTAATATTTGTATGAATGTATTGTGTATGTATGGATGTGTGGATGTAATATATGAATGTATGTATGAATGTAATGTATGAATAGATGTATGAATGTAATTAATGTATGTATGAATGTGTGAATGTATGTAATGAATGTAATGCATGTATGTATGAATATAACGTATAATTGTAATGTATAAACGTGTGTATGAATGTAATGTATGAATGTAATATATGTGTGAATGTAATGTATGTATGAATATAATGTATGTATGTATGTATGTATGTATGTAATGTATTAATTTAATGTAATATGTATGTATATATGTTATTTATCTATGAATGTAATGTAGAATGAATGTATTGTATGAATGTATGTATGTAATAAATCTAATGTATGAATATAATATATTAATTTTATGAATGTAATGTATGAATGTAATGCATGAATGTATATATGAACGTAATGTATTAAAGTATTGTATGAATGCATGTATATAGGTAATGTATGTATGAATCTATGTATGTAGGTAATGTATACGAATGTATTGTATCTAACAATGCATGTTTGAATGTAATGTATGCATGAATGCAATGTATATATGAATCTATGTATGTATGTAAGTATGTATTTTATGTATGTATGAAATGTATGTATGAAAGTAATGTATTTATGTATGTATGTATGTAATGTATGTATGTATGTATGTATGTAATTTTTGTAATGTATGTATGCACGTAATGTAACTTATGGATGTAATGAATGTAATGTATGAATGTTTGTATGAATGTCCCGTATGAATGTATGTATGAATGTAAAGTTTATAATGTATGTATGAATGTAATGTATGTCAGTAATGTATGTATGCATGAATGTAATGTATGAAGGAATGTAAGGTATGAATCAATGTAATGAATATAATGTATGTATGAATGTAATGTATGAAAATATGTTTGAATGTAATATATGAATGAGGTAAATGGGGCTGCCCCCAGGGAGTAGCCAACTTGGCTACTCCCACCCCTATTTTTCCCTCATTTTTTATTTTTTTGGAAAATAAAAATTTGTATATTCATCATTATATCCCTCTCACATTCTATTAAAATTTCGTCAGAAACAGAGACTCCTACGGCCTCCATCCAAACATGGTCGATTTAAAAAATCCTGCGACCGTTTAAAAAATGACGTCTGGATGGAGGGCTTAGGAGTCTCTGTTTCTGACGAAATTTTAATAGAATGTGAGAGGGATATAATGATCAATATACAAATTTTTATTTCAAAAAAATAAAAAAAATGAGGGAAAAATAGGGGTGGGAGTAGCCAAGTTGGCTACTCCCTGGGGGCAGCCCCATTTTACCCTATATGAATATATATATATATGGATTTATGTATGAATGTATGTAAGAATATACGTAGGAATGTAATGTATGAGTATGTATGAATGTATGTAATGGATGTAATGTAGGTGTGTTATGGGTGAATGAATGTAATGTATGTACGAATGTAATATATGTATGTTATGATTGTATTATATGAATGTAATGTATGACTATAATGTATGAATGTAATATATGAATGTATGTATAATGTAATGTATGAAAGTATGTAAGTATTGTATCAATGTAACATATGTATGTAATGTATGTATGAATGTATTGTTTGTATGATTGTAATGTATGTATAGTTGTATGTATAAATGTAATGTATGTATGAATGTAATGTATGTATATATGAATGAATGTATGTAATGAATGTAATGTATGTAATGATTGTAATGTATTATATGTATGTATGAATGTATGTAATGAATGTAATGTATGTAATGAAAGTGATGAATGTAATGTATGAATGTAATGTACGAATTAATGTATGAATGTAACATATATGTGAATGTAATGTATGTATGAATGTAATATGTGTGTGACGTACTTGCGTGCGTGCATGCATACGTGTGTTGTGTGTAATGTGTGCGTGTAATGCGTGTGTGTGTATGTATGTATGTATGTATGTATTATGTATGTATGTATGTAAGTGTATGTACGTATGTATGTATGCATGTATGTATGTAGTGTATGAAAGTATGTATGTATATAATGTATGTATGATTGTAATGTAGGAATGTATGTATGAATATATGAATGTAATGTATCAATGTAATGTATGTAATGAATGTGTTGTTTATATGTATAAATGTAATATATGGATGTAATGTATGTATGAATGTAATATATGTAATGTATGTATGAATATAATATGTGTAATGTATGCTTGAATGTAATATATGATTGTAATCTACGTGTGTATGTAATGTATGTATGTATGAATGTATGTTTGTATGAATGTAGTATGATTGAATGTAATGAATGTAATGTATGTACAAATGTATTGTATGAATGTCATGGATGAATGTATGTATGAATGTAATGTATGAATGTATGTATGCATATATATTATGAATGTAATGTATGAATGTATGTAATGAATGTGATGTATGAAAGTATGTATGAATGTAATGTATGAATGTAAGTTATGAATGTAATATATGAATGTATGTATGTATGTTAGGTATGAATGTGTATGCATGAATGTGTATGTATGTATGCATGTATTGTGTGTATATAATGTATGTATGAATGTATTTTATGAATTTATTGTTTGTGTGAATGTAATGTATGAATGTATGTAATGTATGAATGTAGTTTATGATTGTATGAATGTAATGCATGTTTGAATGTAATGTATGTATTGAATGTAATGTATGTATGAATGTATGAATGTAATGTATGTATGTATGAACGAATGTATGAATGAATGTGTGAATGTATGAATGTATGCATGTATGTACATACGTACGTATGTATGCATTTATGTATGTAATGTATGCATGCATGCATGTATGTTCATTAGCCTATACATACAAGTCATAAAGAATTTATTTCAATTTAAAAAAACTAAAATTTTTTCAACGAATAACAAGAGTTAAATGGAAAATTTTTTAAACTTAAATTTAACATCTTAAAACACAATGACAGAATTAAATTCGTCTTTTAAACTAAAATTTAAGCATCTTAGAAGCAGAGAATATAATTTCTTAAATTCATTTTTTAACTAACATTTAAATAACAGTAGCATATCCACTGAATTAAATTTATTAAATTCAATTTTTTAACTTAATTTAAAAACAGCTTACATAGGACAAATAATTTATGTAATGACGACCCCGATACATATAGACAAACACACGTATGTCATATGCACCCTCCAACGCACATAAATTTTAAGAAATTAGCCGCACGAGCCGCATATACGAGAACATATGCTCATGGGCTTGCTCATATTATGTGCTCCTTACACATATAACACCCAGACATGCCACATATGCTGCCAATGTACACATTTTTATCTATCCATCGCTTAATCAGATCGTAATTGGATTTCAAATCTAAAACATATACCCTATTATTCACCTAATTTGAAAGAAACCAAAACCTCCATAGAATAGTGGATAAAAATGGCTTTTTATCCACTAATTGCCCAATTAGATCGTAATTGGATTTCGATTCTAAAACATATGTCTACATTTTTATCTATCCATCAATAGAAAAAAAGAAGGGAGGATGGATGGGTTCGTTGGACCTTCTAACAAAGAGGGTTGGGTGGAGGTCCGTGCAAGGAGAAGCTCGTGTCGCCCGTCGACCTCGGGGTTTGGTCATCATCGATCGGTTATGAATCCTTTCAGCTGAGGATGCTTTTGTTGTGCATCGTTGGGTCACTAGGCACGCCAGTGATGGAAACCCGTCAGGTGTTTCCAATGCCGTCGAATTTCACACACTTGCAGAGCATGCTCGACGAGAGATCAAGGATTGATGTTGTCGATCGGGGAGGGAGGCGGGTCGAAGGCATTGTTCTTGGGCTCGTCCGATGTGGGATCGTCCAATATGGGTGAGGTATCGGAGGCTCGATTCCGAGGTGATATCGCACAAGTGACCCCTTGGCGCGTGGTGGAGAGGGGTCTTACCAGATTTGAAGCGAGCGCATTGTTGCGGAAATAGAGGGAGGGATTTACCTTGCTGTTGTGGTGCAGGTTACGGAACCACGATGGGTCAATGGAACCCAAGCCACTGGAATTGATTTGTGTGAAGGGACTCCCTTTCATCGCACTGGGATTGCCGAAGTGTAGGGAGTTGCTTCACGGCATCGTCGAGGTGGTCGAGGTCGAATGCACGGGTTGCCTCCCCGGTGAGTTGTTGGATTCTATCCTCCAAGTGAAGCAGAATTGCCCGGAGAAACTGGGCTGATGGAAGGTCCTCTCGAAGGGGAGGCCTTTGCACATGGAGCTCCCGACAACAAGACATGCGTCACATAATCGAAGCCCAGAGCGTCGCTTTGGCAACCACGCATAGGAGGATACGACTATCAGAGCAGTGGTACCCCGATATGCACATTCACGGTATTTCAATTCCGATCGCATTAAGTTCTCGGATAGCGGCAGTCTTCCGACTTATCGTGAGTCCAAAAAGGAAATTGTGACATTCAGATTCAATCACCAAAGATGTCACCATTTTCATTAATTTTCATATTATATCTCAAGAAGAGAAAAAGGCATATGTCATATTATCTGCGAACAATAAATTCTATGACTAGTTATGGTTCTCATATAGAGCCATGTCATCCCGACCAGGCCAGGAGATGACTAACCAACTAGCACACATACTGACTATTCTTATCGACCTTTCCATGTTCTATTTGATTCTGGTGTGACACACTCTTTTCTTGCTTCGAGACTACTAGATTCTTTGGATAGAGTCGCGGAGACTCTTTCTTCTCCATACCACATCCAAGGGCCAGGTGACCAGTTGTTTGTCATTTCTCTGATAGTCAGGCACTTACCCATACTGATTGGCGGTCACGAGATGATCGCAGATTGTTTACTTCTACAGCTTGATGAGTTCGACTTGATTTTGGGTGTGGATTGGTTGTCTGCTCACCATGCACTTGTTGATTGCTTTAGGAAGACAGTTGTCTTCAGGATTCCAGGTTTACCCGAGTTCACTTTTGAGGTCACTATACATGGCTCCACCATAGAGTACATTTCTGTGTAACGAGCTCAACGACTTGTTGATCAGGGTTGCGATTCATACCTTGCATTTGTTCGGGAGGTATCTGATCAGGAGCCGATGATACAAGACATCCGAGTAGTATCAGAATACCCAGATGTTTTTCCTGATGAGCTACCAGGACTACCTCCTGAGAGAGAGATCGAGTTCGAGATCACATTACTACCAGACACCCAGCCGATCTCGATGGCTCCTTACCATATGGCACCAGCTGAGTTGCGGGAGCTGAAGGTGCAGTTGCAGGAGTTACTTGATTTGGGATTCGCGAGGCCGAGAACTTCACCTTGGGGTGCTCCAGTTCTATTTGTCAAGAAGAAGGATGGATCCATGAGGTTATGCATCGATTACAGGCAACTGAATAAGAGAACGGTGAAGAACTGTTATCCTTTGCCGTGCATCGATGATTTGTTCGACCAACTCTAGGGATCTTCGGTGTTCTCGAAGTTTGTTCTTCGCTCAGGCTATCATCAGTTGAGGATTCGAGAGTCGGATATTCCGAAGACTGCTTTCAGGACGCGCTATAGACACTACGAGTTTGTGGTGATGCCGTTTGGGCTCACCAATGCACCTGCAGCTTTCGTGGATATGATAAATAGGATTTTTCGTTCATACTTGGACAAGTTTGTGGTAGTATTCATTGATGATGTACTCATATACTCACGGAATGAATAGGATCATGCGAATGATCTACGGATTGTCCTGGATACATTACGGGAGCATAAGCTATATGCCAAGTTAAGCAAATGTGAGTTCTGGTTATCCCAAGTCTCATTTCTGGGACATGTCATTTCTGGGGCAGGTATCTCAGTTGATCCTGCGAAGATTGATGCAGTTATGTTTTGGGAGCAACCCAAGTCAGTTACACAGACTCGCCCTTTGACACGATTGATACAGAAAGGAGTTCCATTCATTTGGGACGATTCATTCAAGCAAGTCTTCAGTACACTGAAGGAGAGATTGATTGCAACACCTATTCTAGCTCTTCCTTCAGGCACTCAAGATTATGTAGTCTACACAGATGCATCTGGAGAAGGTGTAGGAGAAGTGTTGATGCAGAGAGGACAGGTGATTGCTTACGCATCACGCCAGTTGAGGCCGCATGAGCGGAGCTACCCCACGCATGATTTGGAGTTGGCAGCAGTTGTCTTTACCTTGAAGATCTGGCGTCACTATCTATATGAGGTGAACTTCGAGATCTTCATGGATCACAAGAGCTTGAAGTACATCTTTGATCAGAAGGAACTGAATATGAGACATCGCAGATGGCTCGAGCTACTGAAGGATTATGATTGCACGATCTCTTACCATCCTGGTAAGAGAAATGTGGTGGCTGATGCACTTAGTAGGAGAGCTCATGCTAAGGGTACGGCAAACTGGTTATATACATGGGATATGCTCGCCTCTTTGACCGATTGGCATCCTCAAGAGAGTGTATCTATTTCTACAGCCGTACCTCCGCGATTCAGCAGTTTGTGGGATCGCATCGTCGAAGGTCAGAAGACAGATCCTTGGATTCGAGATAGATACATGCGCGCTGTCAAGGACGAGGTTGATGACTTTGTTGTTATAGAGTCTATTTATGGAAGGCAGGACGGGTCGTTGTCCCCAGCGACGGGCATCTACGTAGAGACGTACTCGATGAGGCACACAGTTCACGATTATCTATCCATCCATGCAGCACGAAGATGTACCGTGATCTGCGTCGACATTTCTGGTAGGATGGAATGAAACGCGATGTGGCTCAACATGTTAGCAGATGCATGACCTGTCAGATGGTCAAGGCCGAGCACAGGAGACCACCAGGATTACTGCAGTCTCTCCCCATTCCTGAGTGGAAGTGGCAGAGCATTTCTATAGATTTTGTCATGGGATTGCCGAAGACACCAGGTGGCCATGATTCCATTTGGGTCATTGTTGATAGATTGACCAAGTCAGCCCATTTCATACACGTCAAGACGACTTACACTCCATCCAGATTAGCCAATCTCTATGTGCAGAATATCATTAGGCTACATGGTATACCATGAGAGGTGGTGTCTGACAGGGATTCGAGATTTACTTCGCATTATTGACATCAGTTCATGTCAGCACTACAGACAGAGTTGAAGATGTTAGACTTGAGAGCCCTGGGCGAACCATTCTTACAATAAATGTTATTGTAATATTTAAGTTTATCAATAAAAGTTATTGATGTTTCACTCCCTTTCTGAAATTATATGAATGAATGCACTATAAGGTCCCTCTGTACAATTAGGGTTATGTACCATGGCCAGCTTGATGATCATATAGCTGTTGTTTCATTAAATGAATCATAGAGGCTGGTGTTTGGATGAATATCTAAGGAGTTAGATGGAGGACTCATCAAACACCGTCAAATGATTGTCAAGTGGAGATCTCCAGCCTGAATAGGAGATGGCAATCCTTTCTCACATAGGCTGATATCTGACCGACCTCTTGATGCAGGTCCTCTGCATGGGAATAGTGATTCGGAGGTGTCAGATTAGTTAGGTCAATGGGTTGACCTGACGAGATCGAGATAACTTAAGTCCTATGTTGAATGCTGTCACAACATAGGCACGCATCCTCTGACCGGAGACAGATATATTGCTATATATCTAAGTATGTACATTTGGCAGACCAATAGGTTGATGACCTAACCAAGGTCTATACACCGGCGAGCTGGTGTGCATATAAGGGTATATGAGCAATATGATCTCTCAAAGGGATCATACAGGTTCACTTGTGAACCGGAAGACATGAGCTCACTCATGAGGTATTGGGACCGATCAAATTCCATGCATGGTCGTCATGCTTTGGAAGCATGACATGAATTTGAAGGTATGATATATGCTTTGGGAAAGCATATGATCGATACCAAATCCCAATGACCAAGATTGAGAAACTTAATGATTAAACCCTGAAGAAGACAGTATAAAATGATCTTGATCTTCGGGTTGATCATGGGTCTTCCAGTATGCAGGATGTACAGGTATTGGGAATACCTGAAGGGTGATGTGATCATAAACGATTGTATATCCATGACGCTTCCATTCCGAGGGAGTGATGAAACAAGTCTGGATTTTAGTGACTCCTTTCAGTAGAGAAGCAATCCGATCTTAGTCCAAGTATTGGACATTGATCTGAATGGGATTCAGATTCAATGAGAAGATTGGATTTGCGGCCTTGATTTAATCAAGCATCTGTGAGAGGTCCGTAAGATCTGGATTTGAGATGAGATCTCAACATCCAAGTCACTATACGTGGAATAATACAATCGCCCTATCCTTGTCTCCAAGTATCTGCGGAGAAAGCACATTATTCTTGAAAGGGTTCAAGAGTAATTCTTTTGATGAAATATCCAAGCAAGGACTTGATGATTAAATGTGATTTAATCATCAAGCTTAAATATGAATATGATTCATATTGTGAAAATGATTATCTTAGATAATTAAATAAGATTTGATTATCAAGGATTAAGAGAATGTGGATAGCACTATCCATGATATATGTATGTTATAAATATGATTTATAATATACATATATATAAGAGAGAGAATTTATGTAAATAGCATTTGTTAATTAATAATGTGAATTGGATTCACATTTGTTAATTAATTGGAAATGCAATTTACTAACTAGTTTGGGTTGTGAATATGATTCACATAATTTTCAATGGCAAGATTGAAATATTCACAAATTAATTTTGGAATTATTTTGGTGGATATTTATTGTAATTAATTGAGGAATAATATAATAAATAAAATGGAGAAAACAACCACCCTCATGGGTGGCGTCACCCATGAAGAGTTCATGGGTGACGCCCCCCCTTTTTTAGGGGTTGGTTAACTCCACTTCATTTGTTATATTATCTCTTGATTAATTAACTTGAAATTGTTGTTATTAAACAACAATCCTAGCCATTGATTTTTTCATGGACCAAGCATAGCCCTTGGATCCATGTGTCCCATGGATTGAGATCCATTGGATCCTAAACTAGTATAAAAGGAGGGCTAGGGTAGCCTCTCCAAGGTACATCATCTAGAGTTGTGAAAGACAACTTCTCTCTCTCTCTCTCTCTAAATCTCGTGTGGTCTCTCTCTTAGTATCCAAGTGGACGTCCACTTTGATATTGAAGAGGAGAGCATCTTGCTTCGTCTTCGTCGCTTGGATCTTCGTCGAAGGATTGCGGGAAGGACGCGACTCATCATCGTGCCCGCAAGTGCATTCTCCGTGGGTCGGACTCAAGATAGGAGGATCTCTACTTTGGGATCTCGCGATCACAACCACGCTTCAAGAGGTAACCCTTGTACTTGGTGGTTTGATGAAACGATCCGAGAAGTGTTCTCGTGATAATGTGGTTTCATCGTTAAGTTAAAAATTTTAATTTCCGCTGCTTCTAGCATCTAGTACGACTAGTTGCTCCGATCGTATACGATACGATCAACACGCTTCCGTGATGCGCTTAAGGATTCACAATATCCTTCAAGTGGTATCAGAGCCAGGTTGAATAAGGTTTTGGATGTGATCCATGAACCTTGGACGATTTGGTTCTTGAAAGGGTTGCGAAATTTTTACTGCATTTCAATTTTCGCACCTCTGTCTAATTGAATTTTTCCGTACTGTTTAAAATGTTTAAACACAAAATTTTCAATTGGATTTTGTTCCCCATTAAACAAGGAAACCATAGGACTTGAGTTTACTAAATTTGGACTTTATTTGCTCAAGATATGGCTTTTTGAATATGACTATATTCACTGTTGCGGGAACTGCGGATTTGAACGTAATTAATGAGATGATTACGGTTTTAATCCACCTTGAAATGCGTGAATTATCACTTGGGTTCTCTAATAAATCAAATAGGCAATCTTTGAAAACTGAGTTTGCATTTTTTGGATTTATATTGATCAAGATAAGTTAATTTTAGTGATTGGGGGTCACTGCTGAAAATTAACAATTTTGATCTTGAACCTTGTGATATGTCATTCAATAATCTTGATGAAAATTAATTGTTAATTTTCTGGAATAATTAGTGATAAATATTTGTGAAATATTTAAAGAAATAATTATTTCATTGAATGACACTTGCCTAAACTACAATGATAAGATATTAGATCTTGATCATTGTTTCATCAACAAACATTGCTTTCATGAAAACCATAGTTTATCCTACAATAGTTGTAGGACAACTTTTACATGAAAACCCCTTTCTTTTGCTTGAATAGGATTGGGGATTTGTCTAGCAAATCTCCTTATAATCAAAAATTGTTTTGATTTGTACTATATGGTATAACTTTCGGTTGAAAAACCGATGAACATCTCAAAGTACATGATGGTCTATCTGGTATTATCCTTTCCCGAGGCGGATGTGGTGCCTAGTCGGAGAGCATTGGGGTCGCGGGTTGCAACGTATGTGGTCCGTCCCACTCTCGTCGGTACTGACCATGACAGCGGGTAGGGATTGTATAATACCGGAGACAGACAATATGTATTTTTCTAATTATTAAAATTTGAATAATACGTATTTTGAGATTATACCTACTATTCAAGTAAAAGACGTGTTTGTTGATGATTGGGCTAAATGATTAATTTAATATGATTAAATTAATCATACCTAATAAACACACTATTTTGAATAGATGTGTATTTCCCTTGGAAGAATTAATTTTGTGAATATGATTCACAATAATTAATTATAAAATTTGAATATGAGGTGGAGGATCACATAAGTGACATCCATGGTCTCCCGTCAAGGCAAAGGATTTCGTCGCCAGTTGTTGTGTATGGGAGACGCCTGTCCGAAGTGACAGATCCTGTGCATGATTTAATTGGATCGGGTTCTTTGCTTCTCGAAAGAGTAAGGCCGTATACGTAGTGACCCCAATATCGGGTCCTCATATTATTGGGGCGATATTGGATTGCGTATAGCGAGTATTAAGCCTGTTGACGGTTGGTTCAATTAACAACGGGTCAACATCATCTTAGGGGTGGTGGGCCCGGGTGTTAAAGACCAAATTGGGAAATGCAAGTTGGACTTGCAAGGCGGAATGTGTTCCCGCTTCTCTTATTCGAGTCACAGGTTCTCATATTATTGGGATGTGATAAGGATAGAGGGGAGATCCCAGATCTTGCTTGAGATATAGCGGTAAGTATATCTCTTACTTTGAAAGAAAAATAAGGGAATAATCTTTCAAAGTCGACATGGCAGGACAAATTTGATTTAAAATGCCTTAATCAAATTATTCTTAAAAATGAATATATATTTAATCTATATATTCTAATATAGTGCATTCTTAATTTCAGAAAATGAAGTCCATGAACCCACTTAGCAGGCTTCTAGAGGTCAACCAGTTGACCGGACCAAATTATTCGGATTGGATCCGAAATTTGGATCTTGTCCTCTATGCAGAGCGCATCTCCTACATGCTTAGCAAGGACAAGATAGCAGACCCTGTGACTGATGAAGATAAATCATATAATGAAAAATATGATGAAGATAATAATCTGGCAAGATGTTACATCCTTGGGTCATTGTCCAATGTGCTTCAGAAGCAACATGTGGAAATGAACCATTGCCAAGAGATTATGCTGAGTCTGAAAGAAATGTTCGGTGACATAAACCGCACACAGCGTTATAATGTGATGAAAGAGCTTATTCGCTGCAAGATGCAGGAAGGGACCTCTGTCAGAGAACATGTACTCAAAATGTTTGGGTACCTCTCTGAGCTGGAAACCCTGGGAGCGTACTTGGACTCTGAAATGCAAGCTGATTTCATTCTCCTGTCGCTCCCTAAGTCTTTCAACAACTTTGTTGTGTCTTACCACATGAACAAAGGTGATTTCACAAACGCTGGGCTGTTGGCTGCATTGAAGTCTGCAGAAGACGTCTTGAAGAAGGACGGCCCCTCTGCTAGTGCAATGGTTGCACAGGTGAGAGGAAAGCGCGGGCGGAAGCAAGGTTCTCAGAAGGGCCCAGCCTCGAAGAGAAAGAAGAAGAATCAAGGAGTTGGTTCATCTTCTAGTGCTTCCACACTGATGACATCGAAAAAGAACGATGTCTGTCACCACTGCAAGAAGCCGGGGCACTGGCGGCGTAACTGCCCTGATTACCTGAAGTCTACCGACAAAGGTAAAGCCCCAGCAGGTATGAAATCTACTTTCATCATTGAAACTAGCTTTCTCGTTGGACGAGAAGGAAGTTGGGTTATAGATTCTGGTGCTTCTGTTCATGTATGCAATTCGTTGCATTTGTTTCAGGAAACTAGGAATCTGGAGCATGGGGAGATAGTTATCCAGATGGGATCTGATGCAAGTGTTGCAGCAGTCGCCATCGGGACATGCAGACTGTCGTTATCTAGTGGTCGAGTCCTAGTACTTAAAGAGTGTCTTTATGTACCTGAGGTCAGGAGGAACTTGATATCTGTGTCTAAGCTTGTTAGACATGGGTACTCTTTCCTGTTCTGTAATAAATTAGTCATTAATAAATATGATAAATTTGTTGCGGAAGGTGTTCTGACTTCTAGTGGACTCTATGAATTGTGCATTGATGAATGTGTCATAAATGTCACTACCACTGATAATAAAAACCCCAAGAGATCCAGGGAGAATGGAAATCATTCGAATATGATTTGGCATCAAAGGCTCGGTCATTTATCTGTTGATAGGATCAATAGATTGATAAAGGATGGACCTTTAGACTTTCTGCAGGTTCAAACTTTACCTACCTGTGAACATTGTATTCGAGGTAAAATGACCAGGATGCCTTTCCGTAACAAGGTTACGAGATGCGAGGGTATTCTCGACCTAATACATACTGATGTATGTGGTCCCTTCAATACCGCGACTAGAAATGGATATCGATATTATTTGACATTTATCGATGACCATTCGCGGTATGGGTTTATCTTCCTGCTACGTCATAAATCTGAAACCTTTGAAAAGTTCAAAGAGTTTAAGGCTTTGGTTGAGAACCAAGCCGACAGGAAGATTAAACGGATTCGATCTGACCGAGGTGGTGAGTACCTCTCAGATGAATTCAAGGAATACCTTAAAGAGAGTGGAATTGTCTCCAATCTCACTCCTCCTGGAACTCCCCAACTTAATGGTGTTGCTGAAAGACGCAACAGGACCATCATGGACATGGTCCGTTCAATGATGAGTAAAGCACATTTACCTCTTAGTTTCTGGGGATATGCAGTAGAGACTGCAATATATATCCTAAACAAGATTCTTAGCAAGTCTATACCAAAGACTCCTCACGAGCTCTGGTATGGAACCAAACCTAGTGTCAATCACTTGAGGGTTTGGGGATGCTTGGTTCATGCGAAGAACGTGGACGCAAGTAAGCTAGAATCTCGCACTCGTGAGTGCTACTTCATTGGGTATGTTAAAGATGGTATTGGATACCAGCTTTATGACCCTGAGACCCAAAAGGTTTTTGTCTCTAGGGATGTGAAATTTCTGGAGGATGATTTCCTTAAAGGTCAAGACAAGAATGAAGTAGAGGAGCTCATTGAATCCCCTGAGGATTCTGAGATTCCTGAACCAGAAACTGAAGAGATAAATGAAGATGAAACACCCATACCTCTTCGAAGGAGTTCGAGGGTGGTTGCACCACCTGAAAGGTATGGATTCCATGTGTCAGGTGAGACTGACAATGATCCTTCTTCATATGATGAAGCACTTGCGGATCATGACATGGATAGATGGATGCTAGCAATGAAGTCAGAGATTGACTCCATGCATAAGAATGGTGTATGGACCCTAGAGGATCCACCTAGAGGGGTAAAACCCATTGGGTGTAAATGGATCTTCAAGAGAAAGACGGGACCTGATGGGAAAGTAGAGACTTTCAAGGCACGGCTCGTAGCCAAGGGCTACACACAGAGAGAAGGCATCGACTACGATGAGACATTCTCACCTGTGGCCATGCTTAAGTCCATCAGGACACTGCTAGCTATAGCTGCATATCTTGACTACGACATCTGGCAGATGGACGTCAAGACGGCTTTCCTCAATGGATACCTCGAGGAGGATATCTATATGGAGCAGCCCTAGGGCTTCATAGCTGAGGACGGTAAAGTATGCAAGCTGAAGAAATCCATCTATGGGCTCAAACAAGCTTCTCGTAGCTGGAACATCAGATTTGACGAAACCATAAAGAGTTATGATTTTGTGCAAAACCCTGATGAACCTTGTGTGTACAAGAAGCTTAGTGGGAGCGCCATTGTGTTCATCGTGCTTTATGTAGATGATATCCTTATCATTGGGAATGATACAGGAATAATGACCAGTGTGAAGATTTGGCTATCCCATACCTTCGAGATGAAAGATCTTGGAGAAGCCTCTTACATCTTAGGCCTGAAGTTGTTCAGAAACCGAGAAAAGAGAATATTGGGATTATCACAACATGGATACATCAAGAAGATTCTTGAACGATTCCGTATGGATAGTTCGAAGAAAGGATTCCTCCCCTTAGGACATGGTATCCATCTGTCCAAAGGGATGGCTCCTCAAAGTGTTGAGGAAAAGAAGGCCATGGCTGGATGCCCTTATGCATCAGCCGTAGGAAGCTTGATGTATGCCATGATGTGTACTAGGCCAGACATCTGCCATGCAGTGGGAGTGGTAAGTCGTTACCAATCCTGCTATGGAGAAAAACACTGGAATGCAGTAAAGAACATATTCAAATATCTAAGACGGACGCAAGATTACATCTTGGTCTATGGGGATGGTGATCTCCAAGTCTTGGGATATACAGATTCAGACTTCCAGTCAGACATTGATGATCGAAAGTCGACATCAGGGTTTGTATTCCTGTTGAACGGTGGTGCTGTGAGCTGGAGAAGCAAGAAGCAGGACACTACGGCGGATTCAACAACAGAAGCCGAATACATTGCCGCATCGGATGCTGCAAAAGAGGCGGTGTGGTTGCGCAAGTTCATCTTGGAACTTGGCGTAGTTTCCTCTGATACTCCCGTCCCGTTACTCTGCGATAACACTGGAGCCATTGCCCAAGCAAAGGAACCCAGGTGCCATCAGAAGAGCAAACACGTGGAAAGGAAATACCACATCATTCGGGAGATTCAAAAGCGTGGTGATATCATCATCACCAAGGTGGCCTCTACCGACAACATTGCTGATCCTCTTACCAAACCTCTGACACAGAAGGTTTTTGACCAGCATGTAATGAGTATGGGTTTACGGATTGTACCTGAATGGTTCTGAGGGCTAGTGGGAGATTGTTAGACTTGTGAGCCCTGGGCGAACCATTCTTACAATAAATGTTATTGTAATATTTAAGTTTATCAATAAAAGTTATTGATGTTTCACTCCCTTTCTGAAATTATATGAATGAATGCACTATAAGGTCCCTCTGTACAATTAGGGTTATGTACCATGGCCAGCTTGATGATCATATAGCTGTTGTTTCATTAAATGAATCATAGAGGCTGGTGTTTGGATGAATATCTAAGGAGTTAGATGGAGGACTCATCAAACACCGTCAAATGATTGTCAAGTGGAGATCTCCAGCCTGAGTAGGAGATGGCAATCCTTTCTCACATAGGCTGATATCTGACCGACCTCTTGATGCAGGTCCTCTGCATGGGAATAGTGATTCGGAGGTGTCAGATTAGTTAGGTCAATGGGTTGACCTGACGAGATCGAGATAACTTAAGTCCTATGTTGAATGCTGTCACAACATAGGCACGCATCCTCTGACCGGAGACAGATATATTGCTATATATCTAAGTATGTACATTTGGCAGACCAATAGGTTGATGACCTAACCAAGGTCTATACACCGGCGAGCTGGTGTGCATATAAGGGTATATGAGCAATATGATCTCTCAAAGGGATCATACAGGTTCACTTGTGAACCGGAAGACATGAGCTCACTCATGAGGTATTGGGACCGATCAAATTCCATGCATGGTCGTCATGCTTTGGAAGCATGACATGAATTTGAAGGTATGATATATGCTTTGGGAAAGCATATGATCGATACCAAATCCCAATGACCAAGATTGAGAAACTTAATGATTAAACCCTGAAGAAGACAGTATAAAATGATCTTGATCTTCGGGTTGATCATGGGTCTTCCAGTATGCAGGATGTACAGGTATTGGGAATACCTGAAGGGTGATGTGATCATAAACGATTGTATATCCATGACGCTTCCATTCCGAGGGAGTGATGAAACAGGTCTGGATTTTAGTGACTCCTTTCAGTAGAGAAGCAATCCGATCTTAGTCCAAGTATTGGACATTGATCTGAATGGGATTCAGATTCAATGAGAAGATTGGATTTGCGGCCTTGATTTAATCAAGCATCTGTGAGAGGTCCGTAAGATCTGGATTTGAGATGAGATCTCAACATCCAAGTCACTATACGTGGAATAATACAATCGCCCTATCCTTGTCTCCAAGTATCTGCGGAGAAAGCACATTATTCTTGAAAGGGTTCAAGAGTAATTCTTTTGATGAAATATCCAAGCAAGGACTTGATGATTAAATGTGATTTAATCATCAAGCTTAAATATGAATATGATTCATATTGTAAAAATGATTATCTTAGATAATTAAATAAGATTTGATTATCAAGGATTAAGAGAATGTGGATAGCACTATCCATGATATATGTATGTTATAAATATGATTTATAATATACATATATATAAGAGAGAGAATTTATGTAAATAGCATTTGTTAATTAATAATGTGAATTGGATTCACATTTGTTAATTAATTGGAAATGCAATTTACTAACTAGTTTGGGTTGTGAATATGATTCACATAATTTTCAATGGCAAGATTGAAATATTCACAAATTAATTTTGGAATTATTTTGGTGGATATTTATTGTAATTAATTGAGGAATAATATAATAAATAAAATGGAGAAAACAACCACCCTCATGGGTGGTGTCACCCATGAAGAGTTCATGGGTGACGCCCCCCCTTTTTTAGGGGTTGGTTAACTCCACTTCATTTGTTATATTATCTCTTGATTAATTAACTTGAAATTGTTGTTATTAAACAACAATCCTAGCCATTGATTTTTTCATGGACCAAGCATAGCCCTTGGATCCATGTGTCCCATGGATTGAGATCCATTGGATCCTAAACTAGTATAAAAGGAGGGCTAGGGTAGCCTCTCCAAGGTACATCATCTAGAGTTGTGAAAGACAACTTCTCTCTCTCTCTCTAAATCTCGTGTGGTCTCTCTCTTAGTATCCAAGTGGACGTCTACTTTGATATTGAAGAGGAGAGCATCTTGCTTCGTCTTCGTCGCTTGGATCTTCGTCGAAGGATTGCGGGAAGGACGCGACTCATCATCGTGCCCGCAAGTGCATTCTCCGTGGGTCGGACTCAAGATAGGAGGATCTCTACTTTGGGATCTCGCGATCACAACCACGCTTCAAGAGGTAACCCTTGTACTTGGTGGTTTGATGAAACGATCCGAGAAGTGTTCTCGTGATCATGTGGTTTCATCGTTAAGTTAAAAATTTTAATTTCCGCTGCTTCTAGCATCTAGTACGACTAGTTGCTCCGATCGTATACGATACGATCAACACGCTTCCGTGATGCGCTTAAGGATTCACAATATCCTTCAGAAGATGAGTTCTGCATATCATCCACAGACCGATGGGCAGAGTGAGCGCACTATACAGACACTAGAGGATTTACTCCGCGCATGCACTTTAGAATAGAAAGGGTCCTGGAAGGACCATCTGCCGTTATGGAGTTCACGTACAACAACGACAACAACAACTATCATTCCAATATCGGCATGGCACCATTCGAAGCTCTATACGGGCGGAGATGCCTCACACCTCTCAGTTGGCGTGAGGTAGGTAATCATGCTCTTTACTCCATGGATCTCTTGGAGAAGACTGCAAGAGCTGTTGATCTTGTGAGACGGAGGCTTCTGATGATACAGAGCTGCCAGAAGAGCTATGCATACCGTCGGAGAAGAGACGTGGAGTTTCAGGTAATCCAATTCTTTTCTCTTCATCCATTCAATTATGACATATATATATATATTTGTTCAACTTAATTTCATACTAATGACATTCCTATTAATTATAGGTTGGAGATTGGGTATTTTTGCAAGTATCTCCCATGAAGGGAGTGCAGAAATTTGGTGTTCGTGGCTAGTTGGCGCCACAATATGTTGGACCGTTCGAGATTCTTGCTAGAGTGGGGAAGGTGACATATCGAGTATCCCTTCCTCCACATCTAGCAGCTATTCATGACATCTTCCATGTATCCAATCTGAGGAAATATGTGCACGACCCTCGACACGTCATCAGTTACGAGAATCTAGACGTGGAGCCAGATTTGACATACGAGGAGAAATCGGTACAGATACTTGATCGTGCTGTGAAGAAGCTTCGCAGCAAAGAGATTTCATTAGTCAAAGTTTTGTGGCACCGACATGGCGTCGAAGAAGCGACGTGGGAGACCGAAGCCGACATGCGGGCACGATACCCGCAGCTTTTTTGATGTAATCATCAAGATAATCTGTTGTAATTAGATACATGATATATATGGCTTGTTCTCTCTTTGAGGTTTTTATGGGTTCCAAAATACTTTGAGGTTTTTATGGCCACATGGAATCCAAATAAAACATCTAATGACCTTGACTCGAGTCTCGAGGATGAGACTCCCTTGAGGTTTTTATATTTGTAACATCCAGAATCTGCCAAACCCGAACTCGACCCGATTAGCGTCCAATTAATCCAATAAAGTTGTTTGTCAATGTCAAACAACCTAAATCGATCAATTGATCGTAAATCAAAATTCGTTCAGGCAAAATCGACCAAAAATCGGTCGCATCGAATCGCGTGCCGAGAAAAAGCCGCGACACAAATTCGAAAATGCGAAACGAATCGAGACCGTCATAAGATCCGATTCGATAAAAGAAGACCAACGGAATCGACCGTTCGTCAATTGGAGGTCATTTGGTATTTTTAGTTCGCAAAATTTAACCCCAAACCGAAACCGTATCTCGAAAAATTCGGGCATCCAAACCCGATCGAAAGTATATCAGCATTATACTCATTTTGATCGTCGTGCATAGACGGTCAAATCGAGATATTTCGTGTCAAAATCCGAGTCCCAAGACACACGTACCATCGATTTTTATGTATGCCCAATAAAGAGAATTTTAATTATAAAAAAATACAAATTTAATATGCTGTTGCTGCTACAATAACAGAATATCTATTCGTCTGTTTTAAAAAATATATATTTATTTAAATTAAAATTTACATTACCAATGATGTCACTAGTGACATCATTGGGATGATGTCATTATTAAGTTGTAAAAAAAACAGAGTTTTAGATGGAGGAAGGTTCCAAGAACCTTTCCCCTTCCCATCTCTTCCCTATTTATTCCACTTCCAACGAGACCCACTCCTTCTCCTTTTCACCATTATTTCCCCCAAAATTCCCAAGTCTACTCCAGCATTGGAGCCAAGAACTCTTCCCCTGTTGCTGTCCTTGCTTTTTCTTGAGATCAAATATCAAGAAGATTTGGAGGCTGGAGGTGCTGGAATTTCAAAATAGCCATATCTGCTACATGCAAGACCAAGTGAATGCTTGTTCTCCTCCAATTTTAGGCAATCCATATGTACAACCCTTTCTCCCTTCTTTTGCTTCCTGCATGCGTTATGACATTTCTCTTTTTCTTCAATTTGTGTAAATTTCACAAACTAAAGTCCAGATTTCAACATCCAAGAATATAGCCTCCGATTTTAAGGATGTTAAAAGATGGAATTTGGGAGAGTAATGTGCATTATCATTTTGTTCTAGTTAGTTTATTGTGGAAGATATTAACGGAAGTTACGGTTTTGAATGGGAGCTAATGATATCTCAAAAGGTAAAGTTATTTTAATAAAAAAATCTGCATAAGAAAGCTTGTATCCTGAAAGTCTATCACCAATCCTTGTTTTTTAAAAAAATAATATAGTAATAACCTCCCTGTGTGGGGGGGGGATTCCTTGCAAATTTAGATGCTAGAGTTTTTGAGAATAAAAATTTCATTATATAGAGAATCCATACTTTTCTCAGTTCTTCCGTATCTTACCTGTATTTCTCCATTTTGCATCTAATATGCATGGAGCACAACAATCCTTTTTGAACTTTATGCTTTCCCTTTCCTGTGCAGTTTTCAATTGTTAATTGAGAACAAATGACAGTGAATGAACTTTCAAACCACCATTAAATGAGTATAAAACTAACAGTCTGCTTCAATTAGTCGATGTAACAGAGATGAGAGCCTTGCAATTTTATTTGATTTGGGTGTGGTATCTAACAACTTACCGATGGTATTGTCTGTGAAAATTTTCGAATCTCAGGTTTTTTTTCTATCCAGGATTCTTAATTTTCTGATGTTATAGAGCTCATGAAGGTTAGATCACGAAGTTCCTATTCTAGGTGGCATCCTTGTAAAACACCAAGAATACCTTTAACTTGTTTTTTATATGAATCTATAAATATGTGAAATGGGGTGTGCTAGATAGTTTTGACAAGTTTAGAAAAGAGAAACGCAGTGTGCACAGGTGGTATATACTGAAAGAAATAAAATACAGATAGGAGTATTAGTTATTAAACTATTTAAACCTCTTGAAACTTCAGGCAGTATTAATTAGTATGTCTGGACTACAAATATCTTTCAACGTTATCATTCTTGTCTACCAAGATCCACTACCTTATCTTAGGAAGAATATACACATCCAATAAGATATTTTATAACTTGTATCTGCTATGAATATAGTCAAAACTTATCGTGTGGCATACATTTCTCTTAGTATGCTGTCCATTTGAATACATATGTGTTTTGAGATCGGGCTTCAGATCAATTGTCAATGACTGACACATAGTAAGATCACTTTCCCATTTTTTTAGTGTCATGTTCGATGTTGGTCTAATATTGTCAAAAATGACTCGTATTGAATATTTGAGAATGTAAATAAGATTATTGGCTTCTTCAAATTCCCAAGTCTAACCAATCTACATATTGTTCGAAGGGAATCTACAACAAATACTCTCCGTAGATAAAGCCAATTAATAGATGATCTATATGGAGCTATTATCCAAGTATAGCATTGATGTAAATTAGGATGTCTATATATATATATATAGGAAGTTCGTTGATTGAATCAATCCATGGATTTCAGTGATTATTGTGGTTTTTAATCTCATAATTGATCCTTTAGTGTAAATCACTATGAGTAAGTTATTAACAACGTACCTAGATCTGTAAACTGACCATAAAGGAAATTGAGAATGGATTGGGTGGTCAGGTATATGAAAATGATGGTGAATCAGTGATATCTGTAGAGATAGTTTCTACTATTATTATATGTTTATGTACCTTGTTTCTATTTCTCTCTTCTATTTAGACATCCATGTAATTTACCCCCACGGCCTCTCCCTATATAAGAGAGCCTAGGGTTTTCTTATCAATATAACGAATACTCTTTTCTTCTAACATGGTATCAGAGCCGCCTTAGGGCTCTCCTCCCTTCCCCACCCGCCGCCCCTCTTCTTCTCTCGTCTAGCCGCACTCCCAACGGCGGCTCCTGGCCGCTGCTCCTCCGAGCGGCCCCCTCCGCTGCCGCTGCACCACTCAGCGGCTCCCAACCGCACATTCCAGCGGCCCCGCCGCCCTAGCGGACCCCCCGTGCAGCCCTAGCGGGACCTCCTCGCAACCCCAGCCGCCCCAGCGGCACCCTCCAGTCGCCCTCTGCCGCCGTAGGACTTCCATAGTCTCCAGCAGTCCATAGGCGTCGTTTTTCGAGGCGATTCAAGGGCTGTAAGCTTCCTTCGAGGCGTGCCCTAGACCCCTCTTCCTCCGGTTTATGGATTTGAGTGCGTAAAAGTCTACACACGTACTCAAATCCAATGCAGTTGGTGTAGACATTCATCACAGTGTCTATTATCCCTTCGTCTTCTCCGAGCAGCAGTATGTCAGAATCGAAAGTCGATTTGCCCTCCACCGGCGCATTCAAAGGTCCGGCGCCAATAGTGAAGATGGACGGGTCTAACTATGAGCTATGGTCTATGCAGTTCATGAGTCTCATGAAATCAAACGGTAAGAAACACATTCTTACCGAGGATGAGCCTGCGGAGAAGACAGGGATATATGCCTCATGGGAGGCCGATGATGCTTACGCAAAAGTATGGTTGTCTGGTACGTTGACGATGGAGATAGCTAATGATGTCCTCCATCAGCCCACTGCTAAGGCGATGTGGGACATCCTTGCTGCTACATATTCGCAGGTGCGAAATGAGACAAAGATGTTGCAGCTTCAACATGACATCTTTACGATGAAGCAGGCCGGCAGACCTCTCCATTCTCTATACACATCCCTAAGAGGGATGTTCGAGAAGCTTTACAGTACCATTCCTCTGACTGCTACTCCAGAGCAGCAGAAGACGTTTCGGAACGCCACCATGGTGGGTGTTCTACTTGCTGCCCTCGATCCTGAGTATGATGCTGCACGGTCACAGATTTTAGCAGATGCAGTCATTCCTCCAGTGGAGGATGTCTACAGGAGGCTCAGTCGTATTCCAGTTTCATCCAGCTCTTCTACTCCACCCCCATCGGCGATGGCAGTTTCGCGGGGGAGAGGTGGACCACCTTCTGGGCATGGTCGTGGACGTGGCCGTGGACCTCCAGGAAGAGGCGGCCGTGTCAGTCAGATGTGCTCGTATTGTCACAGAACTGGACATTCAGAGGAGACATGCTACTCAAAGCATGGGTTCCCAGCATCGGCACGGGTTGCAGAGCATTCACAGTCTCCATTACCGTCTACGGCAGATCATAGATTTGACGAACTCGTCGCCCGTCTCCGTGATATTATGCCACATTCTTCTGGTGATTCATCTGGTGGCTCTTCAGATATTGCGGCCACAGCCTCTGCCAGTTCATCCGCCGCAGCCAGTACTTCAGGTAGATCATCAGCCCTCATACCTTCACATGATATATCTGACTGGGTTATAGATTCCGGAGCTACCCATCATCTCTGTCGAGACAGAGGAAGACTACAGGCCTACAGGGCCATTCCTCCAGGCCGCTCAGTACAGATAGCAGATGGTTCCCACTCACCCCTTGTTGGTCAGGGGGAGGTTTTCTTATCCTCTACTATGCAGCTACAGAATGTTTTACATGCTCCTGAGTTCTCTCTGAATTTGCTGTCTATTAGTCAGATTACAAAGGATTTGAATTGTCGTGCTATATTTGACCCGTCTTCTCTCATTTTTCAGGACATACTCACGGGCAAGGTGATTGGCTGTGGCTCTGAGCAGAACGGCCTATATCGGCTGGTTCGGGAATCCTATGCTGGCATCTCCACTCACTCAGCTGGACCAGTCTCACCTTACATTTGGCATCCTTGTTTTGGTCACCTTCCGCTCCAGAAGATGCGCCATCTTCTGCCCCAGATCTCTCCAAGTTCGTCGTTTCGTTGTGAAACATGTCAGTTAGGAAAGCATCACAGGTCGAGCTTTCCAGGTCGTCAGAGTCGGAGCAGTAGCTCCCCTTTTGAGTTGTTACATATAGATATATGGGGTCCGAGTCGTGTTCCCGATCACCAGGGGCACAGGTTTTATCTTGTGGTAGTAGATGATTTTTCTTGTGTCTCTTGGGTTTTTCTTCTGAAGAATAAGTCTGAAGCAGGAGATGTTATAAAAAATTTGATTAATGAAGTGCATAATGTTTTCTCTTCATCAGTCAAATATGTTCGGACTGATAATGCCCTGGAATTTTGTACGCGTTCTCTTTCTCAATTTCTGTCATTGAAGGGTATTATTCATCAAACCACCTGTGCATATACGTCCCAACAAAATGGTGTGGCGGAAAGAAAGCATCGCCATCTCTTGGATATCACTCGTACATTGTTGATTCAAAGTTGTGCTCCTATCTCTTTCTGGGGGGATGCTGTCCTTACTGCATGCTATCTGGTCAATAGAATGCCGTCCTCTGTCCTTGGAGAGAAGATACCCATTTCACTTATTTTTCCGGACAAGGAGCTATTCTCACTGCCACCCCGTGTCTTTGGCGCTGTGGCGTTTGTTCATCGTCTATCTCCTGGACTTGACAAACTCTCTCCAAGAGCAGTCAAATGCGTCTTTGTTGGGTATTCCAGAACCCAGAAGGGATACCGGTGTTATGATCCTACAAACAACAGGTACTTTGTTAGTGCGGATGTCACTTTCTTCGAGTCGGTTATGTATTTCTCACCAGCTGGGGACAGAATGGAACCATCCACCACCACTGATGATATTTTGGTTCCACCACCACCTACTTGTTTGTCACCTGACTCGTCTCCTGTGTCAGTTCCTATGCCAACACCACCGCCACCACCACCTCCACCTCTACCCATTCCACGGCAAATCATATCACCATTTCCTAACCACTATACGCGTCGGTCAGGTCCCGCTCAGGCAGCTCATGAGCCAATCACTACGCCTCAGGTATGTTCAGATGATCTTACTAATGACGGGTCAGATTTGGTACATATGCAGGATGACTCCTCGCAGGCGGACCCAGATGATGATCTTGATGTTCCGATTGCTATTCGGAAACAGAGACGACAGTGTGCATCCTATCCACTTGCTTCACAGGTTTCCTTTCACCGACTCACAGGTGATTTCCAGAAGTTTGCCACAGCTTTATCTTCCGTGGACATACCACGGACATACCAGGAAGCCTTAAGAGTGAATGCTGGAGATTAGCTATGGAAGAAGAAATGGGGGCCTTGCAGTCCCGTGGCACATGGTCTTTGGTCCCTGCACCTCCTGATGCATCCGTTGTGAGCTGCAAATGGGTCTTCACAGTCAAATATCACGCAGATGGCACATTGGAGAGGTACAAAGCACGCTTGGTCGCCCGTGGATTTACACAGACATATGGCGTTGACATGGATACATTCTCTCCAGTGGCGAGACACTCGACTCTCCGTATCCTCCTGTCTGTTGCAGTGGTTCGTGATTGGAGCATTTATCAGCTAGATGTCAAGAATGCATTTCTGTACGGGGACTTACAGGAGGAAGTCTACATGCAGCAGCCACCCGGGTTTACTGCTGAGGGGGAGAAGCATATGGTCTGTAGACTTCACAAGGCTATATATGGCCTTAAACAGAGTCCACGAGCGTGGTTCCAGAAGCTGTCCAACCTAATTGAACACCAGGGATTCAAGAGGTCCAATGCTGATCATTCGTTGTTCGTCCAGAAGTCCTCGGGAGGTACGGTTGTCATAATGGTCTATGTGGATGATATTCTAGTTACAGGAGACGATATTCAGGGCATAGCGAGGGCGAAGGCATTCCTAGGTCGTCAGTTTGTTACAAAGGATCTTGGAACCCTAAGATATTTTCTGGGGTTGGAATTTGCAAGGAATGCACATGGTTTGGTGATGACACAAAGGAAGTACATTACAGACTTCCTGGTTGAGACTGGTATGGATGGTTGCAAACCATCAAGCATCCCCATGGACCCCAGCATGAAGATATATGATGGTGATACTGATGAAGTGGATCAGAGGAGATATAGAGAGATGGTGGGAAAACTCCTCTACATTACTATAACCCGTCCAGACATTGCATTTGCAGTTAATCGGGTGAGTCAGTTTATGGAGCAGCCCAGACAGGTTCACATGGATGCTATACACACGATACTGAGGTATCTGAAGTCTACTCCTGGATTAGGGCTACTATTCAGAAAGGGTGCAGACTTATCCATCTCAGCGTGTGCAGATGCAGATTATGCAGGATGCCCTAAGGATAGAAAATCAACCTCAGGGTTTGCAGTCTTTGTTGGAGGCTCTCTGGTTTCTTGGAAAAGCAAGAAACAAACGGTGGTGGCAAGATCCAGTGCGGAATCCGAATACAGGGCAATGGCCCAAGCCAGCACGAAAATGATGTGGGTTCGCTCCGTATTAGAAGATCTACATGTAGCAGTACCTCTACCTGTGAAGCTTCAGTGTGACAATCAGGCAGCATTGTTCATTGCCAACAATCCAGCTTTTCATGAGAGGACCAAGCATATTGAAGTTGACTGCCATTACACTAGGGACCTGATCCAGAGAGGATTGATATCCACGGCCCATGTTAGCTCAGGAGATCAGACTGCCGATGTATTCACCAAGCCATTGCTCAGAGGACCTTTCCAGAGATGTTCATCCAAGCTGAGCATGATCGACATCTATGCTCCACCTTGAGGGGGAGTGTAGAGATAGTTTCTACTATTATTATATGTTTATGTACCTTGTTTCTATTTCTCTCTTCTATTTAGACATCCATGTAATTTACCCCTACGGCCTCTCCCTATATAAGAGAGCCTAGGGTTTTCTTATCAATATAACGAATACTCTTTTCTTCTAACAATATCAAGTAACAGTGCCAGTCATGGTAACCCTTATACCTTATCGTGCGAGGGCGCGATGACTCTCAACTGGGCGGGAGATAGGAAGCCCAGTTAGGGCAGCGGATGCTAAGTGCGTGGGTCTAGGATCACAATCTCTTTCCCGGTTTTACGCGAGCTCGCAGTGTTTTTACGCCTCGTTGGGATCCCGACTTTAGACCAGTTCCGCCGACCCTTTGTTTTAGGATACCCAGGCGGGGGATCCTTGGTTTTAGTTTTACGTACGAGCTCGTTCGCCCGTACTAGTCGGGCCGTTTTCTAGAGCGACTTTTCCGGAGAGTCTCTCACCCGTCTCAGTGGTGTAGTTTGGGAGTAGACCTATCCTTCTATGGGACCACACTTCCAATTAGAGGGCGAGACGGAAAAGCCCTTTCGTTGGCTACTTCACCGCTTGAGTTTACTTTCGCCAACAGACTTGGCGATTCTACATCCAGATCATCCATATCTACATCTAAATCATCAAGAGTTGCATCAGAGAGAGTTACAGTCAAGGTTTGGAGGAAATCATAAATTAAAATTGAGTTGATTAGAAAGTGACTATAATCTGATTCGAAATCCCATTAAGTTAGTGGACGTGTTGGGAACTTAGTTAGGATGCATTATACAACACCACATGCCTACGGAGGCACACCAACCCTAAGGCACTTTAAATACCTTAGAGTCATAGTGTGAGGTTATATCAAGACCAAGATCACAGACTATCCACTAACTCAAAAGAGTAAATAGACTTAAGAATCTAATTAAATCAAGAAACCTTTCCAATCTCAAATTCTTCCATCATCAATCACGAACATGATCTCTGAAGAAAATGATGATATATACTTATACTCATACATTCATGAATATTTATGTATAAAATAAATATGTCATATAAGGATAGTGTTGGGTTAATGGACGATAATTAGAGATGCTTGCACACAACCTGAAAACCATTTTTACTTGAACAAGTAGATGTAAATTGTACATAATCCACCTTTCTACTTGTTACTTTTGAACATATTAAATGCTTGTTTATGCTTATAAGTTTTTGGGAGGTTCCAGTGCCCGCTGACGCCTTTTCTTTCCTAACATGTTTTGGCAGGCAAACATCCTGCTATTCAGTAGTTGTTCATGCTTCCAGGAGTTAGGGTTTACACCACACGGTATGGTATATTTTGTTTCAGTTTTTGGTTCGGTTGATAATGTAAAATGCTTCTCTTCTGTTCAGCCAGATTTTTTTGGGATATAGTACGTATTATCAGACATTGTACATGTTGTAAATATATGGAAGTTAATGAAAAGAATTTTGGTGGCATTTGTCTCTGTTAGCTTTGTGGTTATGAATGTGAATGTGAATGTCATATGTAGCTTCAAGCACGAGAAATTTTCCATAAATTATGCTTTTAATGCAATGTCAATAAATGGAATATTGCGAAATGTGTCGTAAACAGGTACCTGGATCCTCAGTGGCTTACAACGATGGTGAAGACCAGGGGTACATCGAAGGGGACGGTGCTGCAATCGGCTAGAGGGGTTGTGCGGTTCCTGGAGAAGTCGCCTCGACTTCCGCCAAGAATTCGTTTCGGCTATGACATTTCTCTTTTTCTTCAATTTGTGTAAATTTCACAAATTAAAGTCCAGATTTCAACATCCAAGAATATAGCCTCTGATTGTAAGGATGTTAAAAGATGGGATTTGGGAGAGTAATGTGCATTATCATTTTGTTCTAGTTAGTTTATTGTGGAAGATATTAACGGAAGTTACGGTTTTGAATGGGAGCTAATGATATCTCAAAAGGTAAAGTTATTTTAATAAAAAAATCTGCATAAGAAAGCTTGTATCCTGAAAGTCTATCACCAATCCTTGTTTTTTTAAAAATAATATAGTAATAACCTCCCTGTGGGGGGGGGGGGATTCCTTGCAAATTTAGATGCTAGAGTTTTTGAGAATAAAAAATTCATTATATAGAGAATCCATACTTTTCTCAGTTCTTCCGTATCTTACCTGTATTTCTCCATTTTGCATATAATATGCATGGAGCACAACAATCCTTTTTGAACTTTATGCTTTCCCTTTCCTGTGCAGTTTTCAATTGTTAATTGAGAACAAATGACAGTGAATGAACTTTCAAACCACCATTAAATGAGTATAAAACTAACAGTCTGCTTCAATTAGTCGATGTAACAGAGATGAGAGCCTTGCAATTTTATTTGATTTGGGTGTGGTATCTAACAACTTACCGATGGTATTGTCTGTGAAAATTTTCGAATCTCAGGTTTTTTTTCTATCCAGGATTCTTAATTTTCTGATGTTATAGAGCTCATGAAGGTTAGATCACGAAGTTCCTATTCTAGGTGGCATCCTTGTAAAACACCAAGAATACCTTTAAGTAACTTGTTTTTTTTATATGAATCTATAAATATGTGAAATGGGGTGTGCTAGATAGTTTTGACAAGTTTAGAAAAGAGAAACGCAGTGTGCACAGGTGGTATATACTGAAAGAAATAAAATACAGATAGGAGTATTAGTTATTAAACTATTTAAACCTCTTGAAACTTCAGGCAGTATTAATTAGTATGTCTGGACTACAAATATCTTTCAACGTTATCATTCTTGTCTACCAAGATCCACTACCTTATCTTAGGAAGAATATACACATCCAATAAGATATTTTATAACTTGTATCTGCTATGAATATAGTCAAAACTTATCGTGTGGCATACATTTCTCTTAGTATGCTGTCCATTTGAATACATATGTGTTTTGAGATCGGGCTTCAGATCAATTGTCAATGACTGACACATAGTAAGATCACTTTCCCATTTTTTTAGTGTCATGTTCGATGTTGGTCTAATATTGTCAAAAATGACTCGTATTGAATATTTGAGAATGTAAATAAGATTATTGGCTTCTTCAAATTCCCAAGTCTAACCAATCTACATATTGTTCGAAGGGAATCTACAATAAATACTCTCCGTAGATAAAGCCAATAAATAGATGATCTATATGGAGCTATTATCCAAGTATAGCATTGATGTAAATTAGGATGTCTATATATATATATAGGAAGTTCGTTGATTGAATCAATCCATGGATTTCAGTGATTATTGTGGTTTTTAATCTCATAATTGATCCTTTAGTGTAAATCACTATGAGTAAGTTATTAACAACGTACCTAGATCTGTAAACTGACCATAAAGGAAATTGAGAATGGATTGGGTGGTCAGGTATATGAAAATGATGGTGAATCAGTGATATCAAGTAACAGTGCCAGTCATGGTAACCCTTATACCTTATCGTGTGAGGGCGCGATGACTCTCAACTGGGCGGGAGATAGGAAGCCCAGTTAGGGCAGCGGACGCTAAGTGCGCGGGTCTAGGATCATAATCTCTTTCCCGGTTTTACGCGAGCTCGCAGTGTTTTTACGCCTCGTTGGGATCCCGACTTTAAACCAGTTCCGCCGACCCTTTGTTTTAGGATACCCAGGCGAGGGATCCTTGGTTTTAGTTTTACGTACGAGCTCGTTCGCCCGTACTAGTCGGGCCGTTTTCTAGAGCGACTTTTCCGGAGAGTCTCTCACCCGTCTCAGTGGTGTAGTTTGGGAGTAGACCTATCCTTCTATGGGACCACACTTCCAATTAGAGGGCGAGACGGAAAAGCCCTTTCGTTGGCTACTTCACCGCTTGAGTTTACTTTCGCCAACAGACTTGGCGATTCTACATCCAGATCATCCATATCTACATCTAAATCATCAAGAGTTGCATCAGAGAGAGTTACAGTCAAGGTTTGGAGGAAATCATAAATTAAAATTGAGTTGATTAGAAAGTGACTATAATCTGATTCGAAATCCCATTAAGTTAGTGGACGTGTTGGGAACTTAGTTAGGATGCATTATACAACACCACATGCCTACGGAGGCACCCCAACCCTAAGGCACTTTAAATACCTTAGAGTCATAGTGTGAGGTTATATCAAGACCAAGATCACAGACTATCCACTAACTCAAAAGAGTAAATAGACTTAAGAATCTAATTAAATCAAGAAACCTTTCCAATCTCAAATTCTTCCATCATCAATCACGAACATGATCTCTGAAGAAAATGATGATATATACTTATACTCATACATTCATGAATATTCATGTATAAAATAAATATGTCATATATGGGAAGTGTTGGGTTAATGGGCGATAATTAGAGATGCTTGCACACAACCTGAAAACCATTTTTACTTGAACAAGTAGATGTAAATTGTACATAATCCACCTTTCTACTTGTTACTTTTGAACATATTAAATGCTTGTTTATGCTTATAAGTTTTTGGGAGGTTCCAGTGCCCGCTGACGCCTTTTCTTTCCTAACATGTTTTGGCAGGCAAACATCCTGCTATTCAGTAGTTGTTCATGCTTCCAGGAGTTAGGGTTTACACCACACGGTATGGTATATTTTGTTTCAGTTTTTGGTTCGGTTGATAATGTAAAATGCTTCTTTTCTGTTCAGCCAGATTTTTTTTGGGATATAGTACGTATTATCAGACATTGTACATGTTGTAAATATATGGAAGTTAATGAAAAGAATTTTGGTGGCATTTGTCTCTGTTAGCTTCGTGGTTATGAATGTGAATGTGAATGTCATATGTAGCTTCAAGCACGAGAAATTTTCCATAAATTATGCTTTTAATGCAATGTCAATAAATGGAATATTGCGAAATGTGTCGTAAACAGGTACCCGGATCTTCAGTGGCTTACAACGATGGTGAAGACCAGGGGTACATCGAAGGGGACGGTGCTGCAATCGGCTAGAGGGGTTGTGCGGTTCCTGGAGAAGTCGCCTCGACTTCCGCCAAGAATTCGTTTCGGCGTGATTTCCACGAAACAGTTTTTGACTCTTGTGGAGTTCCATATCCCCGAATTAATAGACGATCATGCTGGGTTTGGAGTAGTTTCTGCCAAAGAGCCGCTCGAGAATGTTGGGGCCTGCGAGATCTTTTGCTCGGGAGATCCGGATCCTCAACCGATGCAGAATCCTGACCCGAGAAGACACTCGACTTTCCAGATCTGCTCAGTGGTCCATGGTCCGGTTCCGGGAACCGACGACACTTACATGTTCGACTTCAGTCCTATCTCCTCGGTTAGATCTGCGGCCCCTGACCCGCCAACCTAGCCTTCTCATTATGAACCTGATTGCCCCCAGAGGGGCATTGCTGGGCGATGTGGATCTCCTGCGGTAGTCAAGGCATCACTCCCCACAAGTCGGGAGTGGCCTAGAGACTTGGCTGAGTCTGCAGCTTCAACAGGTTGCTCCATGGAGCACGGGAATACAGTGGTGGATTCGGTGGATGAGGGGTTCTCGACGGAGACACCAGTGGCATTGGCATAGGATTTGGGCACCTCGGTGGAGGCCTCTGCAAGGGAGATGGCGATGGGTCCATCGCCACATATAGGAGTCGGGGAAGCAGACCTCCTGAGGTAGGAGCTTCGTAGGGGGCCAGCTGTGACCTGATGGGAGTTTGAAGCGAGCTTAAAATGTGCCCATGGAGCGCGGGGATTGGGGGCTCTAGATTAGGTGCTTCCTATGTGAAGAAAGGCGCCTTTTGGTTAGAGACAAAGAGGATGACTGCGTTGTTCGCTTCGGCGATGCGTGAGGGCTCTTTGTATCGGTCGTCCCCTGGAGACAACACCTCGCTGATCACGCACAATTGTTATAGTGATTTGGAAAGGAGCATGGCTGAGAGGCTAGGGGTGGTCTTGCCAAAGAAGTTCATGCATATTGTCCCTTTATGAAGTTGTTATCTTGGAATGTCAGGGGGTTGGGTCGTCCCAAAAATCATTGGGGGTTAGGAACCTAATAATGGAGGCCGGTGCGTACATTTTTCTGCTTTAGGAGACGAAGTTGTCGAGGTGCAAGGACACTATCAAACATGGGCTAAATGGAGGTGAATGTTCTGAGATGGTTGAACTGGAGGCCCTGGGTGCTTCGGATGGATTGCCGATTGGATGGTTGAAAGATAAGTTTGACATGCTAATGACGTCGAAGTCTTTATTTTGTTTATCTGTGGGATAGAGAAGGAGGGCGAATGGTCTGTGCTTCCTTGTCACGAACATCTATGGCCCGATGGGTACAGAGAGGGGATCCTTGGCGACGGAGCTGGAGGAGTTGAGTGCAACAAGCGCAACTAGGGTTTGGATCATTGGCTGCGACGTGAATGTGACTCTACTTCCTGATGACTGACTGCAGTAGGGTAGTGATAGGGATATGGGTTCAGAGGCCTTGAGGCGAGTGGCCCACTCCGTGGGCCTGTCGACTATTGAAGTGGCTAGCTGTGCCTTCGCTTGGCCGAATGTGAGTTCATGATCCATAATGAATTGTTTCTTTCTCCCACCTGAAGGGGTGGAGTCGTTCTCTCTATCTCAGGTTTGGGCGCTACCACGGACATATTCTGATTACACCCCTATACTTTGGTCGTCCGGTGAGGATAGGAGAAGCAGGTTCTTATTTTGCTTCAAGCAAAGCTGTCTCTTTGAGGAAGGTTTTAGGGAAAATATTGTTGAGTGGCGGAGAAGTTGGTCTCCTCTGGTCTCGGAGGTCTCTCGGTTGGCGACAAAGTTGAAGTTCCTAAGATCTTTCCTTACCGAGATCGGGAGGGAGGTCAAGGCTAGGCGGAGGGCCAGGAGGGGAGAGGCCCATGCGGGGATGTTGAGGTTAGATGGACTTCATGATGAGAGGGTGTTGGACCAGGATGAGGTGGGGAAGAGATTGGGTTTGCTTGAGAAGTTGATGCTGGAGGACAGAAAGGAGGATGTGGAGCGGAGGCAAAAATCGAGGCTGAGATGGTTGAAAGATGGTGACTCTAATATGAGTTTTTTTCATTCAATGGCTTCTGGGAGGAGGAGAAGAAACTACTTACATGAGGTTGAGATCGGAGGAATGAGGGTGTCGGGGGAGAAGCAGATAGGCAGTGCGTTGTGGGGCCACTTCATGGAGACTTCGCGAAGGAGAAGAGGGGAAGGTTGGGTTGGCTACTAATAAGGGTGGGTTATTTGTCTGGTGAGCAGGCAGAGAGTTTGGTGGTTCCTTTTCTGGAGGAAGAGGTGAAGAGAGTAGTTTTGGGGCTGAATACGGATGGAGCTCATGGGCTCGATGGCTTTTCGATGATGTTCTACTACAGGTTCTAGGACTTAGTGAAGGCAGAAGTTTTGGAGGTGCTGAATGAATTCATGGAAAGGAATAGAGGCTTCGAGAAGGTTGATCGGGCATTGTTGTTCCTCCTATCAAAGAAGGAGTCTCCAGTGAGGTGGAGGACTTTAGGCCGATTGCGCTTGCCAACACTTTATACCTTATAGTGATTAAATTACTGGCAAACAGACTTGTAGACATATATTAGTTACTTTTGTACTTCTCTGTTATTTTCTTTTCTGTCGTATGCTTTATGTAATTTACCCATAGGCTACTCTCCTATATAAGAGAGCCTAGGGCTGATGGAATAAACATCTTCTTCTCTTTTTCCCAACATGGTATTAGAGCGACGGTCCTAGACCGGAGTTCTTGAAACCCTAGCCCCACCATCAAGCCTCCCTCTCTCCGTGTGCGCCGCCGGCTGTGCGCCTCGACCCCCTCGTGCGCCACCGGCCGTGCATCGCCACGTGCCCTAGTGCGCCTCCTCTACACTGAGCCCTGCGCCTCACGCGACTCGCCTGCGCCCCGCGCGAGTCGCCTACGCTCCAGCACGCGTCTCCAGCGCGCTTCACGCACAGATCCACTGCGCCTCGCGCGCATCTTCCAGTGCTCCCGGCCGTGAGCTGAGCGTGCATCTCCTGCGCATCCAGCGCAGACTCCAGTGCATCCCCTCGCGCGACCAGCGCACGCCTGTGTACTCTCTCGCATGACCTCTCGCGTGCTCCTTGCACGCTCTATCGCACGCCCCTTCCTGTGCGCATCTAAGCCGTGAATCAGCCCGACATCTTGTCTAGCGTGCACAACTCCAAAAAAATGGGTTTGGTTGCTTGAAGTCTATACCTTGCAACTAAACCCGTCTATGTCTGTGTAGACGATCTTATCTTCAATCTATCGCTCCAGTCTTCTGTTTCTAGTATGTCAGAAAGCAAGGCAGATATAATATCTATAGGCGCCTTTCGTGGTCCAGCGCCTATCGTAAAGATGGATGGTACGAACTATGAACTGTAGGCGATGCAGTTCATGAGTATGATGAAGTCAACTGGTAAGAAGCGCATTCTTATCGAAGAAGAACCTGATGAGAAGACTGGAGTTAATGCCTCATGGGAGGCAGATGATGCATACGCCAAAGTCTGGTTATCTGGAACTTTGGCGATCGAGATTGCCAATGATATTCTTCATCAGCCCACGGCTAAAGACATGTGGGATATTCTGGCGGCCACATACTCTCAAGGAAGAATGAGACAAAGATCCTGCAACTCCAACATGATATATTCACCATTAAGCAGAATGGTCATCCTCTACACTCACTCTACACTTCTCTGCATGGGATGTTCGAGAAGCTATACAACTTCATGCCCCTGACAACCACGCCAGAGCAACAGAAGACCTACCAAATGCGACTACGGTAGGAGTTTTCCTTGTTGCCCTTGATCCTGAGTATGAGGCAGCACGGTCTCAGATCTTGGCAGACTCTACTATTCCTCCTATGGAGGAAGCCTTTTACAGGTTTATCCGGATCACTGTTCCCTCTACGACTATGAATCAGAATGCTTCAGCCATGGCTGCCAACAGGGGCCGTGGATTTCATCATCAGACCTGTGGTCGTGGACCTCGCGGTAGAGGAGGCCGTACTCGGCCAACATGTACCTGCTGCCATCGCGTCGGACACAATGAAGACACATGCTACTCTAAGCATGGATTTCCTACATCTGCACGAGTCGCCGAGCAGATAGAGCCTACATCTGCTGCATCTTTGGATCAGCTGTTCGATGATCTAGTTACCGGTCTAAGGGGTATTATTCCTCCATCTGGCCCAGAACCTACTACTGAGAATCAATCTTATGCTGCTGCATCCGCTTCTACGTCTACCAGTGCATCAGGTAGCACACTTGCATTCACTAGTACTAATTCAGATATTTTACCTTGGATTATGGACTCGGGAGCCACACATCATCTATGTGGCGATCAGAGTTTACTTACAGGATACACTCAGATCCCTCCAGGCCGAACAATGGTCATTGCCAATGGTACACATTCCCCAATTACTGGTCAGGGGGAGATTAGACTGACATCTTCTATGTAGCTCAAAAATGTGTGACATGCGCCTCATTTTTCAATGAATTTATTATCAATCAGTCAGATTACAAAGGATTTACAATGTCGGGCAATTTTCGATCCATCTTCTCTTGTTTTTCAGGACATCCTTACGGACAACGTGATTGGTCGTGGCTATGAGCAAGGAGGCCTCTATCGCCTCAATCAGACTTCTTTTACTGGAACCTCATCCCTACCTACTGGACCCGTATCTCCTCTGCTATGGCATCTGCGCTTTGGACATCTATTGCTTCAGAAGTTGCGTCGTGTGTTACCCCAGGGTCTGCCTCACACATCCATCCAATGCGAGGCTTGTCAGTTGGGAAAGCATCATCGGTCTACCTTTCCTAGTCGTCAGAGTCGGAGTAGTACCTCCAAGTTTGAGTTATTTCATATTGATATCTGGGGTCCGAGTCGTATTCCTGATCATCAGGGACACATATTTTATATAGTTATTGTGGATGACTTCTCTCGTGTGTCATGGGTATTTTTGTTGAAGAATAAATCTGAAGAAGGAAATATTATTATCCATTTTCTTAATGAGATTCGTAATGTTTTCTCCACATATGTTAAAATTGTAAGAAGTGATAATGCTCTGGAATTGTGTACTCATGTCTTAGCCAATTACTACTCATCCCAAGGGATTATCCACCAGACATCCTGTGCCTATACCTCCCAACAAAATGGGATCGCTGAGAGGAAACATCGCCATCTACTAGATGTCACCAGGTCACTACTTATACAGAGTCATGCTCCTTATTCTTACTGGGGTGACGCGGTTCTCATAGCATGCTACCTAATTAATCGCATGCCGTCCTCTATACTAGGTGAATAGATTCCTTTCTCCCTTATCTTTCATGGTAAAGATCTGTTTTACCTTACTCCTCGTGTGTTTGGTTCGGTTGCCTTTGTCCACCAGTTGTCTCCCAGTACTGACAAGCTCTCTCCTAGGGCTGTCAAGTGTGTGCTTGTTGGGTACTCCAGAACTCAGAAGGGGTACAAGTGCTATGATCCATTGCGCAGGAGGTATCTTTTAGTGCAGATGTTACATTTTTTGAATCCGTAATGTATTTTTCATCCTCAGGTGATCAGTTGCTACCTCCAGTTACTACCGATGCCACCTTTGTGACACCACCACCACCACCACCGCCGCCACCACCACCACCAGTACCACCACCACCACCACCAGCTCCTTTACCATCATCTGCACCTCCTATTACTATCCCTGTTTCACCACTACCATTTCATTATACCCGCAGGCCTACTCCAGCTCATGGTCATGACTCATCACCAAGCTCGCCTAAGGTATGTTCTGAAGTTATTACTCTTGATGGATCTAATGATGTTTCTGAGCAGGATGTGTTACAGAGGACAGATGAGGACACAACTGATTTAGATGTTCCTATTGCTATACGCAAATCAAAGCGAAGCTGTGCCTCATATCCTTTCGCAGCTTCTGTGTCATTTGAACGACTATCTGGGGATTTCAGGAACTTTGTGGTCGCTTTGTCAGCTTTAGATATTCCACGAAATTACCAAGATGCTCTGAAGGACAGTAGATGGCGTCTAGCAATGGAGGAAGAAATGGTAGCACTTCAATCTAGAGGAACTTGGAGTCTGGTTCCTATACCTGCAGATATGTCCCCAGTTAGCTGCAAGTGGGTATTTACAGTTAAGCATAATGCAGATGGCAGTATTGACAGATACAAGGCTCGCCTTGTTGCTCGTGGCTTTACACAGACATACGGGGTGGACTATCTTGATACATTCTCGCTAGTAGCATGCCATTCTACTCTACGGATCTTGCTGTTAGTTGCGGTTACTCGTGAGTGGCTGCTATATCAGTTGGATGTGAAGAATGCGTTCTTATATGGTGACTTACAGGAGGAAGTCTACATGCACCAGCCACCGGTTTTGCTGTTGAGGGGGAGTGTTCCAAGGTGTGCAGACTTCATAAGGCTATCTATGGCCTTAAGAAGAGCCCTAGAGCATGGTTTCAGAAGCTCTCAGACCTCTTTGAAAAACAGGGATACAAATGCTCTAATTTTGATCATTCCTTGTTTGTACAAAAGACATCAAGAGGTATTATTGCAATCATGGTTTATGTAGATGACATCTTGATTACAGGAGATGATACACAAGGAAAAAAGAAGGCGAAAGAAATGCTGGGTAGCGAATTTGTTACCAAGGATCTTGGAGTCCTTAGATACTTTCTGGGGCTGGAGTTTGCCAGAAGTCCGTATGGGTTAGTAATGTCGTAGAGAAAATATGTTACGGACCTGTTGAGTGAAACATGAATGCTCGGTTGCCGGCCATCTACAACACCAATGGACCCCAGTATGAAGCTATATGATGATGATACAGAGGAGGTAGACAAGAGAAGATACAGAGAACTGGTGGGCAAACTGTTGTATGTCACTATTACTAGGCCTGACATAGCCTTTGCTGTGAGTCGTGTGAGCCAGTTCGTGGAGCAACCACGTCAGGTGCACATGGATGCCATACATATGATACTCATGTACCTCAAATTATCTCTAGGTGCGGGTTTGCTATTCAAGAAAGGCAAGGTGATCTTTATCTCAGCATGTGCAGATGCAGATTATGCAGGGTGTCCCAAGGACAGGAAGTCCACCTTTGGGTTTGCGGTTTACATTGGAGATTCTCTAATCTCATGGAGGAGCAAGAAACAAACTGTGGTATCCAGGTCTAGTGCTGAATCTGAATATAGGGCTATGGATCAGGTTAGCACAGAAATGATGTGGGTAAAGGCTATGCTTACAGATTTATGTATAGAAGTCCCACTTCCTATGACCTTAGAATGTGACAATCAGGTGGCCTTGTTCATTTCAAACAATCCAACGTTCCATGAGCAAACCAAGCACATTGAAGTTAACTGTCACTTCATACGTGACATGATTCAGAAGGGATTCATTGCTACATCCCATGTTAGTTCATAGAATCAAACTGCAGATATATTCACCAAGGCATTACTACGAGGCCCATTTCAGAAGTGTGCGTCCAAGCTGAGCATGATTGATATCTATGCTCCATCTTGAGGGGGAGTGTAGACATATATTAGTTACTTTTGTACTTTTCTGTTATTTTCTTTTCTGTCGTATGCTTTATGTAATTTACCCATAGGCTATCCTCCTATATAAGAGAGCTTAGGGATGATGGAATAAACATCTTCTTCTCTTTTTCCCAACAAGACTCAAGGTGTTGTTGGACTAAGTCGTGCTACATGGGCAGTAAACGTTCATTACGGGGCATCCGATGGCGAATGGGTTGGTCATGGCGTTAGTGACTTGCCTTGATTGGAAGCACTCGAAGAAGGAGGTGCTTTGGAAGATCAACTATGCCAAAGCATATGACTATGTTGATCGGAGATTCTTTTGTGCGTCTCTTCGGCGGTGGGGATTCTCGGAGGTTTGGGTGGAATGGATGCAATGTGTCACTACCTTCTCCTACTCGATTCTGGCGAATGACAAGCCGGAGGGGTGCTTCTTTCAGCTTCTGCGGGGTGTCCATTGGCCCCTATGCTCTTTGTCTTGATGGCAACTGCTCTAGCAATTCTGTTCAGGCATGCGGTGGAGACGGGGTGGTGTGAGGGCTTTCGGCTGGGGGATATCTCTATCACTTTGCTTCAATATGTAGATGATACTATCTTAGTCCTTAGAGGATCGAAGGAGCAGAGTTGCAATGTTGCGTACTTGGTCGATATTTTTAGTAGTCTTTCTGGTCTTAAGGTCAACAGGCACAAGTTGGATGCCTACGGAGGCACCCCAACCCTGAGGCATACATCATACCATAGAGTCATAGTGTGAGGTTCAATCTGGACTTTAAAGTCCTAAACGGATATCGAGGTCATAACCGGACCAAGACCACAGACTTACTTCTAGGCTTGAATTGTTGTTTGGTTAGTTCCATTGATTGAGGGAGACATGGTGAGGTAGTGAGCGAGTGTGTTCTTCTTGTTAGCCTTCCAAAATCAAGTAAATAACTTAAAAGAATCAATTAAACCGTTTTTGCTTGCTTGTTCTCTTTTGTCCACTACAGTTACCTTACTGTTTTTCTAGCTGTTCTAGTCTTTTTCTTACTACTTTCTTTAGTAGAACTGTGTAGAATTTGTACTTGACAATTGTTGACAGATACTTGCTTGTCCCCTTTCTACTTGTAGCAGGCGAGGGTCTGAGGACCCTGTAGCCGACGTAGTTTGGGATGTAGTTGTTTCTTTTGGAGGATACACTTTTAGAACAAGTTTATCTTTTGCAGTTCATTTGTACAGTGGTTTGTTGTGCTCTCCTCTGTAGCCTTATTTTTGGGATATATATGTATATTGGGTGTTGTGAAAACCCAACATGTTTATATGAATGAAATGAAAAAGAATGGATACCTTGTTGTTCAGTTCTGGTGCATTGTTACTTCCGCTTTTAGTTTTCTCGTGGTTGCTTGGTTAGCCAAAATAAATCCTATGAATGTCATGTTTAAAAAGTGAAAAATTTTCTCAGGTTTTCGTAACAACGAATTAACTCTAAGATAATTAAGTAGGCGAATGACGTGTTTGACAGGTAACCTAAGGTCCTCGGAGGAAGTCGTGACAGGTTTGGTATCAGAGCAAGGTTACCCGATACACGTGTTCGCATAACTTAATAGCTTGAGTTTCGAATAGCAAGAGTCTTCTGACTTCTCGTGAAGCCTAATGGGAAATTTTTGACATTCATAAGATTTATGTAACCACAAGTCACTGAGGACGTAGATCCTCCATTTCACATCCGAGGGTCAGACGGACAGTTGTTCGTGATTTCAGAGATAGTTAGAGGGCTACCAGTGTCCATAGGCGATCACGAGATGACTGCAGACTGCCTTCTACTAAATCTTGATGAGTTTGACATGATTTTAGGCATGGATTGGTTGTTTATGCATCACGCCTTAGTCGACTGTTACATGAAGACTTCCGGATCCCCAGATTGACAGAGTTCACTTTTGAGGGGACATTGCGGGACTGCAGGATGGAGTACATTTCAATGCTGAGAGCACAACGATTGGTTGATCAGGGATGTGACACTTTTCTGGCCTTTGTTCAGGAGGTTACAGACAGAGAGCCTATGACTCAGGACAATAGAGTTGTGTCGAGTATCCCGACGTGTTTCCTGAGGAGTTACTAAGACTACCTTCAGTTAGAGAGATCGAATTCGAGATCTCGTTGCTTCCCGATACGCAACCGATCTCCATGGCTCCGTATCGCATGGCACCCGCAGAGCTGAGAGAGCTGAAGGTACAACTACAGGAGTTGATTGACTTGGGCTTTGTGAGGTCGAGCACGTCACCTTGGGGCGCTCCTGTACTTTTTATTCGGAAGAAGGATGGAACCATGCGGTTGTGCATTGACTACAGGCAACTGAACAAGAGGACGGTGAAGAACCGTTATCCTCTACCTTGCATTGATGATTTATTTGATCAGCTACAAGGATCTTCGGTGTTCTCAAAGATTGACCTCCGCTCGGGTTACCATCAGTTGAGGATTCGTGAGTCAGACATCCCGAAGACAGCCTTTCGGACACGGTATGGCCACTACAAGTTTGTAGTGATGCCATTCGGACTGACGAATGCCCCGCGGCATTCATGGACATGATGAACAGAGTGTTCCGTCCTTACTTAGATAAGTTTGTTGTGGTGTTCATAGATGATGTGCTGGTTTATTCGAATAATGAATGGGACCACGAGAACGACTTGAGAGCAGTGCTTGGTACCTTGAAAGAGCATAGACTGTATGCCAAGTTGAGTAAGTGTGAGTTTTGGCTACCTCAGGTCTCGTTCTTGGGACGTGTCATCTCAGGAGCAGGAGTCGCAGTGGACCCTGCGAAGATAGATGCAGTGATGTCTTGGGAGCAGCCCAAGACAATGACACAGATCCGTAGTTTTTTTGGGTTGGCAGACTATTACCGACGCTTTGTCAGCAACTTTTCATGGATCGTACTACTCTTGATGCATTTGACGCAGAAGGGAGTACCTTTTGTTTGGGATAGTTTGTACGTGCAGGCCTTCAGGATACTGAAGGAGAGACTTACTACAGCTTCGATTCTTGCTCTACCATCAGGTACACAGGATTACGTGGTTTACACGGATGCGTCAGGTGATGGTTTGGGAGCAGTGCTGATGCAAAGGGGGCATGTGATTGCCTATGCTTCGAGACAGTTGAGACCGCATGAGCGGAATTACCCCACGCACGATTTTGAGTTGGCGGCAGTGGTCTTCGCTATGAAGATCTGGCGCCATTACTTGTATGGGGTTGACTTTGAGCTCTTCACAGACCACAAGAGTCTGAATTACATATTTGATCAGAAGGAGCTGAACATGAGACATCGCAGATGGTTAGAGCTGCTGAAGGACTACGATTGCATGATCTCTTACGATCCTGGTAAGGGAAATGTGGTTGCAGACGCCCTCAGCAGGAGAGCGCACACGGAGGGTACGATGAACTGGCTATACACTTGGGACTTACTTGCAGCATTGACGGATTGGCATCCGCAGGACAATGCGTCTTCTCCCATTTCCTTACCTCTGAGGTACAACAGTCTTTGGGATCGTATAGTGGCAGGTCTGCAGACAGACCCGTGGATTCATGATAGATACATGCGGGCAATGAAGGACGAGTTTGACGACTTCGTTGTCTCAGAGTCGATTCTGTGGAAGGCAGGTCGGGTAGTGGTTTCCAACGATGAGCAGCTACGAAGAGACATACTTGACGAGGTGCATTGTTCGCATCTCTCCATTCATCCCGGCAGTTCGAAGATGTACCACGATCTTCGCAGGCATTTCTAGTGGGACGGGATGAAGAGGGACGTAGCTGGGCATGTCAACAGGTGTTTGACTTGCTAGATGGTGAAGGCGGAGCATAGACGACTACCTGGTTTACTGCAGCCTCTCCACATTCTTGAGTGGAAGTGGGAGAGCATTTCAATGGACTTTGTTACGGGATTGCCAAGGACACCGGGAGGCCATGATTCCATTTGGGTCATTGTTGATAGGTTGACGAAGTCAACCATTTTATACATGTTAGCATGACTTATACACCTTCTCAGTTGGCCAGATTGTACATACAACACATTGTAAGATTACACGACATACCCCGAGAGGTAGTGTCTGACAGAGACTCGAGGTTCACTTCCCATTACTGGCAGCAGTTCATGGCAGCATTACAGACTGAACTGAAGATGAGTTCAGCATATCACCCTCAGATGGATGGACAATGCGAGCGTACGATACAGACCTTGGAGGATCTTTTACGCGCATGTTCTCTAGAGTGGAAGAGATCCTGGAAGGATCATTTACCTCTTGTTGAGTTCACTTACAACAACAACCATCATTCGAGCATCGGCATGGCACCATTCGAGGCTCTTTACGGGCGGAGATGCCTTACGTTAATCAGTTGGCGCAAGGTAGGTGATCATGCATTGTATACCGTGGATCTCTTGGAGGAGACTGCGCGGGTTGTTGACTTGGTGAGGAGGAAGCTCTTGACTGCACATAGTCGCCAGAAGAGCTACGCAGATCGACGACGCCGACACTTGGAATTTCAGGCTGGAGACTTTGTGTTCCTACGTGTATCACCCATGAAGGGGATACAACGGTTTGGAGTTAGTGGCAAGCTGGCGCCACGCTTTGTTGGGCCATTCGAGGTACTTTCACGTGTTGGGAAAGTTGCATACAGACTGGCACTTCCCCCACATTTGGCGGCTATACACGACGTATTCCATGTGTCGAACTTGAGAAAGTACGTGCACGATCCTCGACACATCATCAGCTATGAGAGCCTTGACATAGAGCCAGAGTTGACATATGAGGAGGAGCCAGTACAGATACTTGATTTTCCAGTCAGGAAGCTTCGGAATAAGGAGATTCCCTTGGTCAAGATCCTATGGCACCGACAGGGTATTGAGGAGGCGACATGGGAGACCGAAGCAGCGATGCGCGAGAGATACCCGCGACTCCTCTCAGGTACTTTCGCAGTTTAGTTTATCACTTCTTTGTTTGGCAAACCATTTCACTTTCTGGATAAAATCCTTCTTTGAGGTTTTTAAGGGTTAAAAACCTTTTGAGGTTTTTATGGCAGACCGACAAACCCGACGTAGAAGCGGAGTCTCGAGGACGAGACTCTCTTTGAGGTTTTTATAATTGTAACAGGCCTAATTTCTAAAAGCCAACTAAATCCTAGACGATGAATGATTATGGATGAAAGTTTATAGGATTTAGAAAGTCATTAAGTTACTAAGTGGTGGTTTGTTGCTAAGATGTGATTAAGTGGTTGAGTATGATTAGTGAAGGATCACTATTCATGGGTGGGCCTTGTTTGCAATATTAGAAAGTTGAGTGGGTTTTTGTTGCAAAATGACCAAGGCCTATATACTCCCACTAACCCCAATGTAAGCCACACTTAAGCTTAATTCCTTCTTCTTCCTCTTGAGACTTGGAGCTCTCTCTTCTCCATGGCCGAAACCTTCTTGGACCTCCACCTTCTTCCTTAGTTTTCTACCTCATCTCTCCACCAAATTTGAGTTTTTTGGGCTCAAATTAAAGCTTGGAAGGAGAGGAACAAAGATCAAGTGTTGCACGTATGATCCAAAACCAATCTTGGATCGAAATTGGAGTTGGAGGGCTGGAGTTGCGGCTGTTCTTGAGCAATTCTTGAGCACTGTTAAGGTACAAATTATACCCCCCTCTTTGCTGCCATTAAGATGGAATTTTCTCCACCCTATGAGACTTATATTGAGCTGTTATACCAAGGTTTTGATTGTGATTCTTTTTGGACTTTGATTTGGTTTTGGAGTGACTTTTGATGATCAGTTTTGGGGATTTCCAGATCTGTGTATGCTTGATAAATCCGAGTTTTTGGCATGGTTTGATGGAAATTTTTGAGCTCTTTCATTGGCATTTGATTGCTGTTAGATCCTCATCATTTTGGCTTTAGATCCATGTGCAAATTTTTCGGATTTTTATGATGGTTTTTAGGGATTTATGGCTGATGTTCATATGGACCTGCAGTTGATATTCAGATCTGTGTTCTTGTGATTTGGATGCCTTGATGCATGATTTTTGTATGAGATAAGGGCCACTTTCGAGTATCGTTGATTGTTGATCTTGTCTACATTCTAGTGGTCTTTAATCCATGGCTTAGATGTAGATTTGAAGATGATTTTGGGAGTGTATGAACTGCTGTCATATACAAGTAACTGAATGTGTTCAGATCTGTCCATACACTTTAAGTTAAAGTTTTATGATGGATTTGAGGAGTTTCTTCTTGTCTCCTTGAGTGTAATTACTTGTTGATAGATACTCCTTCATGTTAACCATCAATCCATGGGCTTAGTTTCGAAATAGGATGAGTTTTGAGGAATTTATGAATGTTGTTTTTATGATTACCACTGAATGTCCAGATTTGATATGGTTGCATTATGGCTAAGGAGATGCATGATTTTAGAAATATTCTTAGACACCCTTTGGTGGATTTGATGCTGGATATATGGAGGATACAATACTCATGAAATCCATATATTTAGATTGGTTTTGGTGGTGATTTTGAGAACAATTTGGTTGCTGTCCATGGACCTTGCTGGTCGAATTTCATTGTTGGATGCATGTTTTAATCAAAATTTTAGTCATCCTTCAATGGTTTTAAAAACCCCCAAGTCCCCATGTTCTCCTTATATTGAAATGGAAAATCAAATTATGATTTAATCCCATAAAGGAGAGGGATTAAGAGAGGATGAATAGGTGATTTTGGCTATTAATGCACTGCTATATGGTACTGTGCACCTTTGCAAGTCATTGTTAAGTATCGATGATTTTGATTGGATTTTGACCACTGTTTTGATGATCTTTAAATATAGATTGTTATAGGATTTTTGTGGTCTTGAAGGATAAAACCTTTCTTGAGTAATTAGGAGAACTTTGATGCTTTGGAATGCCTTATGCATGAGGCTATATGCTCGCTGTACAAAAAGATCTATGAGTAGAATAGATGCATGATTGGAGCATGTGATGCCCTCTAAAGGACCCTATAAATTTTAGACTTTAAAGTCAATTGAATGCCTAGATGGTGTCTTTGAAGCCATGAAGTTGGGGTTGAACTTAAAAGGACTAGATGCCTTGAATTATTGTAAGTATACACGCACATTACCACTGTTTTGGTATGACAAAAACATTGAAAGGGAAAACCCCTTTAAGTAACCATTTTAGAGCATGCCTTAGGATAATTGTTACTTATAAAGGTGGGCTTGAAACACATATTATGAGTTATGAGATTGGGGATAAACTTAATGATATATATGTGGTTATCATACTTGACAATAAGACTATATGAACTTGCTATGAAGCAAGTTTTCCTCTAATAGATAGCCCGATCTTGTGGGTGCTTGTGAATCTTTTGGGACGTAGGAAAGAAAGATGTTTTTCGATAAGATAGCCAAGATCATAAGATTGATGTTCTTCAGTTGGAGTTGAGAGAGAGAGACTATCGTAACAGGTCTGTATCCCTGACCTAGGATCAATTGAGGTTCTTATAGAACAAGTTCGGGTCTGGGACTGACAGCTTGTAGATGGGAAATAAATCAAAGAACCCTTAAATACTTTTTAGGGTGAAACATGAAAATAAAAAAATTTGGTGATGTCACATATGGTCAGTCATGGAGATTTATATTCCGACTGTGTGAGGGCACAGTGACTTTCACCTGAGCAGGAGATGAGGTCGCTCAGGCTTGGGTAGCGGACACTGAGAGCATGGGTCTAGGATCCCAGTCTTTTTCACGTGTTTTTTTCGTGCCGGCTCGGTTTTTACGCTTCTTTGGGATCTACGAGTTGTCTAGACCATTCCGCTGACCCGTTGGTTTTTCTTGAAGAGCCTAGGTTGGGGGTTCTCCGCAGTTAGTTACGAGCTCGTCTGGGTTTTACTTAACTCTTCTCCTCCGGGAGTTGAGCAACAAGAGAGGAAGTCGGGTCCGGCAGGCTTACCTCTTCTCTTTCCTGCCTCTAGTGGCGTAGTAGTCGTACTACCACTGCCTTTCCCTTGGACCACACTTCCACTGGGATTGGCGAGACAGACGAATCCCTTCGGGGGTTTCCTCACCGTAGAAATTATTACCTTTCCGCTAGGCTTGTGACTTGGTGATGGGGGTAGTGATCAATAGACATGTGACAGTTCACCAATTGCCCAGTTAAGTTGTAGTTCCATCAGTAGACATTGATGATTTCATTATTACCTTTTTGCTAGGTTGCGACCTGGTGATGGGGTAGTGGTTAGTAGACACTGATGAATTCTTTAATAACCTTTCCGCCAGGCTGTGACCTCGTAATGGGGAAAGAGATGGGTCGACTTTTCTACTAAGAGACTAGTGACGACATGTACCATTAGTAGAGACTAATGAGGGTTAGGTGTTGAGAGAGTTGTGAGTCCGTTTCCTCTTGTACACCTTCATGAGCAAGCTATCACACGTGTCGACTGAGTATTATTGTGAGTGGGAGAAGCTAGAAGAAGTGTTGGGAACTTAGTTAGGATGCAATGTACCATCGCATGTCTACGGAGGCACCACAACCCTGAGGCGTACATCATACCTCAGAGTCATAGTGTGAGGTTCAATCTGGACTTTGAAGTCCTAACCGGATATCGAGGTCATAACCGGACCAAGACCGCATACTTACTTCTAGGCTTGAATTGTTGTTTGGTTAGTTCCATTGATTGAGGGAGACACGGTGTGGTAGTGAGCGAGTGTGTTCTTCTTGTTAGCCTTCCAAAAGCAAGTAAATAACTTAAAAGAATCAATTAACCTGTTTTTTGCTTGCTAGTTCTCTTTTGTCCACTACAGTTACCTTACTGTTTTTCTAGCTGTTCTAGTCTTTTTCTTACTACTTTAGTAGAATTGTGTAGAATTTGTACTTGACAATTATTGACAGATACTTGCTTGTCCCCTTTCTACTTTTGGCAGGAGAGGGTCTGGCTACCAAGTAGCCGACGTAGTTTGGGCTGCAGTTGTTTTTTTGGAAGATACACTTTTAGAACAGATATATCTTTTGGAATTCATTTGTACAGTGGTTTGTTGTGCTCTGCTCTGTAGCCTTATTTTTGGGATATATATATGTATATTGGGTGTTGTGAAAACCCAACATGTTTATATGAATGAAACGAAAAAGAATGGATACCTTCTTCTTCAGTTCTGGTGCATTGTTACTTCTGCTTTTAGTTTTCTCGTGGTTGCTTGGTTAGCTAGAATAAATCCTGTGAATGTCATGTTTAAAAAGCGAAAAATTTTCCCAGGTTTTCGTAACAATGAATTAACTCTAAGATAATTAAGTAGGTGAATGACGTGTTTGACGGGTAACCTAAGGTCCTCGGAGGAGGTCGTGACATAAAGGGATATTATGGATTAAGAATTGGTGTGGTTGTAACTTCCTATGCTCATTTCAAAAACGTCTTTATGAAGAAGTTCTACTCTTTGAGTAGAACTAATTTGTTGTGCTCACACATCACGAGTTTCTCCTAACTTGCCAATGAAGATTACATGAGAGAGATTCAAAGATCTCTTACAGAAATGTCCTTGGCATGATTTAGATCTAACCATCCTGGTCCAGTCAGTGTTTTGCGCTCTTAACCTTGAGGTGCAAGGTTTGGTTAATGTCGTACTTCATGTGGTGCAAACATTGTATGGAATGTTTTCGAGTGGATGGCCGAGATGAGCTAAGCATAGATCTCTAGTAGAGAAACGGGGCGAGGCATATAGTGGATCTTTCTGACATGAGCATCATAGCAGACAAATTGACTAAACCGTCGAAGCAAATGTCAGGTCCACACCAGCCGTTGGTACAGGAAGGACCAAACTCTTACCCATTCTTCTCAGCATCAACAACCTTCTATAGAGACAGTTACTGAGGAGCCTTCCCAGGTATGGGAGGTAAATGGTGTGTGGTACACCGAAGACTCTGCCAGGCAGGGGAGTTCAGGAGACCACTTCTCTTACCAGCGTCCCCCAACATTTTACAACACAGCATTTACTCCTACACCTCCAGCACCACATAGTTCTGGAGCCTATTCTTCCCAGCAACAAGAACATTATGTCCGCTAGTCGATGTACCGTCAGGGCCAACAGGATCCATCTATGCAATCATTCCCAGCAGCAGCAGCACCATGGCCATCAGGGCCAGTCTTCACGTTCAGCTTTCCCTCCTTCTTCATAGTAGCAACCATCATCATCCTATCCCACAAATGTTTATAGGCATATTCTTGATGATCCTACATGATACATGATTTGGGGGTTGACCTCAACAGCTTGTCACGTTTGCATAATGAGCAAACTGCCCCATCTACATCTATTCTCGCCCAGTTTCAGGATAACCCTAACAACCACCTGAACATGATAGAAGGTAAATTACTCAGATTATCACAAATCTGAGCATGAGATCCTTCCTTTTGATTGTATTAATCACATGTCACATCTGAAGCTCACCCTGGAGAGACTTCAGAGCATGATGAGGCATTGCCAACAGAATCTTCATCATGAGGCAAAGACACAAGCGAGAAGGAAGAGGAGGACTATAGGAGCTTCACTGCAGCACGAAGAAGATTCAGACTCTACAGAGGACGCCTTCAGCTGAGGAGAATGCACATTCAATAGGCATCCCTGACCTAGTAAATGACTTTATTTTGATTCAGAATTGTTTGTCGAAGGTTCTATTGTGAAGAACTCTGCTTCAAAGAGTAAAAAGCATGTTTCTATTTATGATTCATATTCTTCACATTCATCTATTGCTTGCTCAATCCCCTTCCCATGTGCTCTTACGATAGGAAAGCGTAATGCCAAAAAGATTTAGAAATATGATCATGAAATGGCACAATTCTATAAAAAGATAATATTATGGTAAAAGTGCCACTTGATGAGTATGTGGCAAGCCATTGATGAATCTTCATTTCATCATCTTTATTCTATCATTTTGGCCTATCATTTTGGCCTTAAAAATCATAGTTGGTGCATTAAATAACATTAGTTTGTACAAAATATCATTTACTGCACTTATTGTGTAAATAATATGGTTTTTAATATTGAAATTATAGAATAAAGAAAAGGAAAGAAAAAGAATAAATACCGAAGATATTTTATAACCTCTACCTCGAGACCAAGTAAAGAATTGAGTTGGTCGACGAGGAATAAAGTAGGTGGGAGATAAGGGTAAAAAATACAATAAAAATTCATTTTATTTATTTATTTTATTTAAGTATTTTTTACACCTATTTTATTCTTTATTATTTATGCATCAAATAAAGAAACTTTGTGCATAAAAGTTGTAAATGATAATATAATAAAAATACATTGAGTTTGTGCAAAAATAGTACACAATGTTCATTTTGCACAAAATAAAAAGTCAAAACCCCAACTTCACAGACCACATATCTTTCAAATAAAAACTCAAAACATATCAAAATCACCTGTAATTATTATAACTTTTCACAATCTATTTAATGGAGGTGGTTTCATATTTTTTTTGATGTTACTGTGCGAAAGTAAGGTTTTGGCCCTCATTGTATAATTGTATCCGATTAAAATTTTCGTTTTATTCATCATTTGTTATTTTTACAAATTCCTGTTTTTATAATTTATAATTATTATTTATAACATATTTTCATATTTAAACCAAAATAAAACCAAAAATAAAACGTAAAATAAAATAAGTCTTATAAAGCACTATTATGAATGACAGGTTCATCAACATAAAATGGGAGGGAGAAGCACAAATTTACGTATTAGAAATTGATAAGATTGTGAAGCACTCCACAAAGATTGGTGAAACTATCGTCAACAAAAACAGTAGACTTAATTAGTACGATATTGATCATGTCTAACATCAACAAGCCAGGAGAAATACAATTGGAGCCAATATATTACAGATATACACAGATCAAAAGAATCAAGCCATTCGTAGATTAGTTGAAGTATTCAACTCCCTAGCAGTCCTCGCCCTATATCGAAATTGCAAAAAGAAATATTTTAATCGGGTACAATATACAATGAGGGCAAAAACCTAACTTTCACATAGTAACTCCAAAAAATATGAATCCACCTCCATTAAATAGATTGTGAAAAGTTACATACATTAGAGGTGATTTTGATATATTTTGAGTTTTTATTTGAAAGATATGGGTCTATGAAGTTGGGTTTTTTGCTTTTATTTTGTGTGTAAAATGAATATTGTGTAATGTTTTTGCACAAACTTAAGTTTGTATTTTTATTTACATTATTATATACAACTTTTATGTAAAAAGTTTCTTTATTTGATGCATAAATAATAAATAATAAAATAGGTGTTAAAAATGATAAATGATTAAATAAAATAGACTTTTATTGTATTTTTACCCTTATCTCCCCCTACTTTATTCCTTGTCGATCAACTCAATTATTGACTTGGTCTCACGATTTAGGGTCATAAAATATCTTCAATATTTTATTCTTTTTCTTTTCTTCTCTTTATTCTATAATTTTGGTATTAAAAACCATATTATTTACACAGATAATGCAGTAATGGATGAATGCTACTTTGTACAAATTAATACTATTTACATGCATTACCTAGAGTTTTTAAGGAAAAATGATAGAATAAAGGTTATGAAATGAAGATTCATCATCCCCCATACTTGCCTTTACTAGTCCCTAGCAAATACTTATGCAAGAAGTACGAAAAAATAAATAAATAAATAAAAATAAAGAATATCGAAGATATTTTATGACCGTAAACCCTGAAACCAAGTCAAGAATTGAGCTCGTCGACAAGGAATAAAGTAGGGAGAGATAAGGGTCAAAATACAATAAAAATCCATTTTATTTATTGATTTATTTAATCATTTTTTATACCTTTTTTATTCTTTATTATTTATGCATCAAATAAAGAAACTTTGTACATAAAAGTTGTAGATAATAATGTAAATAAAAATACAAAATTTAGTTTGTGCAAAAATAATACACAATGTTCATTTTACACACAAAATAAAAAGCCAAAAACCCAATTTCATGGGCTTCTATCTTTCAAATAAAAACTCAAAACATATCAAAATCATCTCTAATTATATATAACTTTTCATAGTCTATTTAATGGAGGTGGTTTCTTATTTTTGGAGTTATTGTATGAAAGTTAGGTTTTTGGCACTCATTGTATATTGACCCACTCTTGGCCACGACACCATTTGATAACTGAGAAAAATAGAGGGTTGTACGGTCTCATAAGGTGAGACCGCAATCGATGCGTTGACCACTCAATAATCCTCAATTAATCATCAAATAACCCACAACAAGAATATATTATTATAAAAATACGGATCAAAAATTTATTGTAATTATACAACAAATGTGTGTAGGCGTAAGTACGTGTAGAGGTCGAACACAAGGAGCAAACGGTAGGAGGCACAAAGAATGCTAAAAAAATTTTCTTTTATCTCTTGTCCATGTTATTGTTGTGGGTTTTTAATTTTATATTTTTTTAATTTTTATTTTTTGTTTTATATTTTTGTATTTTATTTTTAATTTTATGTTTTAATCTTTTATTTTTATATTTTTATATTTTTATATTTCTTTTTCTTTTATCTAAATAATATAGTGTGTATAAGGCTATGTATATCTATAAATACTGATAAATATAGTTAAAATACATGAAAAAGATTGTTTTGGATTTTTTTCATATTTTTCTAATATTTTTATAATTTTCCAGGAATTGTTTGCTAATTTTTATGTATTTTTAAAATAAAAAACACCCCAAATAAGGGACTAAATAATCATATGAAATTAAATTGGATTTTGAAATTAATAAATCAGTACTAAAGTTATCCAAATCAATTTTTAAAATATTAATATAAATAAAATTATAAAATAGAAAAACGTATTTTTAGATTTTTAAATGATTTTTTAGATTTTTGTAAAAGATTTTTGAGTTTTTTTTATTTTTAAGATTTCTGATTTTCCATTTTTAATGATTTCTGGTCATTGAAAAAATAGGATTAATACACTATATATAATTTTTTGAGATATTTTTATATTTTTTGGTATTTTATAAGTTAAACAGTACAAAAATAGGCTCCATTTCATTTTTAATAATTGGAAAAATGCAAATTACCAAATAAAATATGGGCGTGAAAGTATAGCAAGGAGCATTTAATCCTATTTTTGTGGATTTTTAGGATGACATTATCTATATTTAATAAATAGATTAAAATCATACAAATATATGCCCTTGTATTGGCATTTTTGCAAATAAAATAAACTACAAGGGGGCAGTGCAATATGTAAAAAATATACAACGCCATTTTAATTTTATTTAACTATTTAATAAATACAAAAACGTCAGACATTGAAATTTACCCACTCACATGGGGCTACACGTGAATGGTTCTAGGAAGGGCAAAATTGTAAATACATTAAAATCCAAGGGCCTTCCAATAATTTTTACAAAATATACCATGCGATTCACATTTTATTGGATTAAATATAAATACAAAAAGGTAAAGGGGTGTCCCTGTAATTTTGCCACCTCACGTGGAACACAAAGGTGACATGGAATGGACCTAGATGTAAATAGCAAAATTACAGGGGCCTTTTTACAAAATTTTCAATTTATCTATAACAATAACTTTTATTTACAAGATTAAAAATACAATACAAAAGATGTGGGGCTAGATGATGCAATTTACCAAGTTAAAGGCACAGATCGGACGGTGCATGCGCCTTTACTTGCCCATGTGGCGATTTCTCGATGCATGATAATGGTTCGCGGTTGGACAACATGGATTAGATTGCATGAAGCAACCTGAAGGTCGGGGATGGCATCATCCAACAGTTGTGGCGTGATCTGGAGCGGTTATCAGATTGATCGGTCAGAAGGAGATCTGAAAGAACAGACCAAGAACTCTCCTAGGGCGAATTTCAATCCGGCATCCTGATCGACTCTGGTCGTCCAGAAGGCTCTGGATAGGGGTAAAATGGAGATGCGTCTACTCCTCTTCCAATGGAGTCACTAGGAGGTTTGCTAGAACTTGAATGATGGCGGACGATCTCGGTGAAGTTTGGTGCTCCAAGAACCTCGCTTCCTGCAAAAATCGACCCCACGTCGGGTCTTTTGGCTCTAACACCTGCAATAAAACTCGAGTAAGAAAGTTGGGCTCGGGGGCTCTTATTGGTGGTGAAACAGGTCTCGGTGGTGCGAGGCAGCTCCTCCGATGCACATCAGAGGTAAAGGAGCTAAGTTGACGATGTATCTGGGAGTATGAATGGGCGTGAAGCGTGGAGAAATGATAGGGGAAGGCTGTGAAGGTGCAAAGAGAGGCAGAGAACAATGTAATAGATGGTGGGACATTCGCTGGAGAGGAACTCCGGCGAACTTCGAATCGGCTAATCTAAGCTAAATACCTAAGCTGACGATTAATCTAATGATGTAATTAAAAAACAGGAATGAAATTCTACCTAAAAAATGTAAATGCACATCTTGTACCTTCCCAGGAGGAAAGGGAGCAGAGGTCGTCGGCGAGGGTGACCATGGGTGCATCTCCTCCTCCTCCAACTGATTCAAGACCTCCAAGGGACTCCTTATGTCACAAGGATACGCTCTTTTGGCGAAGGCGGGGGCTCAAGGATTAGGGGATGACCCTAAGTGATATTAATTGTGAACTGTCTGACGCTTCAAGTCTGGATTGGTTGTTATCTCCTGCCGGCTCAGTTAGAATGCCCGCTCCACCTTGCTTGGGTGCATAGGTCCTCCTAAGAGGTCCGCCATCGTGCCATGGTCCCACGCAACAAATTTAAACATAGATTGTCAAATAGTTCACAATTAATATCTAATGATTAATGAAAAATAAATAAATAAATAAATAACGTAAATAAATGCAAGAAATAAATGAATGAACAAGAGATATAAGACTAATAAAATAAGCTCCAACTAAGCGACGTTTCTCCTCGATAACGATGCGATTTGATAACTGAGAAAAATAGAGGGTCGTACGGTCTCACAAGACGAGATCAGAATCGTACTCCTAGTGCCGCTAGTAAGACCCCCACCATTGTAGCATTCCGGAACGTCTTCTGCTTGTTTAGGGGTCGCTGTCAGGGGAATGATGCTGTAGAGCTTCTCTAACATCCCCCGTAGGGATGTATACAACGAATGCAACGGACGGCCATTCTATTTGACCGTAAAGATGTCATGTTGAAGTTAAAGAATCTTTGTCTCGTTCTTCATCTGTGAGTACGTAGCTGCAAGAATATCCCACATGGCCTTAGCCATGGGCTGGTGTAGAACATCGTTGGCTATCTCCATTGTCAGAGTGCCAGAAAGCCAGACCTTGGCATACGAGTCATCGGCCTCCCATGAGGCATAAATCCTCGTCTTCTCCACCGGCTCATCTTCGGTAAGAATGTGCTTTTACCATTGGACTTCATCAGGCTCATGAATTGCATCGCCCAGAGCTCGTAATTCGTCCCATCCATTTCGACTATAGGCGTTGGACCCTTGAATGCGCCAATGGAGGGCATATCAACCTTGTTGTCTGACATATTGCCGGAGAAGAAGAGCTAGGGTTTGTAGACTAATGAAGAATTGTCTACATAAACTTGAAGGGATATGAGTGCATATGTAGACTTATGCACTCAAACCCATGAACGAAAGAAGGGGCGGGGGCTGGCGGCGTAGAGAGAGGAGACCGGCAGCATGGAGAGGCCGGGGCCGACGGCGTGGAGAGAGGCCGGGGCCGGGGCCGGCATGGAGAGGGGTCGGCGGCAGGGTGAAGGGGCTGGGGCCGGCGTGGAGAGAGGCCGGCGGAAAGGAGGGCCGACGACGGAGGGGGGGCGGCAGAGAGGAGAGGGGGCGCTGAGGAGAGGGGGGCGGCGGCGGAGAGAGGGATGGGGGGCTAGGGTTTAGGGTAGCTCTGATACCATGTTGTAGGAAATGAAGAACTTGTTATTCCAGAGAACCCTAGGCTCTCTTATATAGAGGAAGCCTATGGGTAAATTACATAAGATGGAACAATAAAGATAAGCATGACACTTAAGTACATAAATACTAGAAATATCTCTACAGTCTTCACCTCTCATAGAGAAAATACTGCCCGGACATTCTTACTGAAGTCGGACTATTTGGATGCAAACCCTCTGGTATTCCTGTGGATCCAAAGAAGCACTTCACATCATCCGATCCTGTCTTCGAAGATATTACTCGATATAGAAGCCTGGTTGACAAACTTCTTTACCTTACTGTCACCAGACCAGATATTTCTTATGCAGTGAGAAGAGCTAGCCAAAACATAGAGCAACCATGTTATAGTCACTGGCAGGATGTTCTTCAGAAGCTACGATACTTGAAGGAATCACTAGGGAGTGAATATAAATATTCTAAATGTACTTATATCATAAAAATTATACCAAATATGATAAAAGAAGGTACACGATTATGTTATGGGTTAAATGAGGTTGCCCTCTAGGGGAGCTAACTTGGCTCAACCCGTGCCATTTCGCCCGTTTTTTTATTTTTTTTTGAAAATTTCTTCCGTGAATATTCATCACTATATCCCTATATTATGCTATTCAAATTTCGTGTGAAACAAACTCCTACGACCTTCATCCAGACAATCATTTTTTAACGGTAACATAGTTGCTAAAAACGACCCTTCTAGATGGAGGTCGTAGGAATCTCTGTTTCGCGTGAAATCTGAATGACGTAATATAGATATATATTGATACGGAAGAAATTTTCAAAAAATAAAAAATAAAAAAAACGGATGAAATGATCGGGGGAGCGAAGTTAGCCCCCCCATGGGGGGCAGCCCCATTTTACCCTTATGTTATATAAAGTTAAAAATAAATGTACAACAATATTTATATATAAAAATGGATATACGTATATGAATATAGATTTTTGTTGATATGAATGTGATATCGGTATATGTATACATTTGAAAACGTCGCCTGCTCCACTATCCATGTGCATGACATCCATGTATATGCATCTGCTGCATGCTTTCGCATCATGGCATGAATGATGCGTCGTGTGATGCCATGGATGATTTGAAAAACTATAACTTCTATAATAAATCATCAATGATGTTTCCTGCAACCTGTGTTACAACTGTAATATATAATATAAATACTGATAAATATAGATAAAATACAGGGAATAAATTGCGTTTGTTTTTTTTTCATATTTTTCTAATGTTTTTTTGTAATTTTCCAGGAATTTTTGCTTTTTTTATGTATTTTTAAAGTAAAAAATATCCCAAATAAGGGATTAAATAATCATCTGAAATTGAATTGGATTTTAAAAATAGTAAATAAGTCCCAAACTTATCCAAATAAATTTTTAAAATACAAATATTTATATAAAAAAGTTATAAAATAGAAAATATATTTTTGCATTTTTAAATATTTTTTTTTAATTTTTTATGAAGGATTTTTGAGGTTTTTCGATTTTTAGGCTTTTTGTTTTCTATTTATAGTTATTTTTGGTAAGTAATTAAAATAGGATAAAATATTTTTTGGGAATTTTTAAACACTTTTTTATATTTTTTGTATTTTGTATTCTGTACAAAAGGCTCCATTTAATTTTATTAATTGGATTAAATATAAAAAATGCCAAATAAAAATAACGACATGAAAGTACATGGCATGACACTTAATCTTATTTTTGTGTATTTTTAGGAGCACATTAGCTATATTTAGTTCATAGATAAATAACACAAAATATATGTCCTAGCAGGGGAAAAAATGCAAATAAAATAAACGTAAGGGGCACAGATGCGATTTTGCCAAAAATATACAACATATTTAAAATTTTATTTAACTATTTTACAGTTACAAAATTCGCCAAGGCTAATATACAAAATTTCCACTCACATGGAATTGCACATGAGTGGAACTGGGAGAGATCCAAATGTGGGTCGCATTACAAAATTCCCAATTATTTAACACTGTATATTTTATTTACAAAACTAATAAATAAATACAAAAAGGCAGGGGCTAGATATGGAATTTACCCTATATAAGGCGATGGCAACAATGGGGATCATCTCACTTATACACGTGGTGCTCACACAACGACCGATGATGCTTTGTGGCTAGACGGCTTTGATTAGATAACGTGAAGCGATCTGATGGTCACGTCGCTCCTTCATCCAACGGCTTGCGATCAACCTAGCATGTAAAGAAGATCCAAAGACACGGAGAGGATCAAGAAGAACAAGTTAAGAACTCTCCGCTGGCGAGTTTCGATCCAACTTCTTGGGTTGCTACGGCCAACTGGAAACTCGGAGATGGTTCAAAAGGGAGATGGAGCTCCTCTGCGTCAGGTGCATCCTTCACGAGGTACGTTGGAGACTAAATGAAGGCTGGCAAGTTCGGGGAAGAACATGGGCTCCAGGTACCACTTCTCTCTTCAAAATCGATTCCCATTGGAGACTTTTGGCCTCCAGCACCTGCAAAAATCTAAGGCGCAACAGGCAGAAAGTCCATGGGGCCTTATTGGGTGGAATGGGTGAAGGGTGATGCAGGTGAAGGTGCCTCCGATGAAGTGGCGGATTTGAGGCACTCTAATCCAGATCAAGATGAGATCTGGTGGGGCAAAGGTGCATGAGCTGAGAGCAAGCGATAGGGAAGGAAATGGTGGCGGTGGTGTGTCACAGAATAGGAGGAAACACGATGGAAAGGGTTCGCCGGAGCTCCGACGAACTACAAATCGGGTTGATTAAGCTGGCCTATGGACTAATCTAATTGCAGAATTAAAAAGTTAGAATTAAAAACTAACTAAATAAAGTAAATGCGCAACTCTGATACCTGAGGGAGCTCAGGGAGCAGGGTCACTGATCATTGCGACAGTGGGTGCACCTCTGTCCTCCCAGAGCTTGTTCCAACCGCCGAGAAGCTCCTTCTTTCACGAGGAAGCTTCCTCGACGAAAGAACAGGACTCCTAGACTCGGATTGGTGGCCAGATCGGCCAGGAGAAAATGATGGAATCACAGGAATTGACAGATCTAACGAAAGTCAGAGGCGCAGGGAGAGTTGACTGGTGGTTAATAATCCCTGGCCTCTGATTGGCCCACGTAGACTGCTAGGCAACAAAATAGGCCTTATTATTATTGATTTAATTAAAAATAGTAATTAATTTTACTAATTTTTGGTTATAAAATAAATTTTTTTATTATTTTATGTAGGATTTTATTATGATTTTTATTTATTTATTGATTATTTATTAGTAGTTAATTTTTAATGGTGTATTTATAGTTATATTTGCATATATTTTGGCTATTTTATTTTTATTTTGTATATTTTATTTTATTATTTTATTTTATGTATTTAGAACTTATTTTTGTGAGTATAAATATATTTTTATTATATTTTTATGATGTAATTTGTACACTTAAATAAATAAGCATGTATAATATGTAGGTATACTTATAGGTATTTTATCTACGTTTTACATACATCTTTTTATTTTAATGTATTTTATTAGATTTCTTTTTGGTTTTATATTTTTAGTAAGATATGAATAATATTTACAATATTATAAAAATATCAATGAATAAAGAAATAAAAGAATATGATTCCCTTTTATTTATATACATGTATAACTAGGTAGTTTGCCTTAGTTATATAGACTTATTTTATTTTATGTTTTTTTTGGTTTCATTTTGATTTAAATATGAAAATATGTTATAAATAATAACTATAAAGTTATAAAATTATGAATTGTGAAAATAATAAAGGATGAATAAAATGAATATTTTAATCGGGTACAATATACAATGAGGGCCAAAAAACTAAATTTCACACAGTAACTCCAAAAAATATGAAACCACCTCCATTAAAAAGATTGTGAAAAGTTATATACAATTAGAGGTGATTTTGATATGTTTTGAGTTTTTATTTGAATGATATGAGGTCTGTGAAGTTGGGTTTTTGGCTTTTTATTTTGTCTGTAAAATCAACATTGTGCATTACTTCTGCACAAACTTAATGTATTTTTATTTACATTATCATTTACAACTTTTATGTAAAAGGTTTCTTTATTTGATGCATAAATAATAAATAATAAATAATAAAATAGGTGTCAATAATGCTTAAATAAATGAATAAATAAATTGGATTTTTGTTCTATTTTTGACCCTTATCTCCCCCTACTTTATTCCTCGTTGACCAACTCAATTCTTGACTTGGTCTCGAGGTTTAGGGTCATCAAATATCTTAGATATTTTATTCCTTTTCTTCTCTTCTCTTTATTCTATAATTTTGGTATTAAAAACATATTATTTACACAATAAATGCAGTAAATGATGAATGCTATTTTATATGAATTAATGCTATTTACATGCACCAAAGGTAATGAAATGGAGATTCATTAATGATTGCCACATACTCATCAAATGGCACTTTTACCATAATATTATTTTGATAGAATTGTGCCATTTCATGATCATATTTCTAAATCTTTTTGTCATTACGCTTTCCTATCGTAAGAGCATGGCTGGAGGGGATTGAGCAAGAAATAGATGAATGCGAAGGATATAAATCGTAAATAGAAACATGTTTTTTATTATTTGAAGCAGAGTTCACAATAGAATCATCGACAAACAATTCTGAATCAGAAATAAAATCATCTACTACAGGTCAGGGAATGCCTATTGAATGTGCATTCTCCTTAGCTGAAGGCGCAAAGTCCTCTGTAAGTCTGAATCTTCTTTAGTGAAGCACATGTAGTCCTCCTCTTCCTTCACGCTTGTGTCTTTGCCTCATAATGAAGATTTTGCTAGCAATTCTTGGCCTCATCATGCTCTGAAGTCTCCGTAGGGTGAGCTTCAGACCTCTCCGGCGAACCTCCTAGCAACGCCATTGGAAGCGGAGTAGACCCATCTCTGTTTTGCCCCTAACCAGAGCCTTCTAGACGACCAGAATCGATCAGGAGGCCAGATCGAAATTTGCCCAAGAAGAGTTCTTGGTCTATTCTTTCAGATCTCCTTCTGACCGTTCGATCTGATAATCGCTCCAGATCACGCCAAAACTATTGGATGATGCCATCCCCGACTGTCAGATTGCTTCGCACGATCTAATCCATGCCGTCCAGTCGTAAACCATTATCGTGCATCAAGAAATCGCCACGTGGGCAAGTAAAGGCGCATGCACCGTCCGATCCGTGCTTTTAATGGGGTAAATTGCATCCTTTGGCCCCACATCTTTGTATTGTATTTTAATATTGTAAATAAAAGTTATTGTTATAGATTAATTGGAAATTTTGTAAAAAGTCCCCTGTAGTTTTGCTATTTACATCTGGGTCCATTCCACGTCACCTTTGTCTTGTCCCACGTGAGGTGGCAAAATTGCAGGGACACTTCTTTATCTTTTTGTATTTATATTTAATCCAATAAAATGTGAATCACATTGTATATTTTGTAAAAATTACTGGAAGGCCCTTGGACTTTAATGTATTTACACTTTTGCCCTTCCCAGAACCATTCACGTGCAGTCCCATGTGAGTGGGTAAATTTCAATCTCCTTCGGCATTTTCGTATTTACTAAATAGTTCAATAAAATTGAAATTATGTTGTATATTTTTTGCGTATTTGCACTGGGCCCCTTGTAGTTTATTTTATTTGCAAAAATGTCCCCACCAGGGCATATATTCGTATGATTTTCATCTATTTATTAAATATAGATAATGTGCTCCTAAAAATCCACAAAAATAGGATTAAATGCTCCATGCTATACTTTCAATCCCATATTTTATTTGGCATTTTTTGCATTTTTCCAATATTAAAAATGAAATGGAACCTAATTTTGTACTGTTTAACTTATAAAATACCAAAAAATATAAAAACATTTCAAAAAATTAAAAAATTATATATAGTACATTTTATCATATTTTTTCAATGACAGAAAGCATTAAAAATGGAAAAACAGAAATCTTAAAAATCAAAAAACCCAAAATATTTTATAAAAATCTAAAAAACCATTTAAAAATCCAAAAATACGTTTTTCTATTTTATAATTTGATTTATATCAAAATTTATATTTTAAAAATTTATTTGGATAATGTTAGGACTTATTTACTATTTTTAAGATCCAACTCAATTTCAGATGATTATTTAATCCCTTATTTGGGATATTTTTGATTTTAAACATACATAAAAATTATCAAAAATTCATGGAAATTACAAAAACATTAGAAAATATGAAAACCCTAAACAATTTATTTCTTATATTTTAGCTATATTTATCAGTATTTATAGATATATTACTCTATATGTATATACATAGCCTTATATACACTATATTATTTAGATAAAGGAAAAAAGAAAATATAAAAATATAAAAAGAAAATATAAAAACATAAAATTAAAATCAAATACAAAAATATAGAACAAAAAATATTAATTAAAAAAATATAAAATATAAAATTTAGAACCCACAACAATAACATGGACAAGAGATAAAAGACAAATTTTTGATCATTCTTTGTGCCTCCTTCTACCGTTTGCTCCCTGTGTTCGACCTCTACACCTACTTACGCCTATACACATTTGCTGTAGAATTATAATAAATTTTAACTCCATATTTATATAATAATTTATTCGTATTGTGGGTTAATTGTTGATTAATTAAGGATTATTGAGTGGTCAACGCATCGAAAGCGGTCTCTCCTTATGAGACTGTACGACCCTTTATTTTTCTCAGTTATCAAATGGTGTTGTGGCCAAGAGTGGGTCAATATACAATGAGCACCAAAAACCTAACTTTCACACAATAACTCCAAAAATATGAAACCACTTCCATTAAATTGATTATGAAAAGTTATATACAATTAGAGGTGATTTTGATATGTTTTGAGTTTTTATTTGAAAGATACATGTCTATGAAATTGGGTTTTTGGCTTTTTATTTTGTGTATAAAATGAACATTCTGTATTATTTTTGCACAAACTAAATTTTGTATTTTTATTTACATCATTATCTACAACTTTTATGTACAAAGTTTATTTATTTGATGCATAAATAATAAAGAATAAAATAGGTGTCAAAAATACTTAAATAAATGAATAAATAAAATGGATTTTTATTGTATTTTCGACCCTTATCTCTCTTTACTTTATTCCTTGTCGACCAGCTCAATTCTTGACTTGGTCTCGGGGTTTATGGTCATAAAATATCTTCGATATTCTTTCTTTTTCTTTTCTTCTTTATTATTTTTGTACTTATTGCATAAGTGTTTTCTAGGAATTAGCAAAGGCAAGTATGGGGATGATGAATATCCATTTCATCACCTTTATTCTATCATTTTTCCTTTAAAAACTCTAGCTAATGCATATAAATAGTATTAATTTGTACAAAATAGCATTAATCAATTATTGCATTTAATATGTAAATAATATGGTTTTTATATCAAAATTATAGAATAAAGAGATGCAAAGAAAAAGAATAAAATATTGAAGATATTTTACGACTCTAAACCTTGAGATAAAGTCAAGAATTGAGCAGGTCGACAAGGAATAAAGTAGGGGAGATAAGGATCAAAAATACAATAAAAGTTCATTTTATTTAATCGTTTATCATTTTTGATACATATTTTATTATTTATTATATATGCATCAAATAAAGAAACATTGTACATAAAAGTTATAGATAATAATGTAAATAAAAATACAAAACTAAGTTTGTGCAAAAATAATACACAATGTTCATTTTACACACAAAATAAAAAAGCCAAAAACCCAACTTCACAGGCCCATATCTTTCAAATAAAAATTTAAAACATATCAAAATCACCTCTAATTGTATATAACTTTTCACAATCTATTTAATGAAGGTTCATATTTTTTGGAGTTACTATGTGAAAGTTAGATTTTTGGCCCTCATTGTATATTGTACCAGATTAAAATATTTGATTTATTGTTTAGGTGCGACTTTTCTCGACTTGTAACATGTAGTGTAATTTTTACTATTCAGTCTTGCATCCATGTTGAGAGTGCTAGAATCACTGTAAGTATTCCTTAATGACTGCAATCATCATCATTTTTTGATTGCATTCTGTTTTCCATTTCTCCCTCGATTTTTGCAAACATAGAAATAAAGGAAAAAGGGGTTGCATGTTAGGAAATTTATGTGGTCTCCTAAATTCAAATGATAGCCAACAACTAACATTGGGACCAAGTTATGCAAGTTGACTTAAATAATTTAGAATAAAATCAACTTTGTATTATAGACAGAAAAACCCTCATCGTATATAGGTACTAACCCTCAAGCAGGGTGTGTGAGGACAGATCCATAAGGTTAGAGCCCAAAACCCTTGACTCCCCCTACGTCTCCACATCCGACTTTTACGGATTTTGGGAGCTACAAGTCACACATTTACGCGCACCATAGTTACTAAGGAGGAGGAGAAGGTGGGAAAGAATAGCTCTAGCACCATACATTTAAAAAATTGATGTGAATCACCACCACCCTTACACCAACATTCAATTTAATGAGGAGGAGAAGGTGGGAAAGAATAGCTCTAACACCTCCCATGCACGTCTCCCTCTTTGATCTTCTCCTCTCCTCTCTTTTCTTCTCTTCTCTTCCATCATGACGTAGAGGAGTCGATAAGGAAGGATGAAGGTGATACTACTCTCTCGCTATGGGAAAGAGATCATCAAGGGATGCATCCACCTTGACGATAATGTATCTTCTCCTTCATCTCTAGCTTTATGTTGATCATCATCATCTTCTTATTCTTTTTCTATTGACTCATCGCCCATTCTTAGATGTGCTACACATGCCCTGGTGAGCGATCTCAAGGATGCTATCTACGCTAAGAGTAAGTTGTTCTTTATTACTCCAACCATATCAATAGGGATGAGCATTGGGCTGGGCCGGCCTGGCCCAGCCCGAAGCCCAGCCCAAAAAGCCCGACCCGGCCCAAGCCCAAACGAACATTGGGCCGGCTTGGGCCTGCTTTTTAGGCCCAAATTTTTTGGGCCGGTCTCGGGCTTGGCTTGGCCCAGCCCGACTCGGCCCACGGGCCTGACCCGAAGAGGGCCCGAACCCTTCCCATATCCTACATGTATGGAAACTCTCACCTGTCATGCACACTCTATTCTTGTATCCTATCTTCATACAATGTTTATAAATCAAGAAAGTCAGGTATGTGACATATGAGTTGATGATCATTGTATTTCATTTCAGAATTAATTTTTCTTATTTAATCTATGTCTTAGATTCAGGTGGTTATTCTTGAAATTTTTAGTGTTTAATTTTTCCATTAGAATATTTTTTTATTATTTAACCTTTACCCAATACGAGCATTATGCCCATTTTTTTAACATGTAGTGCATGGTGAACCTTTTCTTGTTAACTGTGTAAACTTGGTTCACTCTTTCAGTTTCTGTAACGAGAGACGTTTATGGTATATAACATTGAGTGGACTTGTATAAAATGAGAAATCATCTCCGGTATAATTGAGTTTGAGTTGTTTCACAAGTATCATGGCATATGTTTTAAACAATTTTAGCTTGTCTAACTTGAATTGAGATTGACTTTAAATACAAACTCAAAGTTAATAATATATAATGGGTTAAGATGGGCCAGCCCGGCTCAAGCCCGACCCATAGGAATTGGACCAGGCCTGGGCTTGGGCCGAACCAAAAAAAATTTTATGGGCCTAGGCCCGGCCCAAGGCCCGAAATTTTTAAGTGGGCTTGGGCCCTTCAAGGCCCGGCCCAACCCGATCCATGTCATCCCTACATATCGATCTCCCTTGGGTGCATTTGTTCCATCAAGATCCATTACACAAAATGAATTTATATCAGCGAATAATTAAATGATTCAGTCATTGATTCTTGAAATCAACAAAAGAAGTCATGTTCTTTGATGTATAGTAAATAGTCAATCATATAAAAAGTATTCTATGTTTAATTTCCAAGAACTTTTATTCTAGCCTATGCTAAATTAGCAATGTTGATACAAATATTGATGATAAGTCTGTGGGAAATCATCATTATGTATAGTGTTAGCATCATATGTGATATTTGTTATGAATTTCAATTACAATCAATGATATCTTTTGGTATAACATTTAACTTTGTAAGATATGAAAGAATCATCAAATTACTCGGTTGCGATAATTGTATTTTATTATAGTTCTTAATTTCTTTGGCTTCTTTGGTGTCGTTGAAATCACAAAGTGAATCAAACTAAAGTCTTTTTCCCATAGTTTGTGCTTTATTAGAACGATTTCACCATTGTTTTCTGAAAAAGGAATGATTTCACCTTGAAATGGATTTATTGATTCCATAGCTTCTGTTGGGATGGAATTCTCCTCCTATAAGTGATTGTCTTTCCGTCCGAACTTATACCTATATATCTGTAAAGTATATAGATGTAAAAGTAACATGCTATAATTGACAGTACTAATTAAAATGTAAACTTGTTGTGATCAAGGTTTAAAAAAATCGATTCTTATTTCAGTCAAGTATTTGTTTTGAAGTTTTTATCAGTTGAACTGGTGATTACAACAACAGTTCCTGAAATTTAGAAAAAAATCGAACCATCGTCTTGTTGATTGAGTTCGTATAATCCAACTGGATCATGCCACGTTAGATCAGTATAAATGCAGTGTGTTATAATTACATACATGTATTGTATAAAATTATGCATGTTAAAAATAATTATTAAAACAATAATTGACTACAAGGATTGCTAAATTACTACTTCTCATACCGTGGCAATGGCAATTTCTTCATGATGCTTATCTATTGAATCGAGTGTGCTCATATTTCATAACCTTCTTGATATCAAAGATGGATAATTGGCCAGAGTTTTGATCGGACTTTGTGAACATGTCGTTGAATCATCCAATTATCACATCTTCAAAGGCCAACCACCTCCTTCCCATGAACCTTCCCCGATCAAAAATAGCCTTGTTTCGATTCGGTATATAATGATTCATTTTTAGGGAGTGGTTACATCCTAACCAATCCCTTTCTTTCTTCTCTTCTCATCGAGGAAGACCATTACCTTGGTGATATTGATTTGATTTCATTGTCTTCATCAAGATCTCATTCCAACCATCTTTTTAACAAAGGTTTAGAAGATTCATTCACAATGCCTTTCCTAAAGAGCAAAACAGAGAAGAGGAAGAGCGATAAGACCCTATGCAAATGGTATTGGTTAGGATAGTATCCTCTGAGCAAAACACAACATAGATGAAAGCGTAGATAAAGGAAGTTGAATCTGGAGATATATGCACCTATGGACACAACATATACCCCTAGGCAAAACAAAATGACTAATTGGTTGCGTCCAGTTGAACCAGAGGTTGCGTATGAGTGAAGCCAAAGTTTTTGAATTTGTTGCTTCATTTTCACAGGAATTCACAAGCAACAAACAACCCTGATTTAATCTTAGGCATCCTAGGGTTAGAAAAGACTACATTAGGCTTAAAGCCCTTCTTTTGCCATGAAGGCATACTAATTGATTGAGAACCTGGGCTCAGTTCAAAGACATCTTTATGAAGAAGTTCTACTCTTTGAGTAGAACTACATTGATGCGCTCACGCATCATGAGTTTCTCCCAACTTGCTAATGAAGGATTATGTGATACATGAGAGAGATTCAAAGATCTCTTACAGAAATGTCCTTGGCATAATTTAGATTTAACCACCCTGGTTCAGTCACTGTTTTGCGCTCTCAACCTTGGGTGCAAGGTTTGGTTAGTGCTGCTTTACTACTTCACGTGGTGCAAACTTTGTATGAAATGTGTTCGAGCGGATGGTCGAGATGATCTGAGCATAGATCTCTAGTAGAGCTCAGATAGAGACCTGATACCACTCTTACCTAGAGGGGCCGAGGGATATAGTGGATCATTCCAACATGAGCATCATAGCAGACAAATTGACTAAACTATCTATGAAGGATATGTTATAATCCTCAAGCGCATCACGGAAAAGTGTGAGCATCGTATCGAATACGACGAAGAACGACCAGTCGGACTAGTTGTTCTATACAGCGGAAATTAAAATTTTTTCATGCGACGAAACCACATGATCCAAGAACACTTCTGGGATCGTTTCGTCTAAACCACAAACAAGTAATAGATTACCTCTTGAAGCATGGTTGCGATCGAGTCTCTAAACGAAGAGACCTCCTGTCTCAATTCCGATCCGACGGAGGAGACGCTTACGAGCGCAGGGATGAACCGCGTGCTTCTCGCAATCCATGTTGATGATCCAAGCGGTGAATCTCCTGATCTCAACACACGAAATCCGACGTCTTCTTCACAAGCGAGGCACACCGAAGGAGACGGAGATCCACGATCAAAGGGTCTGGAAGCATAACGACGACGCTGCTGCGATGGAGACTTCCTCTAGGGCATCCATGGTGGACGTCCATGAGAGAAGAAGAGAGAGTGCTGTCATGTAGAGAAAAAGAGAGAGAGATATGCTTCAAAAGCATTGTGTAAAGAAGAGCAATGGGGTGCCTCTCCTTTTATAACATTTTGGGATCCATGGATCTCAATCCATGGGACAACACAAATCCAATGGCTCCCATTGATTTATGTTTCTTTTAATGGTCAAGATTATTATTGGTTAAAAACACAACAACTAATTTAATTTAGATTAAATAATATTTGATAAATAAAATATTATTCAATCCTAAATTAAATCACAAAATTGGAGATAATGGAGATGAGAATCTCCACATTCCATGGAGAGCCATGGACGGCCACCAATTCCAATTTGGAATGGCTAGCCATCCACACTCCAATTAGGAATGTGAGATTCTCTAGATTTCATGGTTATTTATATCTCCAATTACAACAACAATTGTTGTAAAATATTCTACAACAATAATTCATAATTATTTTGTGAATATTGAAATCTTGCCATTGGAAATTTGTGAATCATATTCACAACCCAAAATAAAATGTAAATTACATTTTCAATTTAATTTCCAATGTGAATCCAATTCACATCAACATTTAATTAACAAGCGTAAATTACAAATTGCTCTCTCTTATATATTATAAATCATATTTATAATATGTATGATTAATATGGATAAGGGTATCCATATTATTCATATCCACGATAATTAAATCACATTTAATCATCTTGGGTCTCTATTCTCATGTGTCCATATAATCTGAATCACATTCACATTATTCACATCTTTGATAATTAAATCACATTCAATTATCTTAGATAACTCTCTTTATAATATGAATCAAATTCATATTACTCATGATAATTAAATCACATTTAATTATCCATTTTCTCAATGCTTGGATACGTAATATCAACAATGAAATTATCCTGAACCCTTTCAAGGATAATGCGCTTTCTCCGCGAATACTTGGCGATAAGGACATGGCGATTGTAATGTTCCACGTATAGTGACTTGGATATTGAGATCATATCTCAAATCCAGATCGCGGACCTTCCATAGATGCTTGATTAAATCAAGACTGCAAATTTAATCTTCTCATTGCATCTGAATCACATTCAGATCAATGTCCAACATTTGGACTAAGATCAGATTACTTCTTTACCGAGAGGAGTCACTACAATCCAAACCCGTTTCAACACTCCCTAGGAATGGAAGCGTCATGGTTATACAATCGTTTATGATCACATCACCCTCAGGTATTCCCAATACCTGTACATCCTGCATACTGGAAGACTCAAAATAAACTCGAAGTATTAGATCAACTTTATACTGTCTGCTTCATGGTTTTATCAGTAAGTTTCTCATTTGATCATTGGGAGTCGGTATAGATCATACACTTTCCAAAAGCGTGTATCATACCTATGCATTGATCATATACTAACCAAAAGTATATATCAAACCTACAAATTCAGTCAAGCTTCCAAAGCGAGACGACCGTGCGCACAGAATTTAATTCTTCCCAATATCTCATGAGTGAACTCATGTCTTCGGGTTCAGTAACTGAACCTGTATGATCCCTTTGAGAGATTGTATTACTCATATGCCCTTATATGCACACCAGCGCGTCGGTGTATAGACCTTGGTTAGGTCATCAACTATCGGTCTGCCAAATGTACATACTCAAACATATAGTAACACATCTGTCTCCGGTCAGAGGATGCATGCCTGTATCGTGACAACATACGATATAGGACTTTGGTTATCTCGATCTCATTAAGTCAACTCCTTGACCTAACTAATATGACACCTCTGAATCTCTATTCCTATGCAGAGGACCTGCATCAAGTAGTCGATCAGATATCAGCCTTTAGAGATAAGGATTGCCATCTCCTATTCAGGCTGGAGATCATCTCTTAACAATCATTTAACAGTGCTTGATGAGTCCTCAATCTAACTCTTTATATATTCATCCAAGCACCAGCCTCTATAATTCAACAGTTGAATCAACAGTTGTATGATCATCAAGATGGCCATGGTACATAACCCTAATTGTACTAAGGGACCTATTATGCAAATTATTCATTCTTCATTTCAGATCAGGGAATGATATATGCAATAACATTTATTGCATAATGGCTCGCCGTGGGCTCGAATGTCCAACAATTTGCCACTTGCCCAAAGAGCCGTTAATGGGCTAATCATTTAAAACCCACACTCATGTGACAATCATAGGCTATTTAGAAAATAGCTAGGTAAGCTGATCAGTCACTCTATTCCCACGAGACTACACCAAGTCTTTTTACGACACTTGCATATCCCCAGTAACAGTGCTCGCATCTAATATGAATGTTGCATCTTATGCAACTAATACTCAATCTTGTTAGTTACAGTGTCCTTGATACTACAGCTTAACAATTATCATAACCAGTATTCTATAATCCTTATAAGAATGCCCTTATTCCTGGAGCTCAATATCTCTTAAGGTATCCACAGTTAAGACCTTTTAGATCTCTATCTATAAAGTCTTAAGTTTTTGAAGATAAGATTATGAGATCACTATCTCAAAAATGTTGTCATCTATGAAGATTTTGTTATTATTGCAATGAAGTGTTTTCTCTCCATAGTAGGATTAGCAACACTTTACTACTCCCACTACACGGCATATATCTGGCTTTTGTACAAATTTAGCATACACTCACCTTCTCGTAACGGATGCACAAGTGCAAGCAGTTCTAGCATTCACTTCCTCAACTCTTTGAGGTGCTATCCCTTTAGATAGGTTAGTACCATATCTTAAGGAATGGAAGCCTTTCTTGGATTTTTCCAGAAAATGGAATATGTCCAAGGTGTACCATTAATGTGGTAGTCCCAATACCCTCTTCTCTATGCTTCTGAACACCTTCAGAACTAAGATCCAAAATGTATCATTGAGATCATATCTCAAGTTATGGAACAACCAGATTAGAAAACACTTATCATTATCCTTATATCATTTTAAATGATTAGGATATTATCTACATTTAGCACGATGAACACAAAGGCACTCCCACTAAGCTTCTCATGGCTCATCAAGATTCCATCTAAAATCATAACATTTATAATTTCATAAAATCTTATGATCCAACTTCAAGAAGCCTATCTGAGTCCATAGATGGATTCCCTAACTTGCAAACCTTGCTTTCCTTAACCATGAAGCCCTGGGGCTACTTCATGTGAATATCCTCAGATAGGTATTCATAGAGGAATGCAATATTGACTTACATCTTGAAGATGCAATAGTCAAGTTGTGTAGCTAAGGTTAGTAATATTCTTATGGTTTTAAGCATGGTCACCGAAGAGCAAGTCCCATTGCAAGCAATGTCTTCTCTTCCGGTGTGTAGCTCATGGCTATAAACCGTGCTTTGAAGGTCTCTACCTTCTCATCAGGTTCCCTTTCTCTTGAAAATCCATTTACACCTTTACAGGTCTTACCCATATAGGTGGATCCTCGAGGGTCCATATACAACACTTGTATATGAAGTCTACATTAGACTTTTATTGTTAACATCCATCTATCCATGCTATGATCTTCAGAAGCTTCATTACATGAAGTTCGATCATTATCAGATTTTTCTGACACATGGAATCCATCCTCAAACTCATTTGAAGAGGTATTAGTGTTTCATCTTTAATTGTCCTTTTAGTTTCCAATTTCAGGAACCTCATTATCTTCTCAAGATTAAATGAGTTCCTATACTTCATTTTCATCTTGATTCTCAAGAGTCTCAACCTCTAAGAGTCACATTCTAAGAGATGAGGTATTTTAAGAATCTCAAGTTCATAAAGTAGGTATCCAATACCATCTTTTATTTTCCTAATGAAGTAGCACTCTCCAGTGCTCAATTCCAGCTTACTTGTATGGAATCTTATTGAGGATATATAATCTAGTCTTTACTACATATATACCTGGAAACTAAGAGGAAATTATACTAAAATTCATCATTGATCAAATCATGTCACACATGATCCAATTGTATCTCCCTATAACTCTATTGAGTTAAGGTGTATTAGGAGGATTGAGATAGAAATGATATTCATATCTCCATAAGGTATCCTTTGAATCCATCTAACAGGTACATGCTACCTAAATTAGATCAAATTCATTTTATCTTCCTTCAAACTTTGGTTGTAAACCAAAATGATGAAATCTTTGAACATTTCAAAGGTTTCTTTAGGTGAAGAGAAGAAATCTCATATCATACATAATCATCAACAGATATCACTTATCCATAATGTTTACAATGATATAGATGATCCGCATACATCAATATGTATGAGATCCTGAATACCTTGACATCTTACACCATTCCCAAGGAAGGGTGTATTGGACAATTTTACTTTTGAATACAATATTCACAAGTATGTAAGATTTGAACCTTTAGACAATCTATAGTTTCATCTCTTATTAGTCTATTGATCAAATCAATAGACAAATGTCCAAGGCTTGATGCTAGATCATTATCAAATGATCTTCATCCTCCTATTGATCTTAAGGTTTAATTTCAGTATTTAGAAATGTTAATGAACCATTCATTAATTTTCTAATTTAGAGGAGTCCACTAGATTTTAGATTACTATTTGAAATATCTCCATCATAACTCTTTATGATAGATTTATTATAGAATTCATGTTTATTTCCAACATTTAGAAATAAACAATGAGTGTATTCTAATATCTAGGTCATAGAGACATTCTCTAAGACTAAGGGCTCTCCCACTGAAATTATGAAGCCTTTCAATCTAATAGAGATTGTTGCAACAATTGCATCAATATCTATGTGGATGACTATAAGACTTAATATCAAATTTTCTAGTCTTCTAAAACATATGCAACCCATTGCAAGTGTTGTATAAGATTGAGATACAATTACAAGACTTTATCTTATTCAATAAGTAAGTCAATATCAATGATTTATGTAGATTATTATGATGCTCTATCTGAGTCCTTCTCTAAGGATTCTAGATAGACTTGATAGTCATACTATCAACACATTAACTTATTGCAGTATTGGCATTCATCCAACTCTTTGGATGTCATATGGAAGTCATAGAAGTACAGTCAACTCTTTGACTATACTTCTTACTTGGGTCCAACCCATGCTTCCACTGCGCTGCCTTTATCTATGAGTAAACATTGCTTAAGACTAAGGATCTCTTACGTTAAATTCAAAAGAATTCAATGTAAGATCATTTCAACATTTATACATGCTTCATTAAATTCATACAATATGAATATTACAAAGCTTCATCAATGACTAGAGTATAGATAGTAGAATGATGACACTCATCATCTACATCCATCTAAACTTTTAAAACATAGGTTCAGGTAGGTACTCAAACAATTTGAATACATCATCTCTTATAGAGCTACCATTCTACATGATGCAGAGAACCATGTCACTCATGATTAAATGTCAAGAGCACATATGTATGCTAGAATATTTTCATTGATTTTTTATAAGGATTATTTGACAATCGCGGTCATCATCGACATGTCACTTCTAAAGTACATTTGATGAGAGATCAAGACTATAGAGACATACAAACCCTAGGGTTGTAGTCCTATTATCTATTTAATTGTCATTCCTCATTAGTATAAGGAGCCTTGCATATTGCAACTACATACATTATGTGTCCAACTGCAAGCACAATATCTGGATCATGAGTCCAATCCATGATATTTTATTGGTTATCATTGAGTATAACATTGAGTGGGTTTAATGAAGGATTATCTGTATAAGAAATTTGCATAAGTGTACATATATATATATACATATTTTTCTTTGATTTAGGAATTTTTATATCAAAGTTGTCTTGCCTTTTCAACACTAAAAGTTGATTCCCTTAATCACTTTCAATGTAAGAGATATACTTACCATTATATCTCAAGCAAGATCTGGGATCTCCTTCCTTATCTTTGTTGCATCACAATAATATGAGAACCTACAACTCGGATAAAAAGAAGCGGGAACACATTCCGCCTTGCAAGTCCAACTTGCATCTCCCAATTTGGTCTTTAACACCCGGGCCTACCACCCCTAAGGCGATGTTGACCCGTCATTAATTGAACCAACCATCAACATGAATACAACTCGCTATGCGCAATCCAATATCACCCCAATAATATGAGGACACGATATTGGGATCACTATGCATACGTCCTTACTCTTTCGAGAAGCGAAGAGCCTGATCCAGATGCACTTGCATACATGAGCTGTCACTTCAGACAGGCATCTCCTATATACAATCCCTGACGACGGAACCCTTTGCCTTGATGAGAGACCATGGATGTCACTTATGTGATCCTCTATATCATATTCAAATTCTAATTAATCATTATGAATCATATTCATTATGATTAATTCTTCCAAGGGAAATAACATCTCTATTCATAATAGAGTGTTTTAATTTTAATTGGATTCCAATTAATCTAATCATATTAAATTAATAATCCAATAAATATCCAACAAACATTTCATTGTTACTTGAATTATGATATCATCTCAAATACGTATTATTTTGAATTTTAATAATTAGAAAAATACATCTTGATTTCTCCGGCATTATCGAGTCCCTACCAGTTGTCATGGCCAGTACCGATGAGAGTGGGACGGACCACATACATTGCAACCCGCTACCCCAATGCTCTCCGACTAGACGCCATATCCACCTCAGGAAGGGATAATGCCAAATAGATCAATTTGCATTTGAGATGATCATCGGTTCTTCAACCGAAATAATACCACATAGTAATAATCAAAACAATTTTGATTAACATTATAATGAGATTTGCTAAACAAATCCCAAATCCTATTCAAGCAACATGTTTGTTGGAATGAAGATCTTGTAGATCATGTAACCAATAAGTGATCTAGATCACATCTAATCAAATATTGGTTAAGGAAATGTCATTTAAGGGAATAATTATCATAAAATATTTCACAAATATTTATGCACAATTATTCCAGGAAATTAAACAATTTTATTTCACTAATTGAGTAAATGATAATCAGTAGGTTCTTGATTAGGAAAGCATTTCCAGCAGTGACCCTCACTTACTAAAAATATCATATCTCAATCAATTTAAATCCAAATTAAGCAAATTAAGTTCCTAAAGTTTGATAATTTAATTTAAAACAGAACCTAAGTAATTTGCATGCATTTCAAGGCGTTTCAAATCCGCAATTAACTCTTTAATTACGTCGAGATTCGCAGTCCCCGAAACTGTGGATACATGTTCACTAAAATGAGCATAACTTGAGCAAACGGAATCGAAATCACGTAAACTCAGATCCTACAATTTCCTTATTTAACGGGGAACAAAATAATTATTATTTTCGTGTTTAAAAAATTTAAACAGTGACGAAAATAATCTCAAAACAGAGATGCGAAAATGAAATGCAAGAAAACTTTCGCAAACCCTAACGAACCCAAGTCGTCCTCAGTTTATGGATCGTATCCAAAACCACCGACCTAAGGATCTGATACCACTTGAAGGATATGGTATAATCCTCAAGAGCATCATGGAAGCGTGAGCGTCGTCTCGAATACGACGAAGAACGACTAGTCGGACTAGTTGTTCTATGCAGCGGAAATTAAAAATTTTTCATACGACGAAACCACATGATCCAAGAACACTTATCAGATCGTTTCATATAAAACACAAAAAAATAATAGGATTACCTCTTGAAGCGTGGTTGCGATCGAGTCTCTAAACGAAGAGACCTCCTGTCTCAAGTCCGATCCGACGGAGGAGACGCTTGCGAGCGCGGGGATGAACTGCGTGCTTCTCGCAATCCATGTTGATGATCCAAGCGTTGGATCTCCTGATCTCGACACATGAGATCCGACATCTTCTTCACGAGCGAGGCGCACCGAAGGAGACAGCGCTCTACGAGCAAAGGGTCGGGCAGCATAACGGCGACGTTGCGGCAATGAAGACTTCCTCTAGGGCATCCATGGTGGACGACCATGTGAGAAGAAGAGAGAGGGCTGTCATGTAGAGAGAGAGAGATATCTTCAAAAGCATTGTGTAAAGAAGAGCAATGGGGTGCCTCTCCTTTTATAACATTTTGGGATCCATGTATCTCAATCCATGGGACAACACAAATCCAATGGCTCCCATTGATTTGTGTTTCTTTTAATGGCCAAGATTGTTGTTGGTTAAAAACACAACAACTAATTTAATTTAGATTAGATATATTTGATAAATCAAATATTATTCAATCCTAAATTAAATCACAAAATTGGAGATAATGGAGATGAGAATCTCCACATTCCATGGCTAGCCATCCACACTCCAATTAAGAATGTAAGATTCTCTAGATTTCATGGTTATTTATATCTCCAGTTACAACAACAATTGTTGTAAAATATTCTACGACAATAATTCTTAATTATTTTGTGAATATTGCAATCTTGCCATTGGAAATTTCTTAATTATATTCACAACCCAAAATAAAATGTAAATTACATTTTCAATTTAATGTCCAATGTGTCCAATTCACATCAACATTTAATTAACAAACGTAAATAACCAATTGCTCTCTCTTATATATTATAAATCACATTTATAATATATATGATTAATATGGATAGGGTTATCCACATTATTCATATACACGATAATTAAATCACATTTAATCATCTTGGGTCTCTATTCTCATGTGTCCAAATAATATGAATCACATTCACATTATTCACATCTTTGATAATAAAATCACATTCAATTATCTTAGATAACTCTCTCTATAATATGAATCAAATTCATATTACTCATGATAATTAAATCACATTTAATTATCCATTCTCTCAATTCTTGGATACATAATATCAACAATGAAATTATCCTGAACCCTTTCAAGGATAATGCGCTTTCTCTGCGAATACTTGGAGATAAGGACAGGGCGATTGTACTGTTCCACGTATAGTGACTTGGATATTGAGATCATATCTCAAATCCAGATCGCAGTTCTTCCATAGATGCTTAATTAAATCAAGACCGCAAATCTAATCTTCTCATTGCATCTGAATCACATTCAATTCAATGTCCAACATTTAGACTAAGATCATATTACTTTTCTACCGAGAGGAGTCACTAAAATCCAGACCCGTTTCATCACTCCCTAGGAATGGAAGCGTCATGGTTATACAATCGTTTATGATCACATCACCCTCCGGTATTCCCAATACCTGTACATCCTACATACTGGAAGACTCAGAGTAAACCCAAAGTATTGGATCAACTTTATACTGTCTACTTCATGGTTTTATCAGTAAGTTTCTCGTTCGATCGTTGGGAGTCAGTATAGATTATACACTTTCCAAAAGCGTATATCATACCTAGGCATTGATCATATACTTTCCAAAAGTATATATCAAACCTACAAATTCAGTCAAGCTTCCAAAGCGAGACGACCGTGCGCACGGAATTTGATTCTTCCCAATATCTCATGAGTGAGCTCATATCTTCGGATTCAGTAACTAAACCTGTATGATCCCTTTGAGAGATTGTATTACTCATATGCCCTTATATGCACACTAACGCACCGGTGTATAGACCTTGGTTAGGTCATCAACCTATTGGTCTGCCAAATGTACATACTCAAACATATAGTAACACATTTGTCTCTAGTCAGAGGATGCATGCCTGTATCGTGACCGCATACGATATAGGACTTTGGTTATCTTGATCTCATTAAGTCAACTCCTTGACCTAACTAATATGACACCTCCGAATCTCTATTCCTATGCAGAGGACCTGCATCAAGAGGTCGGTCAGATATCATCCTTTAGAGATAAGGATTGCCATATCCTACTCAGGCTGGAGGTCATCTCTTAACAATCATTTGACAGTTTTTGGCCCTCATTGTATGTTGTACCTGATCAAACTATTCGACTTATTCATCCTTTATTAATTTTATAAATTCATATTTTTATAATTTTATAATTATTATTTATAACATATTTGCATATTTAAATCAAAATGAAACAAAAAAATAAAACATACAATAAAGGAAGTTGATATAACTATAGGCAAACTACCTAGTTATGCCTGTATATAAAAAAGGGAATCATATACTCTTTTTCTTTATTCATTGATATTTTTATAATATTGTAAATATTATTCATATCTTATTAAAAATATAAAATAAAAAATAAATCCAATAAAATATATTACAATAAAAAGACGTATGTGAAACATAGATAAAATACCTATAAGTGTACCAACGTATTATACATGCCTATTTATTTAAGTGTACAAATTACACTCATAGAAATATAATAAAAATATATTTATACTCAAAATAAGTTATAAACATATAAAATAAAAGTATAAATAATAAAATAAAATATTAAATAAAAATAATATAGCCAAAATATAGGCAAATATATCTATAAATACACCATTAAAAGTTAACTACTAATAAATAAAGTCAAAAAATACATATAAATCTCAATAAAATACTACATAAAATAATAAACAATTTTTATTTTATAAGAAAAAATTAATAAAATCAATTAATATTTTTAATTAAATAAATAAGAATAATAAGGCATGTTTTGTTGCCTAACGGTCTACGTGGGCCAATCAGAGGCCATGGATTGTTGACCACCAGTTAATTCTCCCTGCACCTTTGACTTTTGTCAGATGTGTCAATTCCCGTGATTCCATCCCTTTTTCCCAACCGATCCGGCCGCCAATCCGAGTCTAGGACTCATATTATTTCATCTAGGAAGCTTCCTCGTGACAGGAGGAGATTCCCGACAGTTGGAACGAGCTCTGGGAGGACGGAGGTGTGCCCATGCCGCCCTCACCGACAACCTTGCTCTCTGAGCTCCCTCAGGTATTAGAGTTGCGCATTTAATTTATTTAGTTAGTTTTTAATTCTAGATTTTCAATTATGCAATTAGATTAGTCCATAGGCCTTAGGATAGATTAATCAACCTGATTCATAGTTCGCCGGAGCTCCGCTCCGACGAACTCTTTCCATCATGTTTCTGCCTTTTTCGTGATTCACCACCACCACCACCATTTCCTTCCCTATCGCTTACCCTTACCTCACGCACCTTCGCCCCAGATCTCATCTTGATCTGGATTAGTGTGCCTCAACTCCGTCGCTTTGACAAAGGCACCTCCACCTGCATCACCCATTCCACCCAATAAGGCCCCATGGACTTTCTGCGTGTTTCGCATTAGCTTTTTGCAGGTGCTAGAGGCCAAAAGACTCCACTGGGAGTCGATTTTGAAGAGAGAAGAGGTACCTGGAGCCCGTGTTCTTCCCCGAGTTCGTCTGCCTTCATTTGGGCTCTAGCGTACATCCCGAAGGATGCACCTGACGCGGAGGAGCCCCATCTCCGTTTTGCATAATCTCTGAGCTTTCCAGTCGACCAGAGTAGCCTAGGAAGTCGGATCGAAACTCGCCAGTGGAGAGTTCTTGACTTATTCTTCCCGAGTCTCTCTATGTCGTTGGATCTTCTTTCAACGCTAGGTTGATCTCCAGCCATTGGATAAAGGAGTGTCTTGACCGTCTGATCTCTTTACGCTATCTAATCGGAGTCGTCTAGCTACAAAGCGTCATCGGCCATTGTGCGAGCGTGACGTGGTATAAGTGAGACGATCCCCGCCGTTTGCCAGCGCCTTATATGGGGTAAATTCCATATCTAGCCCCCTCCTTTTTTGTATTCATTTATTAGTTTTGTGTATATATATATGTTAAATAATTGGGAATTTTGTAATGCGACCCCTGTATGTCTTATAAGTTACATTTGGGTCCCTCCCAGTTCCACGTGAGTGGAAATTTTGTATATTAGCCCTGGTAAATTTTGTAATTGTAATATAGTTCAATAAAATTTTAAATATGTTGTATATTTTTGCAAAATTACATCTATACCCCTTATTTTGTTTGCATTTTTGCGACTGCTAGGACATATATTTTGTGATTTTTATCTATTTATGAAATATAGCTAATGTGCTCCTAAAAATACACAAAAATAGGATTAAGTTCTTCATGTTATTTACTTTCTTGTATTTTTTTATTTTTCATTTTTTGTATTTAATCCAATTATTAAAAATGAAATGAAGCCTTTTTTTCTAGATTATAAAATACAAAAAAAAAAATAAAAACATGTCTAAAAACTCCAATATATATAATATCTTATCCTATTTAGTTACTGACCAAAAATCACTAAAAATGGAAAAACAAAAGGCCTAAAAATTGAAAAACATAAAAAAATTCCTTCATACAAATTAAAAATTAATAAAAAAATTCCAAAAATATGTTTTCTATTTTATAATTTTATTTATATAATTATTTATATTTTAAAAATTTATTTGGATAATTTTGGGACTTTTTTATTGTTTTTAAAATCCAATTCAATTTTGGATGATTATTTCATTTGGTATATTTTTTACCTTAAAAATACATAAAAATGTGTAAAAATCTCTGAGCTTTCCAGTCGGCCGGAGTAGACCAGGAAGTCGGATCGAAACTCGCCAGCGGAGAGTTCTTGACCTATTCTTCCTGAGTCTCTCTGTGTCGTTGGATCTTCTTTCAACGCTAGGTTGATCTCCGGCCATTGGATGAAGGAGTGTCTTGACCGTCTAATCTCTTTACGCTATCTAATCGGAGTCGTCTAGCTACAAAGCGTCATCGGCCATTGTGCGAGCGTGACGTGGTATAAGTGAGACGATCCCCGCCGTTTGCCAGCCTTATATGGGGTAAATTCCATATCTAGCCCCCTCCTTTTTTGTATTCATTTATTAGTTTTGTGTATATATATATGTTAAATAATTGGGAATTTTGTAATGCGACCCCTGTATGTCTTGTAAGTTACATTTGGGTCCCTCCCAGTTCCACGTGAGTGGAAATTTTGTATATTAGCCCTGGTAAATTTTGTAATTGTAATATAGTTCAATAAAATTTTAAATATGTTGTATATTTTTGCAAAATTACATCTATACCCCTTATTTTGTTTGCATTTTTGCGACTGCTAGGACATATATTTTGTGATTTTTATCTATTTATGAAATATAGCTAATGTGCTCCTAAAAATACACAAAAATAGGATTAAGTTCTTCATGTTATTTACTTTCTTGTATTTTTTTATTTGTCATTTTTTGTATTTAATCCAATTATTAAAAATGAAATGAAGCCTTTTTTTCCAGATTATAAAATACAAAAAAAAAATAAAAACATGTCTAAAAACTCCAATATATATAATATCTTATCCTATTTAGTTACTGACCAAAAATCACTAAAAATGGAAAAACAAAAGGCCTAAAAATTGAAAAACATAAAAAATTCCTTCATAACAATTAAAAATTAATAAAAAAATCCAAAAATATGTTTTCTATTTTATAATTTTATTTATATAATTATTTATATTTTAAAAATTTATTTGGATAATTTTGGGACTTTTTTATTGTTTTTAAAATCCAATTCAATTTTGGATGATTATTTCATTTGGGATATTTTTTACCTTAAAAATACATAAAAATGTGTAAAAATCTCTGAGCTTTCCAGTCGGCCGGAGTAGACCAGGAAGTCGGATCGAAACTCGCCAGCGGAGAGTTCTTGACCTATTCTTCCTGAGTCTCTCTGTGTCGTTGGATCTTCTTTCAACGCTAGGTTGATCTCCGGCCATTGGATGAAGGAGTGTCTTGACCGTCTAATCTCTTTACGCTATCTAATCGGAGTCGTCTAGCTACAAAGCGTCATCGGCCATTGTGCGAGCGTGACGTGGTATAAGTGAGACGATCCCCGCCGTTTGCCAGCCTTATATGGGGTAAATTCCATATCTAGCCCCCTCCTTTTTTGTATTCATTTATTAGTTTTGTGTGTATATATATATATGTTAAATAATTGGGAATTTTGTAATGCGACCCCTGTATGTCTTGTAAGTTACATTTGGGTCCCTCCCAGTTCCACGTGAGTGGAAATTTTGTATATTAGCCCTGGTAAATTTTGTAATTGTAATATAGTTCAATAAAATTTTAAATATGTTGTATATTTTTGCAAAATTACATCTATACCCCTTATTTTGTTTGCATTTTTGCGACTGCTAGGACATATATTTTGTGATTTTTATCTATTTATCAAATATAGCTAATGTGCTCCTAAAAATACACAAAAATAGGATTAAGTTCTTCATGTTATTTACTTTCTTGTATTTTTTTATTTTTCATTTTTTGTATTTAATCCAATTATTAAAAATGAAATGAAGCCTTTTTTTCCAGATTATGAAATACAAAAAAAAATAAAAACATGTCTAAAAACTCCAATATATATAATATCTTATCCTATTTAGTTACTGACCAAAAATCACTAAAAATGGAAAAACAAAAGGCCTAAAAATTGAAAAACATAAAAAAATTCCTTCATACAAATTAAAAATTAATAAAAAAATTCCAAAAATATGTTTTCTATTTTATAATTTTATTTATATAATTATTTATATTTTAAAAATTTATTTGGATAATTTTGGGACTTTTTTATTGTTTTTAAAATCCAATTCAATTTTGGATGATTATTTCATTTGGTATATTTTTTACCTTAAAAATACATAAAAATGTGTAAAAATCTCTGAGCTTTCCAGTCGGCCGGAGTAGACCAGGAAGTCGGATCGAAACTCGCCAGCGGAGAGTTCTTGACCTATTCTTCCTGAGTCTCTCTGTGTCGTTAGATCTTCTTTCAACGCTAGGTTGATCTCCGGCCATTGGATGAAGGAGTGTCTTGACCGTCTAATCTCTTTACGCTATCTAATCGGAGTCGTCTAGCTACAAAGCGTCATCGGCCATTGTGCGAGCGTGACGTGGTATAAGTGAGACGATCCCCGCCGTTTGCCAGCCTTATATGGGGTAAATTCCATATCTAGCCCCCTCCTTTTTTGTATTCATTTATTAGTTTTGTGTATATATATATGTTAAATAATTGGGAATTTTGTAATGCGACCCTTGTATGTCTTGTAAGTTACATTTGGGTCCCTCCCAGTTCCACGTGAGTGGAAATTTTGTATATTAGCCCTGGTAAATTTTGTAATTGTAATATAGTTCAATAAAATTTTAAATATGTTGTATATTTTTGCAAAATTACATCTATACCCCTTATTTTGTTTGCATTTTTGCGACTGCTAGGACATATATTTTGTGATTTTTATCTATTTATGAAATATAGCTAATGTGCTCCTAAAAATACACAAAAATAGGATTAAGTTCTTCATGTTATTTACTTTCTTGTATTTTTTTATTTGTCATTTTTTGTATTTAATCCAATTATTAAAAATGAAATGAAGCCTTTTTTTCCAGATTATAAAATACAAAAAAAAAATAAAAACATGTCTAAAAACTCCAATATATATAATATCTTATCCTATTTAGTTACTGACCAAAAATCACTAAAAATGGAAAAACAAAAGGCCTAAAAATTGAAAAACATAAAAAATTCCTTCATAACAATTAAAAATTAATAAAAAAATCCAAAAATATGTTTTCTATTTTATAATTTTATTTATATAATTATTTATATTTTAAAAATTTATTTGGATAATTTTGGGACTTTTTTATTGTTTTTAAAATCCAATTCAATTTTGGATGATTATTTCATTTGGGATATTTTTTACCTTAAAAATACATAAAAATGTGTAAAAATCTCTGAGCTTTCCAGTCGGCCGGAGTAGACCAGGAAGTCGGATCGAAACTCGCCAGCGGAGAGTTCTTGACCTATTCTTCCTGAGTCTCTCTGTGTCGTTGGATCTTCTTTCAACGCTAGGTTGATCTCCGGCCATTGGATGAAGGAGTGTCTTGACCGTCTAATCTCTTTACGCTATCTAATCGGAGTCGTCTAGCTACAAAGCGTCATCGGCCATTGTGCGAGCGTGACGTGGTATAAGTGAGACGATCCCCGCCGTTTGCCAGCCTTATATGGGGTAAATTCCATATCTAGCCCCCTCCTTTTTTGTATTCATTTATTAGTTTTGTGTATATATATATATATGTTAAATAATTGGGAATTTTGTAATGCGACCCCTGTATGTCTTGTAAGTTACATTTGGGTCCCTCCCAGTTCCACGTGAGTGGAAATTTTGTATATTAGCCCTGGTAAATTTTGTAATTGTAATATAGTTCAATAAAATTTTAAATATGTTGTATATTTTTGCAAAATTACATCTATACCCCTTATTTTGTTTGCATTTTTGCGACTGCTAGGACATATATTTTGTGATTTTTATCTATTTATGAAATATAGCTAATGTGCTCCTAAAAATACACAAAAATAGGATTAAGTTCTTCATGTTATTTACTTTCATGTGTTTTTTTATTTGGGATTTTTTGTATTTAATACAATTATTAAAAATGAAATGGAGCCTTTTTGTCCAGATTATAAAATACAAAAAAATAAAAACATGTCTAAAAACTCCAATATATATAATATCTTATCCTATTTAGTTACTGAACAAAAATCACTAAAAATGGAAAAACAAAAGGCCTAAAAATTGAAAAACATAAAAAATTCCTTCATACAAATCTAAAAATTAATAAAAAATCCAAAAATATGTTTTCTATTTTATAATTTTATTTATATAATTATTTATATTTTAAAAATTGATTTGGATAATTTTGGGACTTTTTTATTATTTTTAAAATCCAATTCAATTTTGGATGATTATTTCATTTGGGATATTTTTTACCTTAAAAATACATAAAATTATGTAAAAATTCCTAGAAAATCACAAAAAACTTTAAAAAATATGAAAAAACCAAAAAATAATATATTCCCTATATTTTATCTATATTTATCAGTATTTATAGGTAGATACTGTTGTAACACAGGTTGCAGGAAGCATCATTGATGATTTATTATAAAAGTTATAGTTCTCGAATCATCCATGGCATTGCACGACACATCATTCATGCCATGATGTGAAAGCATGCAGCAAATGCATACACATGGGTGGCATGCACATAGATAGTGGAACAAGAGAAGGGGATGGATGAGAATAATACATAGAGTATTTATAGATATATTATTTTTTACATGCTATATTATTTAGATAATAGAAAAGGAAATAAAAAATATAAAAAGAAAATATAAAAACAGAAAATTAAAAATAAGACATAAAAATATAAAACAAAAAAAAATAAAAAATAAGAATATAAAATTGAAAACCCACAAAAACACATGGACAAGGGATAAACGGCAAATGTTTGAGGATTTTGTGTGCCTCCTTCTATGGTTTGCTCTCTGTGTTCGTCCTCTACACGTACTTACGCCTATACACATTTGCTGTAGAGTTATAATAAATTTTAACTCTATATTTTTATAATAATTTATTTATACTTATTGTTGGTTAATTGTGATTAATTGAGGATTATTGAGCGGTCAACGCGTCGACTCCAGTCTCGCCTTGTGAGATCGTACGACGCTATATTTTTCTCAGTTATCAAATGGCACCGTTTGCCAGGGAGCAATGTCTCTTAGTTGGAGCTTATTTTATTTGTCCTATATCTCTTGTTCATTCATTTATTTTTTGCATTTATTTATGTTGTTTATTTCTTTACTTTTCGTTAATCATTTGATATTAATTGTGAACTATGTGACACTCCTTGTTTGAATTTATTGCGAGGGACCACAACACGATGAAGGACCTCTTAGGAGGACCTATGCACCGAAGGAAGGTGGAGCCGACATTCTAACTGAGCTGGCAGGATGGAGTAACCAATCCACACTTGGAGTGTTAAACAGTTCACAATTAATATCACTTAGGGTCATCTTCTAATCCTTGAGCCCCCACCTTCGGCCAAAGAGCGTATCCTTATGATATAAGGTGTCCCCTAGAATTCTTGCATCAGCTGGAGGAGGAGGAGATGCACCCACAACCGCCCTCGTCGGTGACCTCTGCTCCCTTTCCTCCTGGGAAGGTACGAGCTGCACCTTTACATCTTTTAGGTAGAATTTCGTTCCTGCTTTTTAATTACATCATTAGATTAATCTATATTAGGTATTTAGGTTAGATTAGTTGTTTCGAAGTTCGTTAGAGCAGAGCTCCGCGAACGTCCCACCGTGTATTACCCTGTTCTCCGCCTCTCTTTCCACCTTCACCACCAATAAGAGCCCGCAAGCGCATACTTTGTTGATCAAGTTTTATTGCAGGTGCTAGAGCCAAAAGACCCTACACAGGGTTGATTTTTGCAGGAAGCGAGGTTCCAGGAGCACCAAACTTCATCGAGCTTGCCCGACGTCGTCCGAGCTCCGACGATCCTCCTAGCGACGCCAATGGAAGCAGAGGAGCCCCAACTCCATTTTGCCCCTAGCCAGAGCCTTCAAGACGGCTAGAGTCGATCAGGAGGCCGGATTGAAACTCGCCCTAGGCGAGTTCTTAGTCTGTTCTTCCAGATCTCCTTCTGACCGTTCGACTGATTGCGCCATCGCTGTTGGATGTTGCCATCCCCCGACCGTCGGATCGCTTGGCGTGATCTAATCCATGTCGTACAGCTGCGGACCGTCAACGTGCGTCAGGAAATTGCCATGTGGGCAAGTGAAGGCATCTACACCGCCCGATCCATGCCTTTAATGAGGGTAAATTGCATCCTATAGCCCCACATTTTTTGTATTATATTTTAATCTCGTAAGTAAAAGTTAGCATTATAAATAAATTGGAAATTTTGTAAAAAGGCCATGTAGTTTTGCTATTACATATGGGTCCAATCCACATCACCTCTTTGTCATCCCACGTGAGGTGGCAAAATTGCAGGAATACCCTGCACCTTTTTGTATTTATATTTAATCCAATAAAATGTGAATCACATTGTATATTTTTGTAAAACTTACTGGAAGGCCTTTGGACTTTAATGTATTTATACTTTTGCCCTTCCCAGAACCATTCACGTGGAGTCCCATGTGAGGGGTAAATTTCAATGTTTGGTCTGGTATTTTTTTATTTATTAATTAGTTCAATAAATTTGAAATGACAATCTATATTTTTGGTACATTTCACTGGGCCCCCTGTAGTTTATTTTATTTACAAAATGTCCCTACCAGGGTATATATTTGTACGATTTTCATCTATTTATTAAATATATCTAATGTGCCTAAAATTCCACAAAAATAGGATTAAATGCAATGCCTTATACTTTGACGTAAATATTTTATTTGGCATTTTTTTCCATCTTATCCAATTATTAAAAATTAAATGGAGCTTATTTTTATATAGTTTAACTTATAAAATACCAAAAATATAAAAGCATATCAAAAAATTAAAATTATATAGTATATTTTATCCTATTTTATTCACAGATAAAAAATCACTAAAAATGGAAAAACAAAAAACTTAAAAATCGAAAAAACCCCAAAATATTTAATAAAAATATAAAAAATCATTGAAAAATCAAAAATATATTTTAATGTTTTATAATTTTATTTATATCAATATTTACATTTTAAAATTGATTTGGATAATTTTAGGACTTATTTACTATTTTTAAAATACAATACAATTTAAAGTGATTATTTAATCCCTTATTTGGGATTTTTTTAGTTTAAAAATACATAAAAATTAGCAAAAGCTCTTGGATAATTACAAAAAAAATTAGAAAAATATGAAAAACCCAAAACCTAATAATTTCCTGTATTTTATCTATATTTATCAGTATTTATAGATATACTACTCTATATCTATATACATAGCCTTATACACACTATATTGTTTAAATAAAAGAAAAAGGAATATAAAAAAAATATAAAAAGAAAATATAATAACATAAAATTAAAAATCAAATACAAAAATATAAAACAAAAAAATAAAATTTAAAAATAGAAAATATAAAATTAAAAACCACAAAAGCAATAACATGGAAAAGAGATAAAAGATAAATTTTGGAGCATTCTTTGTGCCTCATACCGTTTGATCCATGTGTTCGACCTCTACATGTACTAACACCTATACACATTTGCTGTAGAATTATACACAATGTTCATTTTACACACAAAATAAAAAGCCAAAAACCCAACTTCACAGACCCATATCTTTCAAATAACAAGACATATCAAAATTACCTCTAATTGTATATAACTTTTCACAATCTATTTAATGGAGGTGGTTTCATAAATTTTGGAGTTACTCTGTGAAAGTTATGTTTTCAGCCCTCATTGTATATTGTACTCTATTAAAACATTCGATTTATTCATACTTTATTATTTTTATTGGACCTTCCCAACCTGAATATCCGCTCGCACCTCGCATCTGTGTACCTTATGCTGCCTAGCGCTCGGCCTATCTTCGGATAAAAAAATAGGCTCAACACGAGGACTTCCCAGGTGGTCACCCAACCTCGTACTACTCTCTTCCAAGCACGCTTAACATTGAAGTTTTGATGAGATCCGATGCATTAATGCTGGTATGATCGCATCCTTTAGGCTTATCATTCTCATCGGTTAAGTACCTATGTTGTAATTTTTTTCCACGCATCTCTCCTGTTCATAGCCCAATTTCAATGATCCATGAGCCGATACCGCATTTTTTGGACTTTCCCAACTCGAATATTAGTTCACACCTCCATCCGTGGAACGTTATACCGCCTGGCGCTCGACCTCTCTCCATATTAAAAAAATGGTTGCAACAAAAGGACTCCCCAGGTAGTAACCCATCCTAATGCTACTCTCACCCAAGAATGCTTAACATCGGAGTTCTGATTGTATCTAGTTCATTAATCCTCCTCACTGGCTAAGTATCTTTATTGTAACCATTTTCCACATATCTCTTCCATCCGGAGCTCGATTTCAACAATTCAAGAGTCAATTCTGCTTTTTCGGACCTTCTCAACCCGAATATTAGCTCAATCCTCGCATCTATGAATCGTTATGCTGCCTTGCGCTCACCAGTCTCTGGATTTACAAAATTTGTGCAACACGAGGACTTCCCAAGTAGTTACCCAACCTAGTTCTACTCTCGTACAAGCATGCTTAACATAAGAGTTCTGATGGGATCTAGAGCATTAATGCTGGTATGATCGCACATGTTTCCTTAATGGCTAAGTTCCTCTGGTGTATCCCATTTTCTGTGATTCTCCCTCCTAGAGCTTGATTTCAACGATCGAAGAGTTGATTCCGCATTTTTCGGGCCTTCCCAACCTGAATGTCATCTCGCACCTCATATTAGTGTACCGTTATGCCGCCTAGAACTCCGCCTCTCTCGCGATTAAAAAAATTGGGTGCAACACGAGGACTTCCCAGGTGATCATCCAACCTAACACACTTAACTTCTAAGTTCTGATGGGATCTGGTGCATTAGCGTTGGTTTGATCGCACCCGTTAGGCTTGTCCACCTCAATGGCTAAGTCCTATGTTGTAACCCATTTTCTGCATATTTCTCTCGTTTGGAACCCTATTTCAACGATCCAAGAGACAATTCCATGTTTTTCGGACATTCCCAACACAAATATCAGCTCACACCTTGCATACGTAAACTGTTATTCCGCCTAACACTCGGTCTCTCTCGATATTAAAAAATGGGTGTGACACGATGACTTCACAGGTGGTCACCCAACCTAGTACTACTCTTGCCTAGGCACGCTTAACTTTGGAGTTCTGATGAGATCCAATGCATTAATGCTTGTATGATCGCACCCATTTGGCTTATCGCCCACACCGGCTAAGTACCTTGTTGTAACCTATTTTCCACGTATATCTCCAATCTAGAGCCCGATTTCAACAATCCAAGAGCTGATCCCATTTTTTAGACCTTCCCAAATTGAATATCGGCTTGCAACTCGCATCATGTGTACCATTATGCCTCCTAGCGCTCGGCTTCTCTCCAGATCGAAAAAATGGGCGCAACACGAGGACTTCCTAGGTGGTCACCCAATCTTGTACTACTCTCTTCCAAGCACGCTTATAAGTTCTGATGGAATCCAGTGCATTAATGCTGGTATGATCGCATCTGTTAGGCTTATCATCCTCACCAGCAAAGTACCTATTATGTAATCTTTTTTCAACGTATCTCTCTTGTCCGGAGCTGGATTTCAACGATCCAAGAGCAGATACATCATTTTTTGGACCTTCCCAACTTGAATATCGGCACACTCCTCGCATCCGTGAAACTTTATGCCGCCTAGCGCTCGACCTCTCTCCAGATTAAAAAAATGGGCGCAACATAAGGACTTTTCAGGTAGTAACCCAACCTAATACTACTCTCACCCAAGTACACTTAACAAGGGAATTCTGATGGGATCAGATTTATTAATGCTAGTATTATCGCACAAGATAGGATTGTCCTCCTCACCAGCTAAGTACCTCTGTTGTAACCCATTTTCCACGTATATCTTCAGTCTGAAGCTCGATTTCAACAATCTAAGAGTCGATTCTGCTTTTTTCGGACCTTCCCAACCAGATAATCAACATAAACCTCGCAACCCATATGCTGCCTTAAGCTCTGCCACTCTCCGGATTAAAAAATTTGCGCAACACGAGGACTTCCTAGGTGGTCACCCAACCTAGTTCTACTCTCAAACAAGCATGCTTAACTTCAGATTTCTTATGGGATCCTATGCATTAATGCTGATATGATCTCACCCATTATGCTTATCATCCTCAATGGCTACGATACTCTGGTATAACCCGTTTTCCACACATTTCTCTCGTCCGGAGATTGATTTCAAGGATCCACGAGTTGATTTCGCATTTTTCGACCCTTCCCAACCCGAATATTAGCTCACACCTCGCACCCAAGTTTATTTACTCATGAGCATAATTTTGTGTTATTTGTCTTTGTGAGTACATTGCATTATTATCTTTCATATTAAATAAAGGCATAAAAAATATTTGAAAAATTGTATTATTTTTTGGTCATTTATATTTTTCTTGAGTTAGGATCTAGAAATCGCTTTTATAACTAATTAGCATCCAAGTTTGATGAATAATTGCTTGCACCTCTGTGTTCGACCCCAGACTTACCGAGGTATAAATTAAAGCTGAGACCTCTTCATGAATATTTTTCTCTAAGTTTTGTTGATTGTCATTTGGTTCATGCTACACTGAGAGCATATTAATATTTCCTATTGACTATTCAGCAGATGACACCATTGTTGGAGATGCGACACATTATTTGATTATATTTAGTGTTGATTTTTTATTTTTGTGATTTTAGAGCTTCTTAGTTAAGTTCTTGTATTGTGTTGTATTATTTTTATCTTGTTTTTATTTTCAGTTACTTGTAGATATTTTGATTGCTAAATTATTCTCGGGTTATTTTTGATATTTTAATTACTTTGTGATAGGGATCGCAGAATCGATGACACCCGCAAGGGCGAGGAGCTCGGAGCTTAAGCTGAAGAGTATGCAAAGCAATTGTCCTCAAAACATTTTTAGCTATTAAATAGCATTTGTTGTGTACTTTATTGTGTAGTAATTATTTGTGTAATTATTAGTTAATTAGTTTGTAATTAGTTGCCCTATTTAGACTATTGTAAGTTGGTGCAAAGTAAGAACTTGTCACTTTTGTTAATATACACCTGGAGGAGAAGTGCAAACCTGTAAGGTCGCCTAGTTGCTTCACAGACCGAATTTTGCATTTCTATGGTACCATATTTAATGATTTCTGAGCTACTTTTTCTATATCGGGACTCGTGACAATAAGCAAGAATATTAATTGTACACCAGAGGTTTTTTTGTATTGAAATCAGAATAATATCTATCACTTCAACTGACTTTTTCAGAGATTCAAAAGAATAAATAAAGACGCAATTGCTTAGAATTTGTCCAATTGGTACACTTGGGAACAATATTTGTTTTTTTGATCATTCATGATGCCACTAACACAAATGATAAAGCTTTTTTATGGTTATAAGAATATACCAATGGATCTTAATTTTGATATAAGCTCGAAATTGACCCAAGATAGATCTGAATGGAGGCGAAGAATCCATGTAGCCGACCCTACTTAATTGTGGAAAAATACTGTGTTGTATGAGAATATAATCTATCTCATCAGATGCCTTTCTTTTGCAGTCACCTGGGAATCTCTTTAGTGGTACTTATATTTCTTACTATAATTAGTTGACATGTGCCTGATGATGGGTTCTATAATCAAATTTCTGATTGCAACCATGCGGCTCTGACATTTTCTCCAAAAAATTGATTTTATTTGGATATTAAAACTCCAATGAGTCGATATAAGCTCATGAAAATGCTTGCTTTCTTGCAGTCTGAAACTTTTGTTGCATCTATCATCTATAAAAAGCAAGAAACGAACTTCGTCGCTTCTCGTTTAAATGCTAATGGATAAATTATACTATTGCGAGTTGGTACAAAGTAAGAACATGTCATTTTTGTTAATATGAACCTAGACAAGAAGTGCAACCATGTAAGGTCGCTTAGTTGCTTCACAGACCCAATTTTGCATTTCTAGTGATAGAAATTTTGCTAGTGGCGATGGAGTATGACATTTATGTCATCAATACTCATTGTCAAAAGCTCGGTAGTCATAATTTTATCACTTCAAACTTGTAGTAATATATTATTTTAACAATTTAAGTATTAACGTTTGGATGACAAAATTGTTGTTCACAAAAAGATGTCTGAATACTAACGAATTCGTCGTCATAACCTAGTTACAGTTCATTAACATCCTTTCATAGTTTTTAATCCAAAATATCGACCCACATTTAACAACTTTAAAATTGAAATAGTATCATTTCGAATGATATTTTGATGTTTTTGTTACTGCATATAAAGTCAATGACATGAACATTAACTTATCGTATAAAAAATATGGACTTGATTGACAGAGCGAGATGTCTCATGTGGGCGGTGAGGACATCAATGTTAACATTGAAACACCGACATACACATTGATTAATTCTCACTCAACCCTAAATAGAGGGTAGACGAGTGAGATCGACGTAAGATCGAGTATATTTTATGACCCTAAACCCCGAGATGAAGTCAAGAATTGAGTTGGTCGACAAGGAATAAAGTAGGGGGAGATAAGGATAAAAAATACAATAAAAATCCATTTTATTTATTCATTTATTTAAGCATTTTTGAAACCTATTTTATTCTTTATTATTTATGCATGAAATAAAGAAACTTTGTGTATAAAAGTTGATAATAATGTAAATAAAAATACATTGAGTTTTTACAAAAATAATACACAATGTTCAATTTACACACAAAATAAAAAGCCAAAAACCCAACTTCACAGGCCCGTATCTTTCAAATAAAAACTCAAAACGTATCAAAATCATTTCTTATTGTATATGACTTTTCACAATCTATTTAATTGAGGTGGTTTCATATTTTTTGGTGTCAGTGTGTGAAAGTTAGATTTTTGGCCCTCATTGTATATTGTACCCGTTTAAAATATTTGATTTATTCGTTCTTTATTATTTTTACAAATTCATATTTTTATATTTTTATAATTATTATTTATAACGTAGTATCATATTTAAACCAAAATAAAACATAAAATAAAATAAGCCTATATTAACACATAGGCATACTACCTATAATTATTTATACATGTATATAAATAAAAGGGCATATTCTTTTATTTCTTTATTCTTTGATATTTTTATAATATTGTAAATATTATTCATATCTTATTAAAAATATAAAACCAAAAATAAATCCAATAAAATACATTAAAATAAAAGATGTATGTAAAACATATATATAATATTGACATATATATATATTTAAGTGTACAAATTGCATCATAAAAATATAATAAAAACATATTTATAATCATAAATGAAGTTATAAACATATAAAACAAAAGAATAAAATAATACAATAAAATATACAAAATAAAAATAAAATAGTCAAAATATAGGCAAATATACCTATAAATACACCATTAAAAATTAACTACTAATAAATAAAATCAAAAAAATAAAAATCATAATAAAATACTACACAAAATAATGAACAATTTTTAATTTATAACCAAAAAATAATAAAATCAATTAGTTTTTTAATTAATTAAATAAGAATAATAAGTTTTTTTTTGTCGCTTAGTGGTCTACACGGGCCAATAAGAGGCCAGGGATTGTTGACCACCAGTCAACTCTCCCTACGCCTCCGACTTTTGTCAGATCTGTCAATTCTCGTGATTCTATCCTTTTTTCCCGACCGATCCAGCCAACAATTTGAGTATAGTCATGTTCTTTCATCTAGGAAGCTTCCTCGTGACAAGAGGAGCTTCCTAGCGGTTGGAACGAACTCTGGGAGGACGGAGGTGCGCCCACGGCCACCCTCACTGGCGACCCTGCTCCCTGAAATCCCTCAGGTATCAGAGCTGCACGTTTACTTTATTTAGTTAGTTCTAGCTTTTCAATTATGAAATTAGATTAGTCTGTAGGCCTTAGGTTTATCTTAATCAACCCGATTCGTTCGTAGTTCGCCCGAGCTCCGCTCCGACGAACCCTTTCCATCGTATTTCCTCCTATTTCATGACTCACAGCCATCACCACCATTTCCTTCCCTATCGCTTCCTCTCACCTTATGCACCTTCACCCTACTAGATCTCATCTTGACCTTGATTAGGGTGCCTCAACTCCGTCGCTTCTTCGGGGGCACCTCTACCTGCATCACCTTTCATACATTCCACCCAATAAGTCTCCCTTGACTTTTCGTGTGTTGTGCCTTTGCTTTTTGCAGGTGCTGGAGGTTAAAGGACTCCACTAGGAGTCTTTTGAAGAGAGAAGAGGTACCTAGGGCCCGTGTTCTTCCCCGAGCTCACCGACCTTCATTTGGGCTCTGGTTTACCTCCTGAAGGATGCACCTGACGTGGAGGAGCCCCAGCTCCCTTTTGCACAATATCCGAGTTTTCCAGTCGACCGGAGCAACCCATGAATTCAAATCGAAACTCACCATAGGTGAGTTATTGACCTGTTATTCCCGAGCCTCTCTATGCCGTTGGATCTTCTTTCCATGCCAAGTTGATCGCCATCCGTTGGATGAAGGAGCACCCCGACCGTCGGATCGCTTCATACGATCTAATTAGAGTCATCTAGCCATGAAGCGTCATCGGCCGTTGTGCGAGTGCCAAATGTATAAGTGAGACGATCCCCGTCGTTTACCATCACCTTATATGGGGTAAGTTTCATATATAACCCCTTCTTTTTTTAATTTATATGTTAGTTTTGTAAATAAAATATACAGTGTTAAATAATTGGGAATTTTGTAATGCAACCTCTACATGTCTTGTAAATTACATTTGGGTCCCTCCCAGTTCCACTTATGTGTAGTTCTAAGTGAGTGGAAATTTTGTATATTAGCCCTGGCGAATTTTGTTATTATAAAATAGTTCAATAAAATTGTAAATATGTTGTATATATTTGGCAAAATTGCTTCTTTGCCCCTTATGTTTATTTGATTTGCATTTTTCCCTGCTAGGACATATATTTTTGTACTCTTTATAGATAATGTGCTCCTAAAAATACAAAAAATAGGACTAAGTGCTTTATGCCATCTACTTTCATGTCATTATTTTTATTTGGAATTTTTCGCTTTTAATCCAATTATTAAAAATGAAATGGAGCCTTTCTATTCCCTGTCCAGATTATAAAATACCAAAAAATAAAAAAACATGTCTAAAAATTCCAACAAAATTATATGTAGTATATTTAACTCTTTTTATAAATTTCTGACCAAAAATCTTAAAAAATGAAAAAAAACAAAAAGCCTAAAAATAAAAAAACCTCAAAAATCTAAAAAATTAATTAAAAGTCCAAGAATATATTTTCCTATTTTATTATTTTATTTATATAAATATTTAAATTTTAAATATTAATTTGGGACTTATTTACTATTTTTAAAATCCAATTGAATTTTAGATGATTATTTAATCCCTTATTTGATACATAAAAATTAGCAAAAATTCCTGTAAATTTACAAAAACATTATAAAATATGAAAAAGAACCCAAAGCAAATTATTTTTTGTATTTTATCTACATTTATCAGTATTTATATATATTACTCTATATGTATATACATAGCCTTATACACACACTATTATTTATATAAAAGAAAAGGAAATATAAAAAAATTAAAAAGAAATATAAAAACATGAAATTAAAAACCAAATACAAAAATATAAAACAAAAAAATAAAAAAATAAAAAATTAAAAATTAAAAATAAAAAACCACAAAAACAATAACATGGACAAGAGATAAAAGATAATTTTTAGCACTCTTTGTGCCTTCTTTTATCGCTTACTCCTTATGTTCGACCTCTACACATACTTACACCCATACACATTTTGTTTTAGAGTTATAATAAACTTTAACTTCATATTTTTTATAATAATTGCTTTATTCTTGTTGTGGGTTGATTACTGATTAATTGAGGATTATTGAGCGGTTAACACATCGATTACGGTCTCACCTTGTGAGACCGTATGACCCTTTATTTTCTCAATTATCAGTCATCCTGCTTTTCAGAAATACTTGAAGATTCATTTTACACCTAGAAGGATTACTAATAAGAAACTGAATAGTTTTGTCAAGACTCGTGTGTTGTCGATTGCCACTACTTATTATCTCAGGAACCAACAGTTACCAAGGAAGAAGAGAGATCTAGGAGCACATTATGTGGTGAGTAATATTGATGACATATCGTTTGCATGCACTCTCCTAGATAACATTTCTTCGATCACCTTACTTCATTTTCCCTTGTATGAGAAGCTGGAGTTGGGTTCACTTAGAAAATATAGATCATTACTCTAGTTCATAAATAAATCCATGAAGAAAGCAAAGGGAGAGGTCAAGGACGGAATCATCTTAATTGAGGGACAAGATTACAGAGTGGATGTTACTATCCTTGAGATGGATATCCCCAATTATTGGAGAGATTCATAGATCATCCATTGGTGGACTTTCCTTGGGTCCGTTGGACCTTCATTTGACTATTAGACGAGGATAATGAAGTTATGTTCTCTAGATAGAGAAGTGGAACTCAAGATGAAACAAATGAAATGGCAGAGACCCGAATATGAATCAAGTACATATTTATCTTCATCCTCAGAGGTATATTGCAGATTGGTTAGCATAGTTGGAGGATGGAAACAGAACCGACAGGACTAAGCGATACCCTTTCATCTGGAGAGGATAGTGTGCATGATGTAGTTTGTGAGGTTTTGTCAGGTTTCGTGGGAGATAAATCATCTATCTATTCCTTTGACAACGCAGAGATATTTTTAGATCTGTCAGTTCCTACCCCTAAGGAACAATCATTGGAGAGATTCATATATCATCCTTAGGTGGACTTTCCTTAGGACCGTTGGAGATTCATTTGACTATTAGACGAGGATGATGATGTTCGGTTCTCCAGACAGAGAAGTGGAACTCAAGATGAAACAAATGAAGTGGAAGAGATCTGAATTTGAATCAAATACATATTTCTCTTCATCCTCAAAGGTATATTGCAGATTGGTTAGCAGAGTTGGAGGATGGAAACAGAACCCAACAGGACTAAGAGAGACCCTTTCATCTGGAGAGGATAGTGTGCATGATGTAGTTTGTGAGGTTTTGTCATGTTTCATGGGAGACAGATCATCTATCTATTCCTTTGAAAACTCAGAGATCTTTTCAGATCTATCAATTCCTACCTCTTAGGAAATCAAAGGAATTAGATACAGAGTCGGACATGGCTTTAGCTAAACAACCACATTTCTTTGGCAATCTGACCCCTTCTTTAGTTCAGTTGGTGGCCAGCACTATAGAGTTAGCATCACCTTCATGTAGCATAGAACTAGATTCAGTGACAGTTCAACTGGATTTACTTGATAATACTACATTGCTAGAGCTGAAGCCAATACCTCCTACACTAAAGTACTCCTTTCTTCCAGGACCTAAGAATAGTTTTCCTATCATCATTAGTTCTAAGTTGAATGTAGAACAAGAGTCTAGATTGTTAGAAGTGCTTGAGAAGAACTTCAAGATAATAGGATGTACTGTATCGAATCTACTGGGTATTAATCCTGCTCTCCGTTCACACCAAATTTATGTTGAGGAAAATGAAAGGCCTTCACATTAATTTTAGAGGAGACTTATTCCAAATCTTTGGGAAGAAGTTAAGAAAGAGATTGAGAAGTGTTGTGGAGCAGGATTCATATACCCTATCTCTGACTCCAAGTAGGTGGACCCCTACATGTTGGCCATAAGAAGTTGGGAATTCATATGGTCACCAACGAGGAGGGAGTTGATATCGCATCACTAGTATCCACGTTGTAGTGCGTCTGTGTTGATTACATACGTCTAAAAACCGTGACCAAGAAATATCACGTTCCCCTACATTTATTGATCAGATTTTAGAGATATTAGCGGGGAAAGAGTTCTTATGTTTTCTTGATAGGTACTCTTATTACAATCAAGTAGACATCGCCCCTAAAGACCAGGAAAAGACAAGTTTTACTTGTCCTTTCGACACGTACGCATTCATGTGAATGCCATTCAAGGTATGCCCCAGGTATTCAACTGTGTGTGATTTTTGTATTTGTCAAAATGGTGGGGGACTTCCTAGAGGTATTCATGAACGATTTCTCTATCCATAGTGATTCATTTGATACTTGTTTAGCACACTTGGATCGAGTACTTCAAAGCTATAGATGGGTCAATCCGGTACTCTCCTGGGAAAAGAGTCATTTTATGGATACGGACGGTATCGTATGAGGGCATGTCATCTCCAAAAATGGAATGGAGGTGGACCCTGCCAAGGTGGATGTGATCAAGAAACTTGATCCACCAACCAACATCAAGTCAGTACGATAATTTTTAGGGTATGTTAGATTTTATATAAGATCCATTTAGGATTTTTTAAGGATTGCCCATCCACTAAATGAGCTCTTAGGAAAAGATGTCGAGTTCATTGTAGATCATAAGTGTCTTGAGGCCTTTGAGCTCCTTAAAAGAATGATTTGTGACTCGTTTATTCTGCAAGCTCCTGATTGGTCTCTTCCTTTTGAGATTATGACTGGCGCATCAGATTTTGCTATAGGATCTATATTGGGGCAGTGGTGAGATCGGATTATGTTTTCCATTCACTACTTGTTTTTGGACCCTACTAAAAAAAATTACACGGTGGCCGAAAAGGAAATGCTCACCGTAGTATGGTCTTTAGAGAAATTCAGATCTTATGTCTTAGGATCAAAAGATCCTAAGATATAATTTGTTATATCTTAGTATACAAAGATCACTAAGTTATTAGGTATCTAATAGAAAAGAATGATGCGAAGGCATATCTTCTTAGGTGGATATTATTTCTCCAAGAATTTGATTTGGAAATTAAGGATAAACCTAGAGTTACAAATGTAGTGGCTGATCATCTATGAAGATTAGATTTGAAAGATTATCCTAATGTAGAAACAATCGGAGAAACCTTTCCAGATGATTCTATCTGTGTTGTAGATTCACTCCCATGGTATACCAACATGGTGAACTATCTTGTATCCAAGCAAGTTCCCCATGGTCGAACTATGAACAATATTGACAGACTGAAGTCGGATTCAAAGCAATGCCATTATCAGGATCCGTTCTTTTTCTTCGAAGGCTAGATTCTGTCTAGAGAAGGGGTATTCCTCAGGAGGAATACCATAGTGTCCTCACATACGTGATTTTTTATGACATTTTTTATGCATGTGGTATAGATTCCATGGGTCCCTTTCCCAACAAGAATGGATTTGAGTACATCCTATTAGTGGTGGATTATATGTCGATATGGATGGAAGTTATCCCAACTCGAGCCGCAGATAATAGGATTGTCTGTAAGTTCAAAAAGGATCACATTATTTCAAGATTCAGGGTCTCAAAAGTTCTGATATCTGATGGAGGTAGCCATTTTGTGATTAGAGAGATGAAATCATTAGATAAGGACTATCAGTTTGAGCATTAAGTGACTAGTCCTTACCACCCACAATTGAACGACATGGTAGAGGTTTCCAATAGGTAGGTGAAGAGTATACTGCAGAATCTAGTTCGTCCCGATAAGAAGAATTGGTCCCAACTATCGGACCAACTTCTGTGGGCTTAAAGAATGGCATACAAGACCCCTCTGGGCACTTCCTCTTTTAGATCGATATATGGCAAGCCATGTCATTTGCCTGCAAAATTGATTCACAAGTTTGAGTGGGCAATAAAGGAAATTAACAATAGCTATCACTTAGGAAAACTATGTAGAGACCTGAACCTCAATGAGCTTGTAGAGATCCACAACCGAGTATATGCCAACAACATGATTTATAAGGATAAAGTTAAGAAGTAGCATGATTCACATATTAGATGCAAGAAATTTATCCCTGGACAGAAGCATATTGTTTAATGCAAAGTTGAGGAACGTCCATGGGAAACTAAAGTCTAAATGAAGGGGTCCTTATATAGTTAAGGAAGTGCAAGGAAATGGACGTATTATATGATCTCACAGATGGTGCACCTTTCTTTTTCGTCAATGGGCAGTCGTTGAAGCATTTTATTAAATCCAAAGAATGATTGACTTCTGTTGAAGTGATTGACTTTATGCATGTTGACTCATTTTGCAGATATTTTAGATACAACATGATGTAGCAGCTGGAAGATTCAAATAATAAAGATTCATTATCTTAGATATTCATATATTCTTTCTGACTGTATTCTTTTGCGGGTGTGAATCTTGCTCCTACTCTTTTCATAGTCTTACTTAGGCTTGTTAGAGCTTAAGGATAGGCGGGATTCCACCCAGTCTCTTGTATATTTTCCTCCATCTCTTCATTATATATTCACTTTTTATACTTAGCTTAATTTCACGGGTAATTATAGGTGGGATTGAGTCCATGTGATTTTTATCAACCTATTCTTTTTGTAACGTTCATTTGGCGTATTCTTGTCCTACACTTATGCTATTCTCAACCTAAGGTATAGGGGGTATGACATATTGTTCTATTCTGGCTTTTTCACCATTCTCTTCATGGTGTCTTTTATTTCCTTTTGCCATGAGGACATATCACAAGCTAAGTATAGGGGAGTGTATGCATATATTGCATATATACTTTCTGTCATATCTCGTACTTTCACATAGTTTGTATTTATTTTGCGATATGTATATGCAGATTTGAAGAAAAAATTGTAAACATAGTTTGTAAAATATTTGGAAAATTTATTAATTGTACTTTGTTTGCAAAATATTTTGTAAATTATTTTCAAAGGGGTACAGATTGTGTTTTGACTTTACATTCATTATTTTTTGTATAAATTTACACATATTCTTTTGAAATAAAAAATTAACATTAAAAAAATAAAAATAAAACTTTGTTTCAGTTTTTCAAGAGAAGTCTTAGTGTTTGAAAGGGTTCCTTGTGTGTAAAGGTTGGATTCTGAACATTTGGATTTATAGACAATTAAAGGTTGCCTAGACCTAGTTCTTTACAGAGTCGAGCATGGAGGAATAGATATAAATATTTTAGATTATTAAGTAAATAAAGAGTTCTTTGAATAGAGTGATGCCACTTGAGGAAGATGATCTTTTATTAGAAGAATTAGATATAAAGGAACCTACATTTCTTCAATCATCTAAGTGTCAACTTATTTATAATTTCGGTTTACCTTGTATGTCTAATCTTTCTCTTTTAAAGAAAACCCAGAGGTTTGTTGCAGGATCGAAGGGTTGGATTTATCTTCCCTTTTATTTTGAATAATTTTAGATCTTCCTATGTGGATATGGATATTACATTTGAGGAAGAATCGCATTATTCTGAGCAATTCATATTCCAAGTTAATGATGGTCTTTCATATTCCGATTCTGAGGTGTACTCTATAAGGAGAAAGCAAGTTACGCATAAGGCAGTCTCTGATTTTAGATACCGGTGATTCAAGATTGATCTTTGAGAGTCAGAAGTAAGTTGTGTTGTGAGGTTATCCTTATAATGCCTTCCTTGGTGTTCTAGTGTTCATTGTGTCCTAACTCTTCTTAATTAAAATTATTCTTTGTAAATAATGAACTAATTGATTAGTGTTCTTTCCTAATAATTTCACTTTGCGCTCAAGGATTGTTGAGTTTAACACTAGGTTTATGAGGTCTATAGACTTAAAGTTAACATGTCTTCATCATTAGGGTCTCAGACTTAAAAATTCACTCTTCTCTAGTTAGAAAGATTTGTTTCTTATATTGAATGCCCAATCTCTTCTTTAAAGAATATCACTGTCACTCACTTGTACGAATGCATTCATGGTTGAGATGAGTTGAGGTTTCACTTAAGGAACTTGGATTTGAGATTCAAGTTTGTACATGATTTGATGATACTCGAGGATGAGATAACTTAGTTATGGCTTCATGAAACCTGAGTGTCAGCATCTTAGCTAGTATGGGACATGGTTTTCATACTAAGATTTTGAGAAAAGCTTAAGTGTTAGGATGTGTTAAATTAATTTGTTGATTAGTGTGCACCAATCCTTGGTAAAAGCAACAGAGCAAGTCAAAATGAAAAAAATATGTTATATCATACATTCTTACATTAATGGTGAGTTCTCCCAACCTTTAATTGCCAAGTTGGACCAAATCATTAGGCTTTTATGAGTCAGGTTAGTACCTCAAAAAGGGCTCTACATGATAAGTGATACAAGTCTGGGTGAAAGTATATTTGATACATTAAAAATGACGCACCATGATATACTCTCAGAAAAACAAGTACAGAAGACAACTTCTATTGGTGGATGCACTGATTGACAACAAAAATAAATACGTTAATAAGGAACTTGAGAGATTCCTTATTCCAATGAGAGAGAGAAAAGAAAAGACACAATACCTTTACCTCCATTTTCTGGCTTGCCATCCACACTTTGATGTTTAACAAACTAAAGAAATGGTGCATTGAAGCAGGACTCGATTTAATCTCTAGCGTTGAAGATTATAGGGGAATCTCTGGTATTAGAACTTTAGGTGACATTTCGACTCTACTCTCGTGAATGCAATCAACACATTAATGTCATATCTCTTACATATATGCATACATTTAGAGTCTAATATTTAGAGGAGTTTAATTCCTTTGATTAAGGCCAGGTTGAGCTTGGAGCTTAGGATCTCTCAAACCAAGTGTTCTAGTTTTTTTAAGCCTTGTCTCTTCACATGCACATGTTAGGGCATTTGTTGATTAATTCAGCTCTTTAATTGATTCTTTATGTATTAACTCGAGGATGAGCTTAACTTAAGTACATGGGGATGATAAATCATATATTCATATACATAGTTCTATATTATCTCTCTAGCATAAGAAAACCAATAAAAATTCATAACGAATAACATTATTTAATTAAATTGGTGTTATTCTGCCTAGCGCTCGGCCTCTCTCGAGATTAAAAAATGTGCACAACACGAGGACATCGCACGTGATCACCCAACCTAGTACTACTCTTGCCCAAGCACGCATAACTTCGGAGTTCTGATGGGATCCAGTGCATTAATGCTTATATTATGACACATGTTTATTTTATCGTCCTTACCGGCTAAGTACCTCTGTTGTAACCTATTTTCCGCGTATCTCTCCCATCCAGATCCCGATTAATGATCCGAGAGCTGATCCCATATTTTCCAAACCTTCCTCAACTGAAGTCGGATTCAAGGAAATGCCACTGCAAGGATCCATTCCTTTCTTTGAAGGGCCAGATTGTGTCTGGAGAAGGTGTATTCCTTGGGAGGAATATCGGAGAGTCCTCACGTATTGTCATTCTCTTGAGGTTGGAGGATACCATTTAGGAAAAAGAACCGCTCACAAGGTAGTTTACTATGGACTCTTTTGGCCGACCTTGTTTAGATGTGCCAAAAATTTTGTATGGTCGTGCCATGTATGCCAAATGGTTGGATGGATTGTTGGCTATAGAGATGATATACCAATGCAACATGTACGTTTTATGACATTTTTGATGCATGTGGCATAGATTACTTGGGTCCCTTTCCCAACGACAATGGATTTGAGTACATCCTATTAGTGGTGCACTATCTTCGAGATGGGTGGAAACTATTCAACCAGAGCCGCGGATAGTAGTATTGTCTATAAGTTCATAAAGGAACACATTATTTCAAGATTCGGGGTCTCAAAAGTTTTGATATCTTATGGGGGTAGCCATTTTGTGAATAGAGAGATGAAATCATTAGATAAGGACTATCAGTTTGCCTTAGCTAATATATGGAAAGCCATGTCATTCGCCTGCTAAATTTATTCATAAGTCTGAGTGGGAAATAGAGAAATTTACCAAGAGCTGTCACATAGGAAAATTGTGTAGAGATCTGAACCTCAATGAGCATGTGGAGATCCACAATCGAGTATATGATGACAACATGATTTATAAGGACAAAGTTAAGAATTAGCATGATTCACATATTAGATGCAAGGAATTCGTCCATGGGCAGAAGGCATAGTAGTTTAATATGAAGTTGAGGATCTTCCATGGTAAACAAAAGTCTAAATGAACGGGTCCTTAAATAGTTAAGGAAGTGCATGGAAATGGAAGTATAGAGATATATATGATCTCACATATGGTGCACCTTTCCTTTTTAGTCAATGGCAGATGTTGACTCATTTTATTAAATCCAAAGAAGGACCGACTTATGTTGAAGTGATTGACTTTATGCATGTTGAATCATTTGCAGATATTTCAAATACAACACGAAGTAGCAGCTGAAAGATTCAAATCATAAAGATTCAATATCTTAGATATTCATATACTATGACAACATTCATTGGCAGGTGTGAATCTTGCTCCTACTCTTTTCATTGTCCTTACTTAGGCTTGGGAGAGCTTAAGAATAGTAGGGATTCCACCCAGTCTCTTGTATATTCTCCTCAATATCTTCATTATATATTTACTTTTTATACTTAGCTTATTTTCACGGCTAAGTATAGCTGGCACTGAGTCCATGTGATTCTTATTAACCTATTCTTTTTGTAACCCTCGTTTGGTGTGTTCATGTCCTACACTTACGTTATTCTCATCCTAAGTATAAGGGGGTCTGACATGTTGTTCTATCCTGGCTTTTTCACCATTCTCTTCATGCTTAGTATGAGATATGTCTTTATTTCCTTTGTGCTATGAGGACATATCACAAGCTATGTATAGGTGAGTATATGCATATATTACATATATACTTTCCGTCATAGCTCATACTTTCACATAGTTTGTATATTTATTTTGGGAAATGTATATAGGATTTGAAATTTTTTTGTAAACATAGTTTGTAAAATATTTGGAAAAATTATCAATTTTACTTGGTTTGAAAAGTGGTTTGCAAATTATTTTCAAAGGGATACAGATTGTGTTTTGACTTTACACTCATTATTTTTTGTATATATTTACACATATTCATTTGAAATAAAAAGTAATAATAAAAATGGAAAAAAATAAAAATAAAACTTTGTTTCAGTTTTCCAAGAGAAGTCTTAGTGTTTGAAAGGGTTCCTTGGGTGTAAAGGTTGGATTCTGAACCTTCGGATTTATAGACTATTAAAGGTTTCCTAGACCTAGTTCTTTACAGAGTCAAGCATGGAGGAATGTCTAGATATAAACTCTATATTTTAGATGATTAAATCAATAAAGAGTTCTTTGAAGAGTGATGCCGCTTGAGGAAGATGATCTTTTATTATAAGAATGATAAACAAAGGAACCTAGATCATTTGTTGAGGATATTCAGTCATCTAAGTGTAACCTTATTTATAATTTCAGTTTACATTGTATGTCTAATCTTTCTCTTTTAAAGAAAACCCAGAAGTTTATTGCAGGATCAAAGGATTGGATTTATCTTCTCTTTTATTTTGAATAATTTTAGAGCTTCCTAGGTGGATATGGATATTACATTTGAGGAAGAATGACGTCATTCTAAGCGATTCATTTTCCAAGATGATGACAATATTTCATATTCCGATTCTGAGGTGTACTCTATGAGGAGAAAGCAAAATACGCATAAGGTAATCTCTTCTTTTAGATCCTGACGGTTCAAGATTGATCTTTGAGAGTCAAAAGTTAGTTGTGTTGTGATAGTATTTTGGTGTTCTAGTGTTCATTGTGTCCTAACTCTTCTTAATAAAAATTATTCTTTGTAAATAACTAACTGATTGATTAGTGTTCTTTACTAACACTTTCACTTTGTGCTCAAGGATTGTTGAGTTTAACACTTGGTTTATGAGGTCTAGAGACTTAAAGTTAACATGTCTTTATCATTAGGGTCTTAGACTTAAAAAATTACACTTCTCTAGTTAGAAAGATTTGTGTCTTATATTGAATGCTCAATCTCTTCTATAAAGAATATGATTATCACTCACTTGCACGAATGCATTCATGGTTGAGATGAGTTGATGTTTCACTTGAGGAACTGGGATTTGAGATTCAAGTTTGTAAATGATTTGATGATACTCGAGGATGGTATTGCTTAATTATGGCCTCATAAAACCTGAGTGTCAGCATCTTAGTTAGTATGGGACATGATTTCATACTAATATTTTGAGAAAAAGCTTAAGTGTTAGGGTGTTTAATTAATTGTTGATCAATGTGAACCAATCCTTGGTAAAAGTAGAGGAGTTAGACAAAACGAAAAAATATGTCACATCATGCAAGCTTACATTAATGGCGAGTTCTCCCAACATTTAAGTGTCCATTTGGACCAAATCATTAGACTTTTATGAGTCAGGTTAGTACCTCAAAAAGGGCTCTACATCATAAGCGATACAAGTCTACATTAAAAAAGATGCACCATGATGTACTACCAGAAAAATAAGTTCAGAAGACTCAACTTCTTTTGATGGATGCACTGATTGATAACAAAAATAAATATGTTAATAATGCACTTGAGAGATACCTTATTCCAGTGAGACGGAGAAAAGAAAAGACACAACTCCTTTACCTCCATTTTCTGGCTTGCCATCCACACTTTGACATCTAACAAACTAAAGAAATGGTGGATCGAAGCAAGACTTGATTTAATCTCTAGTGTTGAGGATTGGGTCTATCAGGGGATCTTTGATATTAGAACTTTAGGTGACATTGCGACTCTACTCTCGAGAATGCAGTCAACACATTAATGTCATATCTCTTACATATATGCATACATTTAGAGTCTAAAATTTAGAGGAGTTGAATTCATTTTGATTAAGACCAGGTTGATCTTAGAGCTTAGGATCTCTAAAACCAAGTGTTCTAGTTTTCTTAAGCATTGTCTCTTCACATGCACATGTTAGGGCATTTGTTGATTAATTCCAGCTCTCTAATTGGTTCTTTATATATTAGCTCGAGGACGATTTTAACTTAAATATATGAGGATGATGAATCTCAGATTCATCTACAACATTCTATATTATCTCTCTAGCTTAAGAAAACCAATAAAAATTCATAATTAATAACATTATTTAATTAATTTGGTGTTGTTTCACCTAACTCTTGGCCTCTCTCGAGATTAGAAAAATGTGCACAACACAAGGACTTCACACGTGGTCACCCAACCTAGTACTACTCTCGCCCAAGCACACTTAACTTTAGAGTTCTGATGGGATCCAATGTATTAATGCTTGTATGATCGCACCCCATTTGGCTTAACACCTCACCGGCTAAGTACCTCTGTTGGTAACCTATTTTCCACGTATCTCTCCCATCCAGAGCCCGATTTCAACGATCCAAGAGCTGATCCCAAATTTTTCAGACCTTCCCAACCCGAATATTGTCTCGCACCTCGCATTCGTGTAGTTTATGCCTCTTAGTTCTTGGCTTCTCTCCAGATCGAAAAAATGGGTGCAACACGAGGACTTCCCAAGTAGTAACCCAACCTAAAACAAGTACTCTTAACGTGGGTGTTCTAATGGGATCCGATACATTATTGTTGGTATTATAGAACATGTTAGGATTGTCCTCCTCACCGGCTAAGTACCTTTGTTGTAACCATTTTCCACATATCTCTTCAGTTCGAAGCTAGATTTCAGCAATCCGAGTGTTGACTCTGATTTTTTTGGACCTTCCCAACCTGAATATCAGTTCGAACCTCGCACCCATGAACCGTTGTGCCGCCTTAAGGTCGACCACTCTCCATATTAAAAAAAATTATGCAACACGAGGACTTCCCAGGTGGTCACCCAAACTAGTTCTACTCTCACACAAGCATGCTTAACTTTGGAGTTCTGATGGGATCCAGTGAATTAACGTTGATAAGATCGCACCCGTAAGGCTTATCATCCTTAATGGCTATGTTCATCTGGTGTAACCCATTTTCCACGTATCTCTCTCGTCCAGAGCTTGATTTCAATGATCCAAGAGTTGATTTCGCAATTTTCGGACCTTACCAACCCAAATATCTACTCGCACCTTGCACCCAAGTTTATTTAATCAGGAGCATAATTTTTGTGTTATTTATCTTTGTGATTAAGTTGCATTATTGTCTTTCATATTAAATAAAGGCATAAAAAATATTTGAAAAATTGTATTATTTTTGTGGGCATTTATATTTTCTTGAGTTAGGACCTAGAAATCGCTTATGTAATTAATTTGCATCGATGTTTGATGAATAATTGCTTGCATCTCTGTGTTTGACCCTGGACTTACCCAGGTATAAATTAAAGTTGAGACCTCTTCATGAATATTTTCTCTAAGATTTATTGATTGTCATTTGGTTCGTGCTACAATGAGAGCATATTAATATTTCTTTTTGATTATTCAGTAGATGACACCATTGTTGGAGATGCAACACTTTATTTTATTATATTTAGTGTTGTTTTTTTATTCTTGTGATTTTTAGAACTTCTTAGTTAAGTTCTTGTATTGTGTTATTGTATTATTTTTATCTTGTTTTTATTTTCTATTACTTGTAGATAAACGGAGTAGACCCATCTCTGTTTTGCCCCTAACCAGAGCCTTCTAGACGACCAGAGTCGATCAGGAGGCCGGATCGAAATTCGCCCAAGAAGAGTTCTTGGTCTGTTCTTTTAGATCTCCTTCTGACCGTTTGATCTGATAACCGCTCCAGATCACGCCACAACTATTGGATGATGCCATCCCTGACTGTACGATCTAATCCATGCCGTCCAGCTGTGAACCATTATCGTGCATCAAGAAATCGCCACGTGGGCAAGTAAAGGCGCATGCACCGTCCGATCTGTGCCTTTAATGGGGTAAATTGCATCCTCTGGCCCCACATCTTTTGTATTGTATTTTAATCTTGTAAATAAAAATTATTGTTATAGATAAATTGGAAAGTTTGTAAAAAGGCCCCGGTAGTTTTGCTATCTACATCTGGGTCCATTCCACGTCATCTTTGTGTCGTCCCACGTGAGGTGGCGAAATTGCAAGGATACTCCTTTACCTTTTTGTATTTATATTTAGTCCAATAAAATGTGAATCATATTGTATATTTTTGTAAAAATTACTAGAAGGCCCTTGGACTTTAATCTATTTACACTTTTGTCCTTCCCAGAACCATTCACGTGCAGTCCCATGTGAGTGCGTAAATTTCAATGTCTGCTCCGGCATTTTGTATTTATTAAATAGTCCAAGAAAATTGAAATGATGTTGTATATTTTTTGCATATTTACACTGGGACCCTTGTAGTTTATTTTATTTGAAAAAAGCGCCCCCAGGGCATATATTTGTATGATTTTCATCTATTTATTAAATAGAGATAATGTGCTCCTAAAAATCCACAAAAACATGATTAAATGCACCATTCTATACTTTCACGCCCATATTTTATTTGACATTTTTTGCATTTTTCCAGTATTAAAAATGAAATGGACCTATTTTTGTACCATTTAACTATAAAATACCGAAAAATATAAAAACATCTCAAAAAATTAAAAAAATATATTTAGTATATTTTATCCTATTTTTTTCAATGACAGATTTCATTAAAAATGGAAAAACAGAAATCTTAAAAATTGAAAAACCCAAAATCTTTTATAGAAATCACTTAAAAATCCAAAATACGTTTTTCTATTTTATAATTTGATTTATATCAATATTTATATTTTTAAAATTTATTTGGATAATGTTAGGACTTATTTACTATTTTTAAAATCCAATTCAATTTTAGATGATTATTTAATCCCTTATTTTGGATATTTTTGATTTTAAACATACATTAAAATTATTAAAAATTCATGGAAAATTACAAAAACATTAGAAAATATGAAAAACCCTACAATTTATTTCTTATATTTTAACTATATTTATCAGTATTTATAGATATATTACTCTATATGTATATACATAGCCTTATACACGCTATATTATTTAGATAAAAGGAAAAAATATAAAAATATAAAAATATAAAAAGAAAATATAGAAACATAAAATTAAAATCAAATACAAAACTATAAAACAAAAAACATTAATTAAAAAATATAAAATTTAAAACCCATAATAATAACATGGACAAGATATAAAGGACAAATTTTTTAGCATTCTTTGTGCTTCCTTCTACCGTTTGCTCCCTGTGTTCGACCTCTACACCTACTTACGCCTATATACATTTGCTGTAGAATTATAATAAATTTTAACTCCATATTTTTATAATAATTTATTCTTGTTGTGGTTTAATTGTTGATTAGTTAAGGATTATTGAGTGGTCAACGCATCGACTGCGGTCTCTCCTTGTGAGACCGTACGACCCTCTATTTTTCTCAGTTATCAAATGGTGTTGTGGCCAAGAATGGGTCAATATACAATGAGCGCCAAAAACCTAACTTTCACACATTAACTCCAAAAATATGAAACCACTTTCATTAAATAGATTGTGAAAAGTTATATACAATTAGAGGTGATTTTGATATGTTTTGAGTTTTTATTTGAAAGATACATGTATGTGAAGTTGGCTTTTTGGCTTTTTATTTTGTGTGTAAAATGAACATTGTGTATTTTTTTGCAAAACTAAATTTTGTATTTTTATATACATTATTATCTACAACTTTTATGTACAAAGTTTCTTTATTTGATGCAAAAATAATAAAGAATAAAATAGGTGTCAAAAATGCTTAAATAAATGAATAAATAAAATGGATTTTTATTGTATTTTCGACCCTAATCTCTCTCTACTTTATTCCTTGTAGACCAGCTCAATTCTTGACTTGGTCTCAGGGTTTACAGTCATAAAATATTTTCGATATTCTTTCTTTTTCTTTTCTTCTTTATTCTTTTTGTACTTTATTGCATAAGTGTTTGCTAGGGATTAGCAAAGGCAAGCATGGGGGATGATGAATCTCCATTTCATCACCTTTATTCTATCATTTTTCCTTTAAAAACCCTAGCTAATGCATGTAAATAGTATTAATTTGTACAAAATAGCATTCATCAATTATTACATTTATTGTGTAAAGAATATGGTTTTTAATACCAAAATTATAGAATAAAGAGATGCAAAGAAAAAGAATAAAATATTGAAGATATTTTATGACTCTAACCCTGAGACAAAGTCAAGAATTGAGCTGGTCGACAAGGAATACAGTAGGGGAGATAAGGGTCAAAAATACAATAGAAGTTATTTTGTTTAATCGTTTATCATTTTTGACACATATTTTATTCTTTATTATTTATGCATCAAATAAAGAAACATTGTACATAAAAGTTGTAGATAATAATGTAAATAAAAATACAAAACTAAGTTTGTGCAAAAATAATACACAATGTTCATTTTACACAGAAAATAAAAAGCCAAAAACCCAACTTCGCAGACCCATATCTTTCAAATAAAAACTCAAAACATAACAAAATCACTGTAATTGTATATAACTCTTCACAATCTATTTAATGGAGGTGGATTCATATTTTTTAGAGTTACTATGTGAAAGTTAGGTTTTTGGCCCTCATTGTATATTGTACCAGATTAAAATACTTGATTTATTGTTTAGGTACGACTTTTCTCGACTTGTATCATATAGTGTAATTTTTACTATTCAGTCTTGCATCTGCGTTGAGAGTTCTAGAATCACTGTAAGTATTCCTTAACGACTGCAATCACCATCATTTTTCGATTGCATTTTGTTTTCCATTTCTCCCTCGATTTTTGCAAACATAGAAATAAAGGAAAAAGGGGTTGCACGTTAGGTAATTTATGTGGTCACCTAAATTTAAATGACAGCCAACAACTAACAATGGGACAAAATTATGCAAGTTCACTTAAATAATTTAGAATAAAATCAACTTTGTATTACAGACAGAAAAACCCTCATCATATATAGGTACTAACCCTCAAGCAGAGTGTGTGAGGACATATCCATAAGGTTAGAGCCCAAAACCCTAGACTCCCCCTACGTCTCCACATCCGACTTTTACGGATTTGGGAGCTACAAGTCACGCATTTACGCGCACCATAGTTACTAAGGAGTCGAAGGTGGGAAAGAATATCTCTAGCACCATACATTTAAAAAACTAATGTGAATCACCACCACCCTTACACCAGAATTCAATTTAATGAGGAGGAGAAGGAGGGAAAGAATAGCTCTAACACCTCCCACACACGTCTCCCTCTTTGATCTTCTCCTCTCCTCTATTTTCTTCTCTTCTCTTCCATCATGACATAAAGGAGTCGAGAAGGAAGAATAAAGGTGATACTACTCTCTCGCTATGGGAAAGAGATCTTAAAGGGAGGCATCCACCTTGACGATAATGTTTCTTCTCCTTCATCTCTAGCTTTATGTTGATCATCATCATCTTCTTCTTTTTCTATTGACTCATCACCCATTCTTGGATGTGCTACACAGGCCCTGGTGAGCGATATCAAGGATGCTATTTACGCTAGGAGTAAGTTGTTATTTATTACTCCAACCATATCGATAGGGATGAGTATTGGGCTAGACCGGCCCGGCCCAGGCCGAAGCCCAGCCCAAAAAGCCTGGCCTAGCCCAAGCCCAAACGAACATTGGGCCGAGCTTGGGCCTACTTTTTAGGCCCAAAAATTTTTTGGGTCGGGCTCGGGCTTGGCTTGGCCCAGCCCGACCCGGCTCATGGGCCCGACCAGAAGAGGGCCCGAACCCTTCCCATATCCTACACGTATGGAAACTCTCACCAATCATGTAAACTCTATTCATGTATCCTATCTTCATACAATTTTTATAAATCAAGAAAGTCAGGTGTGTGACATATGAATTGATGATCATTTTATTTCATTTCAGAATTAATTTTTCTTAATTAGTCTATGTCTTAGATTCTGGTGGTTGTTCTAGAAATTTTTATATTTATTTTTTCCATTAGAATATTTTTTATTATTTAATTTTTACCCAATACGAGCATTATGCCCATTTTTTTAACATTTAGTGCCTGGTGCACCTTTTGTTGTTAACTGTGTAAACTTGGTTCCCTCTTTCAATTTCTATAACGAGAGACGTTTATGTTATGTAACATTGAGTGGACTTGTATAAAATGAGAAATCATCTCTAGTAGAATTGAGTTTGAGTTGTTTCACAAGTATTATGGCATATGTTTTAAACAATTTTAGCTTGTCTAACTTGAATTGAGATTGACTTTAAACACAAACTCAAAGTTAATAATATTTAATGGGTTAAGATGGGCCAGCCCGGCCCAGGACCGGCCCATAGGAATTGGGCCGGGCTTGGGCTTGGGCCGAACCGAAAAAATTTTGCGAGCCTAGGCCTGGCCCAAGGCCCGAAATTTTTAAGTGGGCTTGGGCCTGGGCCCTTCAAGGCCCGGCCCAGCCCGACCCATGCCCATTCCTACATATCTATATCCCTCGGGTGAATTTGTTCATTCGAGATCCATTACACAAAATGAATTTATATCAGCGAATAATTAGATGATTCAATCATTGATTCTTGAAATCAATAAAAGAAGTCATGTTCTTTGATGTATAGTAAATAGTCAATCATATATAAAGAATTCTATGTTTAATTTCCATGAACTTTTATTTTAGCCTATGCTAAATTAGCAATGTAGATACAAATATTGATGATAAGTCTGTGGGAAATCATCGTTATGTATAGTGTTAGCATCATATGTGATATTTGTTATGAATTTCAATTACAATAAACAATATCTTTTGGTATAACATTTAACTTTGTAAGATATGAAAGAATCATCAAATTACTCGGTTGCAATAATTGTATTTTATTATAGTTCTTAATTTCTTTGGCTTCTTGGTGTCATTGAAATCACAAAGTGAATCAAACTAAAGTCTTTTTCCCATAGTTTGTGCTTGATTAGAACGATTTCACCGTTGTTTTCTGAAAAAAGGAATGATTTCACCTTGAATGGATTTATTGATTCCATAGCTTTTCTTGGGATGGAATTCTCCCCTGCAAGCGATTGTCTTTCCGTCTGAACTTATACCCATATATCTGTAAAGTATAAAGATGTAAAAGTAACACGCTATAACTAACAGTACTAATTAAAATGTAAGATTGTTATGATCAAGGTTTAAAAAAATCGATTCTTATTTCAGTCTAGTATTTGTTTTGAAGTTTTTATCAGTTGAACTGGTGATTACATCAACAGTTCTTGAAATTTAGAAAAAAATCAAACCATCATTTTGTCGATTGAGTTCGTATAGTCCAACTGGATCACGCCACGCTAGATCAGTATAAATGCAGTGTGTTATAATTACATACATGTATTGTATAAAATTATGAATGTTAAAAATAATTATTAAAACAATAATTGGCTACAAGGATTGCTAAATTACTACTTCTCATACCATACCAATGGCAATTTCTTCATGATGCTTATCTATTGATCAAGTGTGCTCATATTTCGTAACCTTCTTGATATCAAAGATGGATAATTGGCCAGAGTTTTGTTCGGACTTTGCGAACATGTCATTGAATCATTCGATTATCACATCTTCCAAGGGCCAACCACCTCCTTCCCATGAACCTTCTCCGATCAAAAATAGCCCTTGTTTCGATTCGGTATATAATGATTCATTCTTTGGGAGTGGTTACATCATAACCAATCCCTTTCTTTTTTCACTTCTCATCGAGGAAGACCATTGCCTTGGTGAGATTGATTCGATTTCCATGTATTCATCAAGATCTCATTCCAACCATCTTTTTAACAAAGGTTTAGAAGATTCATTCACGATGCCTTTCCTAAAGAGCAAAACAGAGAAGAGGAAGAGCGATAAGACCCTATGCAAATGGTATTGGTTAGGATAGTATCCTCTGAGCAGAACACAACATAGTTGAAAGCGTAGATAAAAAAAGTTAAATCTGGGGATATATGCACCTATGGACGCAACATATAACCCTGGGCAAAACCAAATGACTAATTGGTTGAGTCCAGTTGAATCAGAGGTTGCGTATGAGTTGAAGCCATAGTTTTTGAATTTTTTGCTTCATTTTCACAGGAATTCACAAGCAACAAATAACTCTTATTTAATCTTAGGCATCCTAGGGTTAGACAAGACTACATTAGGCCTAAATCCCTTCTTTTGCCATGAAGGCATATTAATTGATTGAGAACCTGGGCTCAGATCAAAGACATCTTTATAAAGAAGTTCTACTCTTTGAGTAGAACTACATTGATGCGCTCACGCATCATGAGTTTCTACCAACTTGCTAATGAAGCATTATGTGATACATGAGAGAGATTCAAAGATCTCTTATAGAAATGTCCTTGGCATGATTTAGATTTAACCATCCTGGTCCAGTCATTGTTTTGGGCTCTTAACCTTAGGTGCAAGGTTTGGTTAGTGCTTCTTTACTACTTCATGTGGTGCAAACTTTGTATGAAATGTGTTCGAGCGGATGGTCAAGATGAGATGAGCATAGATCTCTTGTAGAGCTCAGATAGAGACCCGATACCACTTTTACCTAGAGGGGCCGAGGGATATAGTGGATCTTTCCAACATGAGCATCATAGCAGACAAATAGACTAAACTGTCTAAGTAAATGGCAGAGCTTTACTTGAGGTATCCAAGATTAGGATACCTACCATGACTACATCAGTTTCTCATGTGTTCCGTGTTCACAACATTCAGGAGCAGCAAATGTCAAGTCCACTGAGGATCAAACTCTTACCCATTCTTGTGAACATCAACCACCTTCTATTGAGATAGTTACTGAGGAGGAGCCTTCCTAAGTGTGGGAGGTAAATGGTGAGTGGTACACCCTAGACTCTACCAAGCAGAGGAGTTTAGGAGACCACTTCTCTTACCATCGTCCCACAACATTTTACAACACATCATTTACTCCTACACCTCTTCCAACACCACAGAGTTCTAGAACCTATTCTTCCAAGCAACAACAGCAGTATGTCCGCCAGTCGAAGTACCATCAGGGCCAATAGGGACCACCTATGCAGCAACATTCCATGCAACGGCGGTACCATGGCCATTAGGGCTAGTCTTCATGTTCAGATTTTCCTTCTTCATAGTAGCAACCATCATCATCCTATCCCATAGATTTTTAGAGGAATATTCTTGATGAGTTACTTTTTTACAGGAACGAGATATATTATTTGTGGGTTGACCTCAAAAGCTTGTCACGTTTGCACAATGAGCAGACTACCCCATCTAAATCCATTCCCACCCATTTTCAGGCTAACCCTAACAACCACCAAAACATGATTCAGCATCAACAGATACAAGTTCAGGTAAATTACTTAGATTATCACAAATCTTAGTATGAGATCCTCCTTTTGACTATATTAATCACATGTCACTTAGAAGTGGAAGGACTGTGTTCGTTCCTGATCGAGTAAAGGATATGGAGAGGACATCTGAATCTCACCATGAGGAGACTTCAGAGCATGATGAGGCCAAGCATTGCCAACAGAATTTTCAGCATGAGGTAAAGACACAAGCGAGAAGGAAGATGAGGACTACATGAGCTTCACTACAGCATGAAGAAGATTTGGACTCTACAGAGGACCTTGCGCCTTCAGCTGAGGAGAATGCACATTCAATAGGCATTCCCTGACCTATAGTAGATGATTTTATTTCTGATTCAAAATTGTTTGTCGAAGATTCTGTTGTGAAGAGCTCTGCTTCAAGGAATAAAAAGCATGTTTCTATTTATGATTCATATTCCTCGCATTCATCTATTGCTTGCTCAATCCCCTTCCCCCGTGCTCTTACGATAGGAAAGCGTAATGTCAAAAAGATTTAGAAATATGATCATGAAATGGCACAAATCTGTAAAGATAATATTATGGGAAAAGTGCCATTTGATGAGTATGTGGCAAGTCATTGATGAATCTCCATTTCATCACCTTTATTCAATCATTTTTGCCTTAAAACCCTAGTTGATGCATTTAAATAGCATTAATTTGTACAAAGTAACATTCATCATTTACTGCATTTATTGTGTAAATAATATGTTTTTAATACCAAAATTATAGAATAAAGATAAGAAAAGAAAAATTAAAATATCGAAGATATTTTATGATCCTAAACCCCTATACCAAGTCAAGAATTGAGTTGGTCGACAAGGAATTAAGTAGGGAGAGATTAGGGTCAAAATACAATAAATATCCATTTTATTTATGCATTTATTTAATAATTTTTGACATCTATTTTATTCTTTATTATATATGCATCAAATAAAGAAACTTTGTACATAAAAGGTGTTGATAATAATGTAAATAAAAATACATTAAGTTTTTACAAAAATAATACACAATGTTCATTTTACACACAAAATAAAAAGCTAAAAACTCAACTTCACAGACCTATATCTTTCAAATAAATACTCAAAACATATCAAAATCACCTCTAATTGTATATAAATTTTCACAATCTATTTAATGGGGGTGGTTTCATATTTTTTGGTGTTATTGTGTGAAAGTTAGGTTTTTGGGCCTCATTGTATGTTGTACCCGATTAAACTATTCGACTTATTCATACTTTATTAATTTTATAAATTCATATTTTTATAATTTTATAATTATTATTTAGAACATATTTTCATATTTAAATCAAAATGAAACAAAAAATAAAACATACAATAAAAAGTTGATATAACTATAGGCAAACTACCTAGTTATGTCTGTATATAAAAAAAGAGAATCATATTCTTTTATTTCTTTATTCATTAATATTTTTATAATATTGTAAATATTATTCATATCTTATTAAAAATATGAAATCAAAAATAAATCCAATAAAATATATTACAATAAAAAGATGTATGTGAAACATAGATAAAATACCTATAAGTGTACCAACGTATTATACATGCCTATCTATTTAAGTGTACAAATTACATCGTATAAATATAATAAAAATATATTTATACTCAAAATAAGTTATAAATATATAAAATAAAAGTATAAATAATAAAATAAAATATATAAAATAAAAATAAAATAGCCAAAATATAGGCAAATATATCTATAAATACACCATTAAAAGTTAACTACTAATAAATAAAGTCAAAAAAATAAATAAAAATCTTAACAAAATACTACATAAAATAATAAACAATTTTTATTTTATAACAAAAATTAATAAAATCAGTTACTATTTTTAATTAAATAAATAAGAATAATAAGACATGTTTTGTCGCCTAACGGTCTACGTGGGCCAATCAGAGGCCATGGATTGTTGACCACCAGTTAACTCCCCCTGCGCCTTTGACTTTTGTCAGATGTGTCAATTCCCGTGATTCCATCCTTTTTTCCCAACCGATCCGGCCACCAATCCGAGTCTAGGAGTCATATTCTTTCATCTAGGAAGCTTCCTCGTGACAGGAGGAGATTCCAGACGGTTGGAACGAGCTCTGGGAGGATAGAGGTGCGCCCACGCCGCCCTCACCGGCAACCCTGCTCTCTGAGCTCCCTCAGGTATTAGAGTTGCGCATTTAATTCATTTATCTAGTTTTAATTCTATATTTTCAACTATGCAATTAGATTAGTCCGTAGGCCTTAGGATAGCTTAATCAACCTGATTCGTAGTTTGCAGGAGCTCCACTCCGACGAACCCTTTCCATCATGTTTCTACCTATTTCGTGATTCACCACCACCACCACCACCATTTCCTTCCCTATCGCTTACCCTCACCTCATGCAACTCCGCCCCAGATCTCATCTTGATCTGGATTAGTGTGCCTCAACTCCGTCGCTTCGACGGAGGCACCTCCACCTGCATCACCCATTCCACCCAGTAAGGCCCCATGGACTTTCTGCGTGTTGCGCATTAGCTTTTTGCAGGTGCTAGAGGCCAAAAGACTCCACTGGGAGTCGATTTTGAAGAGAGAATAGGTACCTGGAGCCCGTGTTCTTCCCCGAGTTCGCCTGCCTTCATTTGGGCTCTAGCGTACATCTCGAAGGATGCACCTGACGCGGAGGAGCCCCATCTCCCTTTTGCACAATCTCTGAGCTTTCCAATTGGTCGGAGTAGCCCAGGAAGTCGGATCGAAACTCGCTAGTGGAGAGTTATTGACCTATTCTTCCTGAGTCTCTCTGTGCCGTTGGATCTTCGTTCAACGCCAGGTTGATCGCCAACCGTTGGATGAAGGAGTGTCTTGACCGACTGATCTCTTCACGCTATCTAATCGGAGTCGTCTAGCCACAAAGCGTCATCAGCCATTGTGCGAGCATGACATGTATAAGTGAGATGATCCGCGCCATTTGCCAACACCTTATATGGGGTAAATTCCATATCTAACCCCTCCTTTTTTGTATTCATTTATTAGTTTTGTAAATATATATATATATGTTAAATAACTGGGAATTTTGTAATGCAACCCCTGTATGTCTTATAAGTTACATTTGGGTCCCTCCCAGTTCAATAAAATTTTAAATATGTTGTACATTTTGCAAAATTATATCTACGCCCCTTATGTTTATTTTGTTTGCATTTTTGCGACTGCTAGGACATATATTCTGTGTTATTTATCTATTTATGAAATATAGCTAATGTGCTCCTAAAAATACACAAAAATAGGATTAAGTGCTTCATGTCATGTACTTTCACATGTTTTTTTATTTGGCATTTTTTTGCATTTAATCCAATTATTAGAGATGAATTGGAGTATTTTTATCCATATTATAAATACAAAAAAAAATAAAAATATGTCTAAAAACTCCAATATATATATATATAATATCTTATCCTATTTAATTACTGACCAAAAATCACTAAAAAGGGAAAAAAAGGCCTAAAAATTGAAAAACACAAAAAATTCCTTCATAAAACTCTAAAAAATTAATAAAAAATCCAAAAATATGTTTTTCTATTTTATAATTTTATTAATTTACTTATTTATATTTTAAAAATTGATTTGGATAATTTTGGGACTTGTTTATTATTTTTAAAATCCAATTCAATTTTGGATGATTATTTCATTTGGGATATTTTCTACTTTAAAAATACATAAAAAATATGTAAAAATTCCTAAAAAATTACAAAAAACATTAGAAAAATATGAAAAAAACACCAAAAACAATTTATTCCATGTATTTTATCTATGTTTATCAATATTTATAGATATATTACTGTTGTAACACAGGTTGCAGGAAGCGTCATTGATGATTTATTATAAAAGTTATAGTTCTTGAATCATCCATGGCATTGCACGTCGCATCATTCATGCCATGATGTGAAAGCATGCAGTAGATGCATACACATGGATGGCATGCACATAGATAGTGGAGCAGGCGACAAGTCGAGAAGGCAATTCAAAGTTTGATTTGAAAATAGGAGACGAGGATGGATGAGAATAATACATAGAGTATTTATAGATATATTATTTTTTACACACTATATTATTTAGATAAAAGAAAAGGAAATAAAAAATATAAAAAGAAAATATAAAAACAGAAAATTTAAAATAAAACACAAAAATATAAAACAAAAAAATAAAAAATAAGAATATAAAATTGAAAACCCACAAAAACACATGGACAATGTATAAAAGACAAATGTTTGAGCATTCTTTGTGCCTCCTTCTATGGTTTGATCCATGTGTTCGTCCTCTACACGTACTTACGCCTATACACATTTGCTGTAGAGTTATAATAAATTTTAACTCTATTTTTTTATAATAATTTATTTATACTTATTGTTGATTAATTGTGATTAATTGAGGATTATTGAGCGGTCAACGCATCGACTCTGGTCTCGCCTTGTGAGATCGTACGACGCTATAATTTTCTCAGTTATCAAATGGCGTCGTTGTTGGGGAGCAATGTCTCTTAGTTGGAACTTATTTTATTTGTCCTATATCTCTTGTTCATTCATTTATTTTTTGCATTTATTTATGTTGTTTATTTCTTTACTTTTCATTAATTATTTGATATTAATTGTGAACTATCTGACACTCCTTGTTTGAATTTATTGCGAGGGACCGTGACGTGATGAAGGACCTCTTAGGAGGACCTATGCACCCAAGCAAGGTGGAGCCGACATTCTAACTGAGCTGGCAAGATGGAGTAACCAATCCACACTTGGAGTGTCAGACAGTTCACAATTAATATCACTTAGGGTCATCTTCTAATCCTTGAGCTCCCACCTTCTTCCAAAGAGCGTATCCTTATGATATAAGGTGCCCCCTAGAATTCTTGCATCAACTGGAGGAGGAGGAGATGCACCCACAGTCGCCCTCGTCGGTGACCTCTGCTCCCGTTCCTCCTAGGAACGTATGAGCTGTGCCTTTACATTTTTAGGTAGAATCTCGTTCCTGATTTTTAATTACATCATTAGATTAATCATTAGATTAGGTATTTAGGTTAGATTAGTTGTTTCGAAGTTCGTTGGAGCAGAGCTCCGGCGAACGTCCCACAGTGTATTACCCTGTTCTCTGCCTCTCTTTCCACCTTCACAGCCTTCCCCTTTCATTTCTCCATGCTTCACACCCATTCATTCCCCCAGATCCATCGTCAGCTTAGCTCCTTTACCTCCTCCATACGTCGGAGGAGCTCCGCCTCGCAGCACTGAGACCCGATTCACCACAAATAAGAGCCCCCAAGCGCATACTTTCTTGATCAAGTTTTATTGCTAGTGCTGGAGCCAAAAGACCCCACACAGGGTTGATTTTTGCAGGAAGCGAGGTTCCGGGAGCTCCAAACTTCATCGAGCTCGCCCGCTGTCGTCCGAGCTCCGGCGATCCTCCTAGCGACGCCAATGGAAGTAGAGGTGCCCCAACTCCGTTTTGCCTCTAGCCAGAGCCTTCAAGACAGCTGGAGTCGATCAGGAGGCCGGATCGAAACTCGCCCTAGGCGAGTTCTTGGTCTGTTATTCTAGATCTCCTTCTAACCGTTCGATCTGATAGCCGCTCCAGATTGCGCCACAACTGTTGGATGATGCCATCCCCCGACCGTCGGATCGATTCGCGTGATCTAATCCATGTCGTACAACTGCGGTCTGTCATCGTGCGTCAGGTAATTGCCATGTGGGCAAGTGAAGGCATCTACACCGCCCGATCGATGCCTTTAATGAGGGTAAATTGCATCTTATAGCCCCTCATTTTTTGTATTATATTTTAATCTTGTAAGTAAAAGTTAGCATTATAAATAAATTGGAAATTTTGTTAAAAAGGCCCTTGTAGTTTTGCTATTACATCTGGGTCCAATCCGCATCACCTCTGTGTCATCCCACGTGAGGTGGCAAAATTGCAGGAATACCCTGCACCTTTTTGTATTTATATTTAATCCAATAAAATATGAATCACATTGTACATTTTTGTAAAAATTATTGGAAGGCCTTTAGACTTCAATGTATTTATACTTTTGCCCTTCCCAGAACCATTCACGTGGAGTCCCACGTGAGGGGTAAATTTCAATGTCTGCTCTGGTATTTTTGTATTTATTAAATAGTTCAATAAAATTGAAATGACAATGTATATTTTTGGTATATTTGCACTGGGACGCCTGTAGTTTATTTTATTTACAAAAATGTCCCTACCAGGGTATATATTTGTATGGTTTTAATCTATTTATTAAATATATCAAATGTGCTCCTAAAATTCCACAAAAATAGGATTAAATGCTATGCCTTATACTTTGATGCAAATATTTTATTTGGAATTTTTTTGCATCTTACCCAATTATTAAAAATGAAATGGAGCCTATTTTTATACAGTTTAACTTATAAAATACCAAAAAATATAAAACCATATCTAAAAATTAAAAATATAAAGTATATTTTATCCTATTTTATTCACAGATCAAAAATCACTCAAAATGGAAAAACAAAAAACTTAAAAACTGAGAAACCCCAAAATATTTAATAAAAATATAAAAAATCATTTAAAAACAAAAAAATACGTTTTAATGTTTTATAATTATTTTTATATCAATATTTACATTTTAAAAATTGATTTGGATAATTTTAGGACTTATTTACTATTTTTAAAATACAATTCAATTTCAGATGATTATTTAATCCCTTATTTGGGATATTTTTGAATTAAAAAATACATAAAAATTAGCAAAAGTTCTTGGAAAATTACAAAAACATTAGAAAAATGTGAAAAAGGCCCAAAAATTAATTATTTCCTGTATGTTATCTATATTTATCAGTTTTTATAGATATATTACTCTATATGTATATACATAGCCTTATACACACTATATTGTTTAAATAGAAGAAAAAGAAATATAAAAATATAAAAAGAAAATATAATAACATAGAATTAAAAACCAAATACAAAAATATAAAACAAAAAAAATTTAAAAGTAGAAAATATAAAATTAAAAACCACCAAAGCAATTACATGGAAAAGAGATAAAAGATAAATTTTGGAGCATTCTTTGTGCCTCCTACCGTTTGCTCCATGTGTTCGACCTCTACATGTACTTACGCCTATACACATTTGTTGTAGAATTATACACAATGTTCATTCTACACACAAAATAAAAAACCAAAAACCCAACTTCACATACCCATATCTTTCAAATAAAAACTCAAAACATATCAAAATTACCTCTAATTGTATATAACTTTTCGCAATCTATTTAATGGAGGTGGTTTCATAATTTTTGGAGTTACTGTGTGAAAGTTATGTTTTCGTCCCTCATTGTATATCGTACCCGATTAAAACATTCGATTTATTCATCCTTTATTACTTTTATTGGACCTTCCCAACCAGAATATCCGCTCGCACCTCACATCTGTGTACCTTATGCTGCCTAGCGCTCGGCATATCTTTGGATAAAAAATAGGCACAACACGAGGACTTCCCAGGTGGTCGCCCAACCTCGTACTACTCTCACCCAAGCACGCTTAACATTGAAGTTCTGATGAGATCTGATGCATTAATGCTGGTATGATCGCATCCTTTAGGCTTATCATTCTCATCGGTTAAGTACCTATGTTGTAATCTTTTTTCCATGCATCTTTGTTCATAGCCCGATTTCAATGATCCATGAGCCGATACCGCATTTTTTGGGCTTTCCCAATTCGAATATCAGTTCACACCTCCATCCATGGAACGTTATACCGCCTAGCGCTCGACATCTCTCCAGATTAAAAAAATGGGCGCATAAGGACTCCCCAGTTAGTAACCCATCCTAATACTACTCTCAACCAAGAATGCTTAACATCAGAGTTCTGATTGTATCTAGTTCATTAATCCTCCTCACCGGCTAAGTATCTTTATTGTAACCGTTTTCCACATATTTCTTCCATCCGGAGCTCGATTTCAACAATTCAAGAGTCGATTCTGCTTTTTCAGACCTTCTCAACCCGAATATTGGCTCGAACCTCGCATCTATGAACCGTTATGCTGCCTTGCACTCGACCACTCTCTGGAATAAAAAAATTTGTGCAACATGAGGACTTCCGAAGTAGTCACGCAACCTAGTTCTACTCTCGTACAAGCATGCTTAACATAAGAGTTCTGATGCTAGAGCATTAATGCTGGTATGATCGCACATGTTTCCTTAACGGCTAAGTTCCTCTGGTGTATCCCATTTTTCGTGTATCTCCCGCCCAGAGCTTGATTTCAACGATCCAAGAGTTGATTCCGTATTTTTCGGGCCTTCCCAACCTGAATGTCATCTCACACCTCGCATCAGTGTACCGTTATGCCGCCTAGCACTCTGCTTCTCTCAAGATTAAAAAAATTGGGTGCAACACGAGGACTTCCCAGGTGATCACCCAACCTAACACACTTAACTTCGAAATTCTGATGGGATCCGGTGCATTAGAGTTGGTTTGATCGCACCCCTTAGGCTTGTCCACCTCAACGACAAAGTCCTATGTTGTAACCCATTTTCCGTGTATTTCTCTAGTTTGGAACCCTATTTCAACGATCCAAGAGACAATTCCGTGTTTTTCGGATAGTCCCAACACAAATATCAGCTCGCACCTCGCATACGTGAACTATTATTCCACATAACACTCGGCCTCTCTCGAGATTAAAAAATGGACGTGACACGATGACTTCACAGGGTCACCCAACCTAGTACTACTCTCGCCCAAGCACGCTTAACTTTGGAGTTCTGATGGGATCCAGTGTATTAATGCTTGTATGATCACACCCATTTGGCTTATCATCCTCACCGGCTAAGTACCTCGTTGTAACCTATTTTCCGTGTATCTCTCCCATCTAGAGCCCGATTTCAACAATCCAAGAGCCGATCCCATTTTTTTAGACTTTCCAACCTGAATATCGGCTTGCAACTCGCATCATGTATACCATTGTGCCTCCTAGCGCTCGGCTTCTCTCCAGATCGAAAAAAATGGGCGCAATATGAGGACTTCCTAGGTGGTCAACCAACCTTGTACTACTCTCTTCCAAGCACGCTTATAAGTTTTGATGGGATCCAGTGCATTAATGCTGGTATGATCGCATCTGTTAGGCTTATCATCCTCACTGGAAAAGTACCTATTATGTAATCTTTTTTCCATGTATCTCTCCCGTCCGGAGCTAGATTTCAATGATCCAAGAGCAGATACATCATTTTTTGGACCTTCCCAACTTGAATATCGACTCAATCCTTGCATTCGTGAAACTTTATGCCGCCTAGTGCTCGACCTCTCTCTGGATTAAAAAAATGGGCGCAACATAAGGACTTTCCAGGTAGTAACCCAACCTAACACTACTCTCTCCCAAGCACACTTAACAAGGGAATTCTGATGGGATCAGATTATTAATGCTAGTATTATCGCACAAGATAGGATTGTCCTCCTCACCAGCTAAGTGCCTCTGTTGTAACCCATTTTCCATGTATATATTCAGTCTGAAGCTCGATTTCAACAATCTAAGAGTCGATTCTGCTTTTTTCGGAACTTCCCAACCTAAATATTCGCATGAACCTCGCATCAGTGAACCGATATGCTGCCTGAAGCTCCTCCACTCTCCGGATTAAAAAATTTACGCAACACGAGGACTTCCCAGGTGGTCACCCAACCTAGTTTTACTCTCACACAAGCATGCTTAACTTCAGAGTTCTTATGGGATCCAATGCATTAATGCTGGTATGATTGCACCCATTATGCTTATCATCCTCAATGGCTATGATCCGCTGGTATAACCCGTTTTCCACATATTTCTCTCGTCCGGAGCTTGATTTCAAGGATCCACGAGTTGATTTCGCATTTTTCGACCCTTTCCAACCCGAATATTAGCTCACATCTCGCACCCAAGTTTATTTACTCATGAGCACAATTTTGTGTTATTTGTCTTTGTGAGTACATTGCATTATTATCTATCATATTAAATAAAGGCATAATATTTGAAAAATTGTATTATTTTTATGGTCATTTTTATTTATCTTGAGTTAGGATCTGGAAATTGCTTATATAACTAATTAGCATCGAAGTTTGATGAATAATTGCTTGCACCTTTATGTTTGACCCTAGACTTACCGAGGTATAAATTAAAGCCGAGACCTCTTTATGAATAGTTTCTCTTAGTTTTGTTGATTGTCATTTCGTTCATGCTACACTGAGAGCATATTAATATTTCCTTTTGACTGTTCAGCGGATGACACCATTGTTGGAGATGCGACACATTATTTGATTATAGTTGGTGTTGATTTTTTTCTTTTTGTTATTTTTAGAGCTTCTTAGTTAAGTTCTTGTATTGTGTTGTATTATTTTTATCTTGTTTTTATTTTCAGTTACTTGTAGATATTTAGACTACTAAATTATTCTGGGATTATTTTTGACATTTTAATTATTTTGTGGTAGGGATCGCAGAATCGATGACTCATGCAAGGGCTCGGAGCTCGGAGCTTAAGCTGAAGAGTCTGCAAAGCAATTGTCCTTAAAAGATTTTTAGTTAAATTAAATAGCATTTGTTGTGTACTTTATTGTGTAGTAATTATTTGTGTAATTATTAGTTAATTAGTTTGTAATTAGTTGCCCTATTTAGACTATTGTAAGTTGGTGCAAAGTAAGAACTTGTCACTTTTGTTAATATACACCTGGGCGAGAAGTGCAAACCTGTAAGGTTTCCTAGTTGCTTCACAAACCCAATTTTACATTTCTATGGTACCATATTTATTGATTTCTGAGCTACTTTTTCTATATCAGGACTCGTGATAATAAGCAAGAATATTAATTGTACACCAGAGGTTTTTTTATATTGAAATCAGAATAATATCTATCACTTCAACCGACTTTTTCAGAGATTCAAAAATAATAAATAAAGACGCAACTGCTTAGAATTTGTCCAATTGGTACACTTGGGAACAATATTTGTTTTTTTATCATTCATGATGCCATTAACACAAATGATAAAGCTTTTTTATGATTATAAGAATATACAAATGGATCTTAATTTTTTGATATAAGCTCGAAATTAACCCAAGATAGATCTGAATGGAGGCGAAGAATCCATGGAGCCGACCCTACTTAATTGTGGAAAAATACTGTGTTGTATGAGAATATAATCCATCTCATCAGATGCCTTTCTTTTGCAGTCACTTGGGAATCTCTTTAGTGGTACTTATATTTCTTACTATAATTAGTTGACATGTGCCTGATGATGGGTTCTATAATCAAATTTCTGATTGCAACCAAGCGGCACTGACAATTTCTCCAAAAAATTGATCTTATTTGGTTACTGAAACTCTAATGAGTCGATATAAGCTCATGAAAATGCTTGCTTTCTTGCAATATGAAACTTTTGCTGCATCTATCATCCATAAAAAGCAAGAAACGAACTTCGTCGCTTCTCGTTTAAATGCTAATGGACAAATTTGACTATTGTAAGTTGGTGCAAAGTAAGAACATGTCATTTTTGTTAATATGCACCTGGACAAGAAGTGCAACCATGTAAGGTCGCTTAGTTTCTTCACAGACCCAAATTTGCATTTCTAGTGATATAAATTTTGCTAGTGGCGATGGAGTATGACATTTATGTCATCAATACTCATTGTCAAAAGCTCGGTAGTTATAATTTTATTACTACAAACTTGTAGTAATATATAATTTTAACAATTTAAGTATTAGCATTTGGATGACAGAATTTTTGTTCACAAAAAGATGTCTGAATACTAATGAATTCGTCATCATAACCTAGTTACAGTTCATTAACATCCTTTCATAGTGTTTAATCCAAAATATCGACCCACATTTAACAACTTGACATTTGAAATAGTATCATTTCGAATGATATTTTGATGTTTTTGTTACTGCATATAAAGTCAATGACATGAACATTAACTTATTGTACAAAAAATATGGACTTGATTGACAGAGGGAGATGTCCCATGTGGGCGGTGAGGACAACAAAGTTAACATTGAAACACCGCCACACACATTGATTAATTCTCACTCAACCCTAAATAGAGGGTAGACGAGTGAGATCGACGAAAGATCGAGTATATTTTATGACCCTAAACCCCGAGATCAAGTCAAGAATTGAGTTGGTCGACAAGGAATAAAGTAGGGGGAGATAAGGATAAAAATACAATAAAAATCCATTTTATTTATTCATTTATTTAAGCATTTTTGAACCCTATTTTATTCTTTATTACTTATGCATGAAATAAAGAAACTTTGTACATAAAAGTTGTAGATAAAAATGTAAATAAAAATACATTGAGTTTTTACAAAAATAATACAAAATGCTCAATTTACACACAAAATAAAAAGCCAAAAACCCAACTTTACAGGCCCGTATCTTTCAAATAAAAACTCAAAATGTATGAAAATCACCTCTAATTGTATATGACTTTTTACAATCTATTTAATGGAGGTGGTTTCATATTTTTTGGTGTTAGTGTGTAAAAGTTAGGTTTTTGGCCCTCATTGTATATTGTGTTGGACATGCGAGCCCACGGCGAGCCATTATGCAATAAATGTTATTGCAAATATCATTTCCTGATCTGAAATGAAGAATAAATAATTTGCATAATAGGTCCCTTAGTACAATGAGGATTATGTAATGGCCATCTTGATGATTATACATCTATTGATTCAACTGTTGAATCATAGAGGCTGGTGCTTGGATGAATATCTAAAGAGTTAGATTGAGGGCTCATCAAGCACCGTCAAATGATTGTTAAGAGATGATCTCCAGCCTGAGTAGGAGATGGCAATCCTTATCTCTAAAGGATGATATCTGACTGACCTCTTGATGCAGGTCCTCTGCATAGGAATAGAGATTCGGAGGAGTTAGATTAGTTAGGTCAAGGAGTTGACTTAACGAGATCGAGACAATCAAAGTCCTATATCATATGCTGTCACGATACATGCATGCATCCTATGACCGGAGACAGATGTGTTACTATATGTTTGAGTATGTACATTTGGCAGACCAATAGGTTGATGACCTAACCAAGGTCTATACATCCGCGCGCTGGTGTGCATATAAGGGCATATGAGTAATACGATCTCTCAAAGGGATCATACAGGTTCAATTACTAAACCGGAAGACATGAGCTCACTCATGAGATATTGGAAGAATAAAATTCTGTGCGCATAGTCGTCTCACTTTGGAAGCTTGACTGAATTTGTAGGTTTGATATATACTTCCAGGAAGTATATGATCAAGACCTGGGTATGATATACGCTTTTGGAAAGTGTATGATTGATACCGACTCCTAATGATCGAGTGAGAAACTTACTGATAGAACCGTGAAGTAGACAGTGTAAAGTTGATCTAATACTTCGGGTTTATTCTGGGTCTTCCAGTATGCATGATGTACAAGTATTGGGAATACCTGAGGGTGATGTGATCATAAACAATTGTATAACCGTGACGCTTCCATTCCTAGGGAGTGATGAAACAGGTCTGGATTTTAGTGACTCCTCTCAATAGAGAAGTAATCTGATCTTAGTCCAAATGTTGGACATTGATCTGAATATGATTCAGATGCAATGACAAGATCAGATTTACGGTCTTGATTTAATCAATCATCTATGGGAGGCCCGCGATCTGGATTTGAGATATGATCTCAATATCCAAGTCACTATACGTGGAACAAAACAATCGCCCTGTCCTTATCTCCAAGTATTTGGGAGAAAAAGCATTATCCTTGAAAGGGTTCAGGATAATTTCATTGTTGATATTACGTATCCGAGCATTGAAAAAATAGATAATTAAATGTGATTTAATTATCATGAATAATATGAATTTGATTCATATTATAAGGAGAGTTATCTCAGATAATTAAATGTGATTTGATTATCAAAGATGTAAATAATGTGAATATGATTCATATTATTTGGGCACAAGAGAAAAAGAAATCCAAGATGATTAAATATGATTTAATTATCATGGATATGAATAATGTGGATAGCAATATCCAGTTATTCATAATATATTATTAATATCATTTATAATGTATTAGAGAGAGCTAATTATAATTTATATTTGTTGATTAATTATTAATGTGTATTGGATACACATTGTGTAATTAATGAAAATGTAAATTATATTTTGTGTTTTGGGTTGTGAATGTGATTCACAATTTTTTCAATGGCAAGATTGCAATATTCTCAAAATTAATTTTGAATTATTTTTGAAGAATAAATCACAACAAAAGTTGTTGAAAATTTTGGAAGAAATTCATGGAGATATGTAATCTTGTGGGATTACATGGATTTGCCTCCACCATGGAGAGATGGTGGACGACCACCAATTCCACTAGGAAATTGGTAGCCGTCCCCACCACTCCTAATGGGGAGATCTCCATGCAAGTCTCTCTATAATTGTTTGATCTAATTTAGGACTGAAATATATTTGAGATGTCAAATATATTTGATTTAAATTAGATTATTATTTGTTGGTTTTTACCAACAACAATCTTGACCATTGGATTGGACATAAATCAATCTCATCCATTGATTTTATATGTCCCATGTATTGAGATCCATGGATCCCAAAACCCTATAAATAGAGAGGCATACCATGCTGTCTAGGACAATGCAATATTGGAGCACATCTCTCTCTCTCTCTTTCTCTCTACACGTCAGCTCTCTCTCTCTCTCTCCCTCTCATGTGCCCGTCCACCATGGATGCCCTAAAGAGGTTCTCCATCGCCGCAGCGTCGTCGTTATGCTGCCCGATCGTTTGCTCGTGGATCTCCGTCTCCTTCGGTGCGCCCCGCTCATGAAGAAGATGATGGATCTCGTGTGTCGAGATTAGGAGATACACCGCTTGGATCATCAACATGGATTGCGAGAAGCACGCGGTTCATCCCCGCGCTCGCAAGCGTCTCCTCCGTCAGATCGGACTTGAGATAGGAGGTCTCTTCGTTTAGAGACTCGATCACAACCACGCTTCAAGAGGTAATCCTATTACTTGTTTGTGGTTTAGACAAAACGATCCAGAAGTGTTCTTGGATCTTGTGGTTTCGTCGCATAAAATTTTTTAATTTCCGCTGCATAGAACAACTAGTCTGGCTAGTCGTTCTTCATCGCATTCGATACGATGCTCATGCTTCCGTGATGCACTTGAGGATTATACCATATCCTTCAAGTTGTATCAGAGACTTAGGTCGGTGTTTTTGGATACAATCCATTAACCGTGGACGACTTGGGTTCATTAGGGTTTGCGAAAGTTTTCTTGCATTTTATTTTCGTGTCTCTGTTTGAGATTATTTTCGGCACTGTTTAAATTGTTTAAACATGAAAATAATAATTGTATTTTGTTCCTCATTAAATAAGTAAACCATAGGATCTGAGTTTACGTAATTCGGATTCCGTTTTCTCGAGATATGGTTGTTTTAATGAACATGTATGCACTGTTGCGGGAACTGCGAATCTTAACATGATTAATGAGTTAATTACTGTTTTGATCTATCTCGAAATGCGTGAAACATCACTTGAGTTCTCTCCGAAATCAAGTTAGCAATATTTGAAAATTGAGTTTGTCTAATTTGGATTTAAATTGATTGAGATATGTTAATTTTAGTGAGTAGGGGTCACTGCTGAAATTACAGTCCTAATCAAGAACCATGTGATTGTCAATTAGAGAAATTAATTGTTAATTTCATGAAATAACTATGGAAAATATTTGAGAAATATTAGAAGATGATTATTTCCTTAATTGACTTGGCCTCATCCAATAAATTGATTAGATTTGATCTAGATCATTATTGGAAACACAGTCATCAAACTCCTTGCTTGAATAGGATTGGGAATTTGTGTAGAAAATTTCCTTATAATAAAAAATATTTTGATTATTACTATATGGTATAATTTTGGTTGAAGAACCGATGATCATCTCAAGTACAAATTGATATATTTGGCATTATCCTTTCCTGAGGTGGATATGGTGTCTATTCGGAGAGCATTGGGGTTGCGGGTTGCAACGTATGTGGCCCGTCCCACTCTCGTCGGTACTGGCCATGACAACGGGTAGGGAGTCGATAATGCCGGAGAAATCAAGGTGTATTTTTTAATTATTAAAATTTGAATTAGTACGTAGTTTGAGATTTTACCATATATATTCAAGTAAATTAATCAAGTTTGTTGATTAAATTGGATTGATAATTAATTTAATATGATTAAATTGATTATGTCCAATTGAGATACTCTATTATGAATAGAGTTGTTATTTTCCTTGGAAGAATTAATTATATGAATATGATTCATGATAATTAATTAAAATTTGAATATGAGGTGGAGGATCACATAAGTGACATCCATGGTCTCCCGTCAAGGCAGAGGGTTCCGTCGCCAGGGATTGTATGCAGGAGACGCCTGTCCGAAGTGATAGCTCCTGTATGCAAGCGCATCTAGATTGGGCTCTTCGCTTCTTGAAAGAGTAAGGATGTATGCGTAGTGACCCCAATATCGGATCCTCATATTATTGGGGTGATATTGGATTGCGCATAGCGAGCTGTATTCCTATGGACGGTTGGTTCAATTAGTGACGGGTCAACATCACCTTAGGGGTGGTGGGCCCGGTTGCTAAAGACCGAATTGGGAGATGCAAGTTGGACTTGCAAGGCGGAATGCGTTCCCGCTTCTTTTTATCCGAGTTGCAGATTCTCATATTATTGGAATGTAACAAAGATAAGGAAGAAGATCCCAGATCTTGCTTGAGATATAATGGTAAGTATATCTCTTACATTGAAAGTGATTAAGGGAATGAACTTTCAGTGTTGACAAGGCAAGATAACTTTGATATAAAAATTCTTAAATCAAGGTAAAATATGTATGTATATATTACACTTATGCAAATTTCTTATTTCAGATAATCCTTCATTAAACCCACTCAATGTTGTACTCAATGATTACCAGTGAAATATCATGGATTGGACTCATGATCCAGATATTGTACTTGCAATTGGACACATAATGTATGTGGTTGCAATGTGCAAGTTTCCTCATAATAATGAGGAATGACAATCAAATGGATAATAGGACTACAACCCTAGGGTTTGTATGTCTCTATAGTCTTGATCTCTCATCAGATGTACTTTGGAAGTGACATGTCGATGATGATCGCAATTGTCAAATAACCCTTATAAAATCAATGAAGATATTCTGGCATAAATATGTGCTCTTCACATTTATCATGAATGAGATGGTTCACTGCATCATGCAGAATGGTGGCTCTATAAGATATGATGTATTCAAATTGTTTGAGTACCTGCTTGAACCAATATTTTAAGAGTTTAGATGGATGTAGATACGATGAGTGTCATCAGTCAACTATCTATACTCTGGTCATTCATGATGCTTCATATTATTCATATTATATGAATTTAATGAAGCATGTATAAGAAATGCTCTTACATTCAATTCTATTGAATTTAATTTAAGAGTTACCTTAGTCTTCAGCAATGGTTGTTTATAGATAAAGGGACGCAGTGGAAGCGTGGGTTGGACCCTAGTAAGAAATATAGTCAAAGAGTTGACTGTACTTCTGTGACTTCCATATGACATCCAAAGAGTTGGAAGAATGCCAATACTGCAATAAGTTGATGTGTTGATAGTATGACTATCAAGTCTGTCTAGAATCTTTAGAGAAGGACTTGGATAAAGAATCGGAATAATCTACATAAATCATTGAAATTGACTTGCTTAAAGTCTTATAATTGTATCTCAATCTTCTAACAACACTTGCAATGGGTTGCATATGTTTTAGAAGACTGTAGAAATTTGATCTTAAAGGTTTAATAGTCATCCATATGGATATTGATGCAATTGTTGCAACAATCTCTATTGGATTGAAAGGCTTCATAATTTCAGTGGGAGAGCCCTTGGTCTTAGATAATATCTCTATGACCTAAATATTAGAATACACACATTATTTATTTCCAAATGTTGGAAATAAACATAAATTCTGTAATAAGTCTATCATAAAGAGTTATGATGGAGATATTTCAGATAATAATCTAAAATCTAGTGGACTCCACTAAATTAGAAAATTAATGAATGGTTCATTAACCTTTCTAATACTGAAATTAAACCTTAAAAGATCAATAGGAGAATGTAGATCATTTTATAATGATCTGACATCAAACCTTAGACATTTGTCTGTTGATTTGATCAATAGACTAGTAAGAGATGAAACTTTAGAATGTCTAAAATTTCAAAACTTACATACCTATGAATATTGTATTCAAAGAAAAATGTCCAATACACCCTCCTTTGGAAGGGGTATAAGATGTCAAGGTATTTAGGATCTCATACATATTGATGTGTGCGGATCATATATATCATAGTGAACATTATGGATATGTGATATCTACTAATGATTATGTATGATACGAGATTTCTTATCTTCACTTAGAAACCTTTGAAATGTTTAAAGATTTCACATAATTTTGGTTTACAACCAAAGTTTGAAGGAAGATAAAATGAATTTGATCTAATCTAGGTAGCCTATACCTGTTAGATGAATTGAAAGGATGCCTTATGGAAATATAAATATCATTTCTATCTCAATCCTCCTAATACACTTTGACTCAATAGAGTTATAGGGAGATACAATTGGATCACGTGTGACATGATTTGATCAATGATGAATTTTTAGCATAATTTCCTCTTAGTTTCCAAGTATATATGTAGTAGAGACTACATTATATATCCTTAATGAGATTCCATGCAAATAAGCTGGAATTGAGCACTAGAGAGTGCAGCTTCATTAGGAAAATAAAGGATGGTATTGGATAGCTACTTTATGACCTTGAGATTCTTAAAATATCTCATCTCTGAGAATGTGATTCCTAGAGGTTGAGACTCTTGAGAATCAAGATGAAAATGAAGTATAGGAACTCATTTAATCTTGAGAAGATAATGAGGCTCCTGAAATTGGAAACTAAAAGGATAATTAAAGATGAAACACTAATACCTCTTCAAATGAGTTTGAGGATGTATTCCATGTGTCAGTTCAATATGACAATGATCGGACTTCATATGATGAAGCTCCTAAGGATCATGACATGGAAAGATGGATGTTAGCAATAAAATCTAAAGTAGACTTCATATACAGGTGTTGTATATGGACCCTCGAGGATCCACCTATGTGGTTGATGAACCAAAAAATCGACCACTCAATCTGGGCATGATAAAAATCACACTCGGGTCGTTGCAACCCGGATCGAGCAGAATCGGTCAATCAAGAAAAATGTAAATCAGACCACCAAATAAAGATATAAAATCAAGGGAATCAAAGATAGCGGTCCTGGCTATTTTTATTAACCTGGTATGGCGACCATGGTCGAACTCAGGGAGCACGAATTGGCCTTGCCGCCTACGAAGTAGTCAAGTTCAATAAAAAGGGAAGAAAATATATTTTTGGTGGATTTTTAATTGATTATATATTTTTTTTGGATTTTTAATAATAAAGGAAAATAGGAAAAAGGCAAAATCAAGCACACACAAAAAATTATTTAAACACTAAAAAACAATCCAAAAATTCAAACAAAAATGTTTTTATGTTTTCATAGGTTTTTAGTATTTTTGGTGAATTTTTCAGATTTTTCTAATTTTTATATAATTTTCAAAAAAAAATAAAAAGAGCAAAAACAGTGTGCTACTGTACAACCAGATCTGTAAGACCCATAAAAAATGTCAAATGGATATATAATAACATGGAAGAATTTTTATGAAAAGTATAAACAAAAAGTAAAATTCAGAAAAAGAGTTTATATTTTTTTGAGTTTTCTACAATTTTTAAGAATTTTTATGAGAGTTTTAGAGTTTTTCAATTTTTAAGGCTTTTATATATCCAAAAATTACCAAAATTGCATAGAAAATCAAACACACAAAGACTAACAAAACCTTTTTTTTTTTAGAATTTTTAACATAATTTTTATATTTTTTAATGATTTTCTAAATAAGACAAAAGCAAAACGACTAATTTTGAATTATTAAAAATATCAAGAAGCCTAAAAAATGTACCCAAAATTTAGGGAAATTTTTACACAGTGGAAGGAGCCACGTATCCAAATTTCACGCAATTTGGGTTTAATTTGATATTTTATTTAAATCAAACAAAGGTTCACAGTGCACAGGGACCTAAATGTAAGGAAAAGTAACTCCAGGGGCCAAACAATAACACGACAAGAAAGTGCAGGGGCCCTTGTGCAAAATGTCCAAGAAATCACGCGCTATGCACGTGTATCAGGCACAGAGGGACCTAAATGTAATTTCTATTTCTAAAATATCAAACAATAACACACAGAAACCACAGGGCACAAAATGCAATTAAACCAGAACCTCACGTGTCCCACATATATAAGGACTAAAATGCAAATAGTAAAAACATGAAGGTCCGTAGTGCAAATATCCCAAAATAAAAACAATTATATAAGATATTTACATGACTAACTAGCAAATGCAGAAGAAAAAGGGGCCTAATAGAAATTTACCCCTTATTGAGATCTTCGGTTGGAGGCGCGCCACGTGTGAGATCGGATGGCTAAGAAGCGCTGCGCCTCTTCGAAGGTCTCGGGCTCTGATCTGACGGCTGAAGGCCTATCACGTGGAGAATCGGATTGCTATGGTACGTGTGGCTAACCCTCACTGAATGGACGGTCCCGATCAACCCCAGATGGATCTGACGACTGCTGGCGCTCCTTAAGTAGACGGCTGAGATGGAATCTGGAGCGTCAGGGGCGATCGAACGACGGAGGAGGATCCTCCAAGAATTGCTCGCCGGCGAGCTTCGCCGGCTCTGTGCGCGCGGTGGAGACCTCCTCTGGAGCTGTTGAGATATGGAAAAGCTCCGCCTCAATGCTCTGCAGCTGATGGAATCCTCCGATGAGGCCGGCGACCACCGGAGCGGCCCGGCGACGGCAGAGGAGGGAAGCTCCTGGGCTGAAATGTATCGACCCTCAGATGGGCCGCACTGACCTGGAAAATAGCATAGGAAGCTTCCTGGGTCGAGGGCAAACTGCCTCAACCCGGTTAGGGGCGAAAAGAGTGATCGGGTGCGTCGGGTGAACGACCTCCGACGAGGCAACGGCGGTGGAGGTCGAGCCTTGGTTCCGGGGTGAACCAAGGGGGATGAGTGGGTGAAGAATGTGAAGGGGAGTCTCGCGAAGGTGAATCGATGGTCCGATGATCGATTAGATGAGCGGAGTGAGCGGAATCGATCGGCGACGGCGGGGGAAGGATTTGGGCGTAAATGAAAATTCGACGAAGTTAAAGGGATTCAGGGTTACCTGGAGGATGCAGTTGACTGGGGATGAGCTCGCGGAGCTCTGGCTCGTAGCCTCGAAGGGTCGTCGGTGCTCGAGGCTCTGGCGTACCTCACGACGGTGCACGACGGCAAGAGTCGCCGGATCAATGGCTGAAGGCTTCCTCTCCTCTCTTCGACACCTCCCTCGCGAAGCTGTCACTCTAGGGAAGGAGATGGAGGTCCTGGGTTAAAGGAGCAGCGCAAAGATAGCGGGGAAAGTGCAGTGGAGGTGGAGCTATATACTCGTGCAGGTCCAAGAAGAAGGCAACGGGTCCAGCTTGGTGAAGCACAGACCCCTAGGCAAAGTATCGGGCATGGGTCTCAGATGCAGGGAGAGTGATTAGGACCCGGGGTTTAAGCAAATGGATCTTGGATCATGCGGGGATAATTTGGATAAATCGGGTTGGTTGCGAGATCCGCGGGGGAGAGTTGATCGGGGGTCAACAATCCCCCGTGGACCAATCAGAATTCGCCTTTTATTATTTATTTGAAAATTCGATTAAAAAAAGTAAATGACTTTATTTTGAAAAAGTTAAACATGAAAAATGTTTATTTATTTTCAAATTAATTTCTTTTGATTTTTATTTATTTTTTTGAAATATAAATTATGTATTTACAAAATATTATTATTATATATAGGTATATACATATACGTATTTTTTATTTTTGTTTTTAATTGTTTATTTTTTATTTTTATTTATTTATAGAATAAAATTTGAAATAAAAGGGGATTTTTATTTAATTTTTATTGTGTATTTACATAGATTAAATAAATAATTTTTATACATGTTTATATGGTATATATACAAGGTGGATTTCCTTTTATTTTATTTTCATTTTTCTGATTTTATTTTATTTATTTATACCATGAAATATGGAATATATATAATTTTATTGAATTTTAATTATTTATTTGCAAGTAGAATATAAAATAAATAGTTATGTTATACTATGTACATGGTTTATATACACTGATGAGAGGTATTTTGTTTTTTTATTATTTTTATTATTTTTATTTTGGTTTTAGGTTTATAAATATGTGCAAAATATAAGAAACACTTTTAGATTTTTTTTTAGGAAAATAATTTTATTTATATACATGGGTATATGTATACACAATTGAGCTTCCCTATCTCTCTCTACTTGAATTCTTTTGCGGTGAGGACCATGCTGAGCCCTCCCTTGGGATTAGGTAACTCAATATTTATTCTAAATATTTGCCTCTTTTTCTTGTGTTTCTTTATTCCTTTATTTTGGCACAAAACATGCTAATTATGCATATTTACAAGATGCATGTGTTGTGGCAATTTATGATATTTACACATATTTATAATGTATTTTGCTTAAGTTTCTAGCTAAAATAAAGGAATAAAGGGTGATGAAGTGGGATTCATCACTCCCCTATACTTAACCTTTTCTAGTCCCTTAGCAAACACTTATTTGAAAAAGAAGTGCAAAAGAGAAAGAAAAAGAAAAAGAGGAGAAATCAAGGTTGATTATTAAACTTTCCTTCATTAAATTGAAATATGGAGCTCGATCAAACCTTTGGATTATTGATTTGTCGGAACCTTATTTGGACTTAAGCTTAAAACTTAATAGCCCCTAAGTTCCACCAATCTATGGGTAAGACTCCTCAATAAACCAGATCAGAAGAAGTCTACATACACAAACTCTAATGACCATGAATCTTTCCTTGTACGGTGTAAGTGATATGTAGCTCCCCACCTCAGAAGTAATAAAGAAACAACCTCCCCCAACCGGGTAACTCTAATGCCTCAGTCTAGCAACTCTTTCCTCGAGAAGCGGGGTATTCCCTTCTAAGTTCAAGTGCAACTGGCTCAAGAAGAGGAGGAAGAAGAGAATGGACCATGGCCAGTGTAGCCATGTATCCTTGGGAGCTCTAACCAGTGTAGCTGAGTCTCCCGCTGCAAGCTTCATGAGATGGAACATGTATACCGTAAGCTTTTGCTTTATTTGACTATATACACTCCGGCGGGATTATTAAATTTTCAATCCGACCCACCACTTTTTTGGAGTTCTTTTCTTTTTGCACTTTTTTCCGTGCATCTGTACAACATATCTACATGGTGCATCATATATACAAGGAGTTTTTACTCTTGAGCCAGTAGACTATCCCTCTTTTGAAGCTTTATTGCAACCCACTGCTTCTGTCTTTAGACTTCATAACCACTAGACCAAGTTGAGACGCACTTCCTTCACTATAAGAAGAAGAGAGGTTTCGCCTAGAAGTACTACCCTCATATGCTACCCCAAGCCAAAGGAAACCGCCTCCTCACCACCTCATCCGTGGAGAGCTATGTGTAAAGTGCTGGTGCAAGTAAAGCCATTGTTTCTGAGAGTTATGCGTGTGTTGTTAAGTGCTCTACTTAGGCTCATCAAGATGACATATGCTCATAGCCTAGTGGACTCAAAGAATTAAGTCCTAATGGACATGAAAAGTCTCAATCCTAATCCCTATAAGGTTCCTCTTATTATTAGGTGGATTAAGGTCTTAACCAAGCTCCATTGTCAATTTAATTCCAGGCTAAGTTTAAATGTCAACTATGATTTAGAAAAACTGTGCAAGTATTTACAAAGATGCTATTTACAACTATTTACAATTGTGCAAAATTTTTGAAAAATGTTTGAAAACATGGATGTATGCATGAATGCGAAGTTTTGCAAAATATTTACAAAAATTTACACAAGGTTTTTGTAAACTTTTTGTTTTCGAAACATTTTGGAAAAAATTCGTACTATATACATAATTTTTTATATGAAAATATTTACAAGCTCTTTACACAAAAGATTTTTACAATCATTTGTACAAAAATAATTTGATAAATAAATAGGCACGTGTAAGAAGAATTTTATGTACAAGGGAAAAATTTTTAAATTTTATGGATTTTTAGCCATTTTTTATTTATTAACACACTCACACAAAGTACGAGTTATGGCTAAAGTATATATGAAATATATACGCACCCCCTATACATAGCTCGAACGATGTCCTCAGAGTGATCAAGAGCGATGAAGAAGACATAACTCGTGCTTAGTATATGTAAAACCCCCGAAAATCGAACATGGACTAAAATGCAAAATCCGTCTGAATCTGGGCTTAATTGCAAATTTGCTTTTATACCAGTGTCCAAAAAATTTATTTGACTAGTACATTGCGTAGGTCTCGTTGATAGCTTTCCAACGAGTCCAAGAATGCGAAAATCCGAGTTCGGGAGCCCAAGTTACGACCATTTTTGCGAGAGGGGGTCCAAGCCATATACGGATCCGGACCCGGATTCGAATCCGGGTCCAAACCAATAAAACCCTTCCCCTTCCTCGCCCAAAAACGCCCAAACCCTTCGACAACCCTCTTCTTCCTCCTCCCTTTTCCTCGCTGAAGCCTCAATGGAGCTCATCGGAGCACAGGAGGCGTAGGCAGCCCTCGGGGACGGATTGGCATCATGATCGAAGCATCGATTGCGTCGTTTCTCCATGTACGGAGTTGCCGAGAAACCAAGTTCTTGAGGTACGATTCTCCTTCCTCTTGCTGCGAGCTCCACACGATTTCTTCCCTCCCCCTCTCTTGTACGATGCCCCATTCCTCCTTGCTGTGGTTTCCGCACGATTATCAGCCCTATGATAATCCTTTCGATTAATAAAGGCCATAGGGTTTGAGATATGTAATGTGGGTGAATCCCTCGGAATGATGTTCGGATCTGAGCATGCATTTGACCGAAAACAAAAGTCAATAAGAATCACGACCTAGAAATAGAAAGAAAGGGATGATAATGGCATCTTTGATGTTATATATATTATTTTACATATCTCTGTATTTGAGTATATGAAATGCTTGTAGAGTATAGTTTAGGTAACTAAATTGCATACTACTGTTATCGTTGGCCTTTTATTTTCCAAAGGTGAATATGTAACATTGGAGTGGAAGTATTTAATCTAAAAGTAATATGCATGTTCGTCTCAACACGTAAGTATTAGGTTTAATCAGTGTTGTGTTGGACAGTTTTCTGTAGTACTGACAAAGCCTTTTTGCACTTGAGAATTTAAATTGGGATCATGGAATCTCTCTTTGATACATGCACAAAGAATCATTTTAAGTGCTTATTACCCCGTTCAAATTGCATTGTTTATTCTTTATGGAACCTCCATTATGATGGGTGCTCGAAGCCAGAAACAATTGGAATGACACTGCTAGAGCGTTGGTCCACCACATGGCTCCTTTGACTCTGGTCCACTCAGGAGATATTTTGATGCGGATCGGGTTTCGGCGCGTCGACGATAAATAAAATAAATTGGACAGTGGAGTTTCGGTGGAGAAAAGGAGGGATTGAGAAGTGAAAAACTCGTCGGTAACGAGGGGTTGAAGAAGAAGAACCGTGAAGACCACGCGGGGAAGGAGAAGGAGAGGAGATAGAGAGGGAGATAAAATCTCAATTTTAATTATCACTGAACTGATTAAAAACATTGGACCCTCATCCCTTTATATAGGAGGGATGATATTACAAAAATAGAAACTAATTTAAATTGACAACCAATTTTCCTAAACTGACTCTAACTAATTAACCGACGGATTTGAAATTCGAAATGAACACTAATTGAGATCACATGCGATCCCATTTATTTAATTAAAAATTCATCGACTCAAATAAACGTAAATAAAATTGACCACTAAATTTAAATAAATAATTGGCCCTATTTTTTGGGTCCGTGCTGCATCAACTCTCATCTGCTTTAAAAATTCGTCTCCCGACGAATTGCTTGATCTGCAGGATTGGACGTCGAATCTTCGTGCTCAGTCATCTTCTAGAAGAATTGGTGTGGAGCGGACGACGGAGTCCATGCGCGGGCGTGGGTGACGTGGCCTTCATGGTTGAAGAACATGTGTGGCGCGAACGGCGGCGTCTTCTTAATTCTTGTCTCCTCCTTGTGATGGTCGAAGAATTGATGAGGCATGAACAACATTGTCTTTGGAGAATCCATAGTGAAGCAATGACATAAGGAGAGGAGGGGAGGAGATGTGTCTAAGGAATGAAGCCATGAGGTCCTTGCATAGGGGAAGCCCAAGGCCCTAGTTTTATTTGTATAAGGAGGATCCCCCGATTTCTGGTTTGTAGCCCTCTTTTTTTTTAATATTTCTGCCGCCGGGGGTGTGGGTGCAAATTTCGCACCCCCTCATTCTTCACTTTCCTATTGCCTTTGGTCTTTATGCAAATAGGGGGTTAAGGGAATTTTATTTTGCAATTTTTCCCACTTCCTTTCCAATCCCCTTCTTCTAGGGATTCGGATCCCTTCAATCTCGGACGCCTGGTTAGGCCACAGAGCCTTTGTTGCGTTATATGCGCGCGGGGGCGGCGATCACGCAAGGGTGACGTGGTTGCTGTTGGTCGGGCTGGGCAGAGGGCGCACGATGCTCGTGGGTGCGCGCGGGGATGCAGACGGTGCGCGGGGCAGCCGACTCTCGGCTACGCGCTGCTGGGCTGCGCGACGGGGTGGGCAGGCGCGTGGGGCCTGGGTGGCAGTGCGCGCGTTGGGGAGGGGCGCACGGTAGAGGTGGGGAGAAGGGAGGGCTCGCAGGCCGGTGAGGGAAGCCGGAGGTGATGGTGGCTCGCGAGGAAGGGAAAGGGAAGGTGTGGGGGCTGGCGCGTGCGCAGGAAGAGGAGGGGGCCGTGGGGAGGGGTAGGTTGGTGCCGGGAGGAGGAGGCGCATGCAGGAGGGAGGGGGTGCTGCCGGGTGTTGGGTTCTGGGCCGCCGGCTTTGCCGGGGTGGGGAAAGGTGCTGGCGAGGTTGGGGGTTGGGTTGGGGTTGCCGGGGTTGTGGGAGAGAGTCGCGGGGATGCAGCGAGGGTCTGGTTGGCCGGGGAAACCGCTGGAAGGGTTGGGGCTGCCATCGGGGACGCTGGTGGTGATGGGGCTTGATCTGAAACCTCCGGGACAACCACTGTTTCTTCGATTTTTTTTCTAAAATGGCTGAGACAGCAACGAATTCTTTGTTGGCAGCGAGCTTCTCGTCGTGGACGGCGATATCTTCGTCGATTTACGTGTCCAACCATTCTTGGACTTTGAGGCTTGAATCAAGACGTCGCTTGAACTTATGTCAACGTGCGTGTGTACGCGAATCATGAGATAGGCAACTAAAATCAAATTGCATCTTCCAATACGCGACGAGATCGTCGAATCGTAGGGATGATTCAGTTGCCATGCTCTGATACCAAATGATGCAGAAACGATTTGGCGTGGTGTCGGAAATTTATTTTTGAACGACGAGATTGTTTGGTGGAAGAAATAGAGGGGTTGAGAGGAAGAAGTCTCGTCGGGAACGAGGGGTGAAGAAGAAGAACCGTGAAGACCACGTTGAGAGAGGAGAGAAAATAGAGAGGGAGATAAAATCTCAACTTTTCATTAATACTTGACTGCCTAAAAACAATGGACCCTCATCCCTTTATATAGGAGGGATGATATTACAAACATAGTAAACTAATTTAAATTGACAACCAACTTTCCTAAACTGACTCTAACTAATTTGAAATTCTAAATCGGCAACTAATTGATTGAGATCACATGCGATCTCATTTATTTAATTAATGACACGACAATATAAATAAACATAAATAAAATTAACCACTAAAATTAATTAAAAATTCGGCCCTATTTTCCTTGTCCACGCTGCATCAACTCTCCTCCGCTTTAAAAAATTCATCTCCCGACGAATTGCTTGATGTAGGTGCGCCGTTGGAGAAATCGTCATTGTGATTGTAGCTTGTATTTCTTCAATTAGATCCCTTTCAACGTTACGTTTGTAGTTCTTTCCAATCGGAGGGCGTCTCTGCAATTTTCGTGCCCCTTCAATTAAACCCCTATTGAGAGAGTGGCCTTTAACTTTTCCCTTTAAATAAAAGCTCATGTCGGGGGGGGGGTCTGTGTAATTTTCCCAATAATATCTCAAATCCCTAATTTTATGGGATGGGTTGTATGTGGGAGAGAAATCTGGAGTCTCATAAGAGACGCCTCCCTCCCCTCGTCTTAGGCAGCGCTCAACCTTAGGGCTTCTATTTCCTTTGCGATCGTGCGATCGAAGGCATCACCAGTGAAGGAAGCACAACTGAAGGCGGGGAAACTGGCGACATCGAGCTTTATGCGGGCGGCGGGGAGTCACACAAAGGCATAGGCGTCCTGGGTTAGGAAGCCTTAAGCGACGACGGTGGCAGCTTGAGTCGGGGAGCCGTAAGCGGCGGCAGGGGGTCTACGGCGGTTACACGAGCATCACATTCGACGACGACATAGCATGAAGAGCGACCACGAGGGGTGCCAACGACGAGGTTTTCCCCTTGGCGTTGTAGCCTCAGATGTGACACAGGTGAGGACGACGGTGGGAGGTTTACGATCACATGTTGCAGCCAAGAAGTCGATGTTGATTTCTACCCCAAAGGAATCGAGGGGACTCGTAGTGCGCCCCTTTCTACTTGGTGCTTCGTTTGGGGTCGGTTTGGCCGCCAAGGATGCGAGAGAGGTGAGGAGGGGTTGCATCGGGACTGGGAGAGTTGTTGGGAACGACTTTGGAGACATGAGGGTGGCGGAGGGGGCCTGCGAGAGTGCTGCGGGGAAGATGGGAGGTGTTTTCTCCAGTGGAGAATGCTCTGAAACTGTCTGGACAGCAACTTCGACCTCACATAAATTGACAATTTCATAATTTTCCTCCGTAGGATCTTCACTTTCATGTCTGAAATCGACTTGAACTGCAGGTACATCGATCTGAATTTTGTCGTCGATAGGTGAATCTTCATCGATTTGCGAATCTAGCCACTCTTGTACTTTGAAGCTTGATATAAGGCATTTCTTGAGCTTCCTCGAACGCGAGCGTGAATGTTAGTCAGGGGAGAGACGACTCAGATCGAATTGCACTTGCCAATATGCGATAGGATCGTTGGATCGTGAGAATGATTCGGTTTCCATGATGTGATACCAAATGATGCGGATCGGATTTCGGCGCGTCGACGATAAATAAAATAAATTGGGCGGTGGAGTTTCGGTGGAGAAAAGGAGGGATTGAGAAGAGAAAAACTCGTCGGTAACGAGTGGTTGAAGAAGAAGAACCGTGAAGACCACGTGGGGAAGGAGAAGGAGAGGAGATAGAGAGGGAGATAAAATCTCAATTTTAATTATCACTGAACTGATTAAAAACATTGGACCCTCATCCCTTTTATATAGGAGGGATGATATTACAAAAATAGAAACTAATTTAAATTGACAACCAATTTTACTAAACTGACTCTAATTAATTAACCGACGGATTTGAAATTCGAAATGACCACTAATTGAGATCACAGGCGATCCCATTTATTTAATTAAAAATTCGTCGACTCAAATAAACGGAAATAAAATTGACCACTAAATTTAAATAAATAATTGGCCCTATTTTTCGGGTCCGCGCTGCATCATATTTCAAAGATCAAAACCAACTATACATCATTTAAACCCTTTTAGATGTTGGTGTTAACATCGATTTCAAATGAACTAGATGTAACCAGAGTCAAGATAACTAGCGCTAGAGATTCTCTGTTGCATTCGATGCTTTTGGTTGCAGTACCAGCTTCCCTTTAAGAAATTCAAGACAAGAACTTCTTGGCTTAAGCATAGCCTTGGATGGCAATGTTCCAGCGCTACCTATCTTCTGCCAATTTTCCTTGGGTTTCAGAGTTTCCATGCATGCCACTGATCCCAAAATCCTTTGCTGGCAAACGAGGCTTGCGAAAATGCCAGTGACTAGAAGAATTCTAAAGTGCACAATGTTAAGTGAAGGGCTCTGACAATTAAAGAATTTATTAACACTCCCTTTTGGTTCCACTGATTTGTTTTGTATAATATCATTCTTTCTTGCACTTTGACATCAATTAGTTACCCTTCGTAAATACATTAGAAAATCTAAAAGAATACTGTTGGACTGTAGTATTTTGGAATATGGAAGTCAAGTTCCTGAATTTATAAAGTGAGATAAAGTAATTTGATTTCTCTTACCATATACAGACCATTTATCCGATTAAAACTGTAATTAGGGAACAAGAGCTGGATGGAAGTATTGACTTTATCTATATCTTTGATTGAATAATCCGAACAATATTTAGCTTGTTCCATTAACCTAGAGTCCTTAGCAAATTTGTTTTATAATTTTTTTTACTGCTTCCTTTCCAGATAAAATGTCCCGTATCTATATTAGAATGTAGTTGGACAAAGATAATGAGGTTAGCTTGTGGGTTGCGGCTAACTTGATATGAGTTTTAGCATGGGGTTGATCTCGCAGTGAGTAAGCCAACCATGAGTTTCTTTCTCTCTCATTATTCAGTGTTTTATTTGTTGCCATGTTGGTTGTTCAAATTTGCAAATGATAAGATATATGGGTAGATGAAGATAGGCGCCACCAAGGGAGGGGCATGCACCCTTGTGGCCCCGGGTAGAAGCCTAGTTGACCGCGATCCCAACTGCTATTGTAGTTGCGATGGTTGGGGGACATGTTGGTTGGCACACCGAGGTGCTGATCTAACGATGTTGGCCTCGGCACTTGTGTGCTTTAGCCCGGTGTTCGAGCACGGGCCAAGTAGTCATCGTTGGTCGGCTAGTGTTTCGCTTGTCACTTAGAGTTAGCACTCGTATACGGGCCGATGTAGGCTACATTGGTCAGTATTCCGAGTGGGAGCGCTAAGAGGGGAGTTCCGGGAAATGTGGTTAATGAAGTTGGTGATGGGACGTGAATCTCTTGTGTATAAGGAGGATCGGATTGTCACGATGATTCGCGGGTTGCAATCTAATTTGGGAATCGGAAGCACAATTGCAAAGTGGAGCTAAGTGGACGTGTTGGGAACTTAGTTAGGATGCATTCTATCCCACCGCATGCCTACGGAGGCACCCCAACCCTAAGGTGTTTTCTTTTACCTTAGAGTCATAGTGTGAGGTCTCATCCAGACCAAGACCACAGACTATCCACGAAGCTTGGTTACTCATATCCATATCCAGATCAACAATAATAATAATGTAATTCGTTGTGAGATTTATTACCTAATTGTTCTTTTGCACACAGTTAAATTATATCTTGCTTGTTATTGTATAGTTGTTTAAATCGTATTGAGCAACTTTGCTCATAATGTACCTACGTGTGGATCCGCAGGTTCACAGCTGTGAGTAGCTTTGGGGATATCACCATTTTTGTGCAGCTTCACGATATTTTTCTTTTTGGTACAGTTATTGGTAATTTTACTATCCTTCTTCACTTGTAGTATTTTGTTGAGAGACATAGCCTGTAATGTATAATTGTGGACATCTATTATATGCTTACAAGTATATTTTTTGTGGACATGGAAATGATCAATGGAATATGTAATGTGAACAGGTTGAATGAGAAGTAAAATTTTAAATTCCTGCTGCATGTTGCTATTTTTCTCCTGTTGTTACGAATGTCAAGTATTCGAATGTGGAATGTGTATGCGTGGAATTGGTTTACCGAGTACCCGGATCCTAGGGGGACGGGCATCACAGTATAAGGAAGTGAAAAGGAATGGCTATATATAAAGACGAATCAAAGATTAGAATGAAGAGGACTCGGTATTTCCCCCTATACTTAGGATCAAGTAATCCTAAGTATAGTTAGTTGTACATGAAGGGAAATCCAAGTGAAAGGATGTACCGAGTCTACCCCCCTATACTTAGGATGAAATATCCCTAAGTATAGGCAGCAAAACAGGGGTAGAAAGAATCAAAAGAATACCCGAGAGTCCTACATCTCACTATACTTAGGGTAAAGTACACCCTAAGTATAGCATAATCATAAGATGAGAAAAGGGATGTGGAACTAAAGAATAGAGTGATATGGACATCTGGATCTATACAAGTCGGAAGAACAGTGAAAATCGGACGTGAGATGCAATAGATATGAGTCAAGACACCACATCTCACGCAAAGTGAATAAGGGAAACATCAACGACCCGTGGCTCATGATCTAGATATGGCTTGAGCCGCTGGCCGTTTACTCGAAAGGTAGCATCAGAAGACAATTCAAATATATCAAAACTCCCATTGTCATGCACCGTTCTAACCAGATAAGGTCCCTTCCATTTGCTCTGTAGTTTCCCTGTAAATAATCGAAGCCTAGCATCAAACAACCATACTCTCTGTCCTGGCTCAAACTACTTGTGGCTGATATGAGAATCATGCCACTCCTTCACTCTCTCCTTATAATGTAGGTTGTTTGAAAAGGCGGTATCACGAAGCTCCTCTAGGGCTGCTAACTCTACCCTCCTCTGGTTTCCTACACTCTATGGATCCAAAAGTATATCAGTGACTGCCCAAAGTGACCTATGTCTCAGCTCAACAGGTAAATGGCACGGCTTGCCATAAACGAGGTGAAAGGGGGATGTACCCAAAGGTGTCTTGAAAGACGTCCGATACGCCCACAAGACCGAGTCCAAAAGCTGTGACCAATCCTTTCGGTCAGGGCGGACAACTTTCTGCAATATAGTCTTGATCTCCCTGTTCGACACTTCAGCAAGACCATTCGTCTGAGGATGGTATGGAGTGGCAACTCGATGGTCTATGCTGAACTCGCTAGCAAGGGCCTTTACCTTGTCGTTAACGAAATGAGACCCCCCGTCAGATATCAACACTCGAGGTACCCCGAACCGTGAAATGATATTCTTCCTCAAAAATCTGCAAACAGTCCTAGCATCTGTGGTTCGGGTGGGGATGACCACAACCCAACGACTCACATAATCCACGACCAACATAATGTACTCAAATCCCTTACTCCTAGGGAATGGACCCATGAAATCGATGCCCCATGCGTCAAAAACCTCACAGAAGTGGATGGGATGCATCGGCATCGTATCACGCTGTCCACAAGTGCCCATCCTCTGACAATCAGTACACCTCTTCATGGACTCATCAGAGTCCTTGAAGAGAGTAGGCCACCACAGGCCGGATTGGAGCACTTTCTACGCCGTTCTCCTCCCTGAGTGATGTCCTCCTGCTTCAAGCTTGTGGCAGTAAGTAAGGACGTTGTGGTGCTCCTCCTGAGGAATGCATCTACGCCAGATACTATCCCCTCCCTCATGGTAAAGTATGGGATCCTCCCAATGGTAAAACTTGGCCTTCGCGAGGAAGGTCTCAAGTTTCTGCCTGGGCCAATCTTGTGGAACTTTCTTGGCGACAAGATAGTTCACAATATCAACATACCATGGGAGCGAGGCGATAGCAAGGATCGCCTCATCTGGGAAGGTCTCACAAATAGGGTCAATCTGCTCAGAATCCTCAAGATACTCCAATCGGGAGAGATGATCCGCCACCACATTCTTGACTCCAGGCTTATCCTTAATCTCTATGTCAAACTCCTGGAGTAGAAGGATCCATCTGGTCAATCTATCTTTGGCATCCTTCTTTGCCATGAGGTACTTGATGGCGGTATGATCAGTGTAAATGGTCACTCTAGATCCAATGATGTAAGATCTGAACTTATCTAGGGCAAAAACTACGGCTAGCATCTCCTTCTCAGTGACAGTATAGTTCCGCTACGCTGCATCCAATGTACGGCTAGCGTAGTGAATGGAAAATGGGATTACATCCCTCCTCTATCCCAGCACAACCCCACGGCAAAATCAGAGGCGTCCGTCATGATCTCGAATGGGAGAGACCAATCGGGTGGCTGGAGAACATGAGCCTCTATGACATAACTCTTGAGAGTCTCAAATGATGATAGACACTTATCATCTACAAGAAACTCGGTGTCTTTCGTCAACAGATCAGTCAACGGTCGGGCAATCCTGCTGAAATCATGAATGAAGCGTCGATAAAAACTGACGTGCCACAGAAAAGTGTTGGACATGTGAGCCCACGGCGAGCCATTATGCAATAAATGTTATTGCGAATATCATTCCCTGATCTGAAATGAAGAATAAATAATTTGCATAATAGGTCCCTCTGTACAATTAGGGTTATGTACCATGGCTATCTTAATGATCATACAGCTATTGATTCAATTATTGAATCATAGAGGCTGGTGCTTGGATGAATATCTAAAGAGTTAGATTGAGGACTCATCAAGCACCGTCAAATGATTGTTAAGATGTGATCTCCATCCTGAGTAGGAGATGGCAATCCTTTCTCACATAGGCTGATATCTGACTGATCTCTTCATGTAGGTCCTCTGCATAGGAATAGAGATTCGGATGTGTCAGATTAGTTAGGTCAATGGGTTGACTTAACGAGATCGAGATAACCTAAGTCCTATGTTGAATGCTGTCACAGCATAGGCACGCATCCTCTGTCCGGAGACAGATGTGTTACTATATGTCTGAGTGTGTACATTTGGCAGACCAATAGGTTGATGACCTAACCAATGTCTATACACCGGCGCACTGGTGTGCATGTAAGGGCATATGAGTAATACGATCTCTCAAAGGGATCATACAGGTTCATTACTGAACCGGAAGACATGAGCTCACTCATGAGATATTGGGAAGAATCAAATTCCGTGCACGGTCGTCTCGCTTTGGAAGCTTGACTGAATTTGTAGGTTTGATATATACTTTTGGAAAGTATATGATCAAGACCTATGTATGATATATGCTTTTGGAAAGTATATGATCGATACCAAATCCCAATGATCAAATGAGAAACTTAGTGATCAAACTTTGAAGAAGACAGTATAAAATTGATCTTGATCTTCGGGTTGACCATGGGTCTTCCAGTATGCAGGATGTACAGGTATTGGGAATACCTGAGGGTGATGTGATCATAAACGATTGTATATCCATGATGCTTCCATTCCGAGGGAGTGATCAAATAGGTCTGGATTTTAGTGACTCCTTTCAGTAGAGAAGCAATCTGATCTTAGTCCAAGTGTTGGACATTGGTCTGAATGAGATTCAGATACAATGAGAAGATTAGATTTGCGGTCTTGATTTAATCAAGCATCTATGGGAGGTTCGTAAGATCTGGATTTGAGATAATATCTCAATATCCAAGTCACTATACGTGGAACAATACAATCACCCTGTCCTTATCTCCAAGTATCTGCGGAGAAAGCACATTATTCTTGAAAGGGTTCTAGAATAATTCATTTGATGAAATACATATCCAAGCAAGAAGAACTTGATGATTAAATGAGATTTAATGATCAAGCATAATGTGAATGAGATTCATATTATGAGAATTATTATCCAAGATAATTAAATGGGATTTAATTATCAAGGATTAGAGAATGTGGATAATACTATCCATGATATATGTGTATTATAAATGTGATTTATAATATGTATATATAAGAGAGAGAATTTATGTAAATAGCATTTGTTAATTAATAGTGTGAATTGGATTCACATTTGTTAATTAATTGGAAATGCAATTTACAATTTAGTTTGGGTTGTGAATATGATTCACATAATGTTCAATGGTATGATTGAAATATTCACAAATTAATTTGGAATTAATTTGGTGGATAATTTTGTGATAATTGAGAGATAATGTAATACAATAAAAAGGAGAAATAGAGCCACCAAATTTAGAGGTGGCGTCACCCATGAAAGAGTCATGGGTGACGCCCCTTAATTTTTGGAGGCTATATTGACTCCATTTTATTATGATGATTAATCTCTCAAGTAATTTATTTATGTTAAATTAAAAAATGTGTTGATAATGTTGCAACATATATTTAATTTAATCATAAATAAATGTTGTTGGTTTTAACCAACAACAATCATAACCATTGATCTTACATAGACCAAGCCTAGCCGTTGGATCTATGAGTCCATGGATTGAGATCCAATGGATCCTAAACTAATATAAAAGGAGGGCTGGGGTAGCCTTCCATGGTACATCATTAAGAGTTGTGCAAGGTTACAACTCTCTCTCTCTCTTTCTCATTCTCGCCCTCTCTCTTTCTCTTCTCCATCAAGTGGCCGTCCACTTTGTGTTGAGAAAGGAGAGACTCTCGACTTCTTCTTCAACGACTCGAGGATCTCCTTCTTCTTTGGAGTTTCTTAATCTAAAGAAAGACGACGGATTTCGTTTGACGAAATCGGGGGAGCCATCGCTTGGATCTTCATCGAGGATTGCGGGAAGGAACGTGGCTCATCATCGCGCCCGCAAGTGCGTTCTTCGTGGATCGGACTTAAGACAGGAGGATCTCTACTTTGGGATCTCGCGATCACAACCACGCTTCAAGAGGTATTCCTTATACTTAGTGGTTTGATGAAACGATCCGAGAAATGTTCTCGTGATCATGTGGTTTCATCTTTAGATTTAAAAAAATTTTAATTTCCGCTGCATCTAGCATCTAGTGCGACTAGTTGCTCCGATTGCATATGATGCGATCGACACGCTTCCGTGATGCTCTTAAGGATTCTCAATATCCTTCATGTGGTATCAGAGCCATAGGTTGAATAAGGTTTTGGATATGATCCACAAACCTTAGACGATTTGGTTCTTGAAAGGGTTGCGAAATTTTACTGCATTTCAATTTTTCGCACCTCTGTAAAATTGAATTTTTCGGCTCTGTTTAAAATGTTTAAACACGAAATTTTCAATTGGATTTTGTTCCCCATTAAACAAGGAAACCATAGGACTTGAGTTTACTAAATTTGGACTTCATTTGCTCAAGATATGGTCTTTTGAATATGCCTATATTCACTGTTGCGGGAACTGCGGATTTGAACGTGATTAATGAGATAATTACGGTTTTAATCCGCCTTGAAATGCGTGAATTATCACTTGGGTTCTTTAATAAATCAAATAGGCAATCTTTGGAAACTGAGTTTGCATTTTTTGGATTTAAATTGATCAAGATAAGTTAATTTTAGTGATTGGGGGTCGCTGCTGGAAATTAACAATTTTGATCTTGAACCTTGTGATATGTCATTCAATTATCATGATGAAAATTAATTGTTAATTTTCTGGAATAATTAGTGATAAATATTTGTGAAATATTTAAAGAGATAATTATTTCATTGAATGACACTTGCCTAAACCACAATGATGAGATATTAGATCTTGATCATTGGTTCATCAACAAACATTGCTTTCATGAAAACCATAGTTTATCCTACAATTGTTGTAGGACAACTTTTACATGAAAAACCCTTTTGCTTGAATAGGATTGGGGATTTGTCTAGCAAATCTCCTTATAATCAAAAATGTTTTGATTTATATTATATGGTATAATTTCGGTTGAAAAACCGATGAACATCTCAAAGTACATGATGGTCTATCTGGTATTATCCTTTCCCGAGGCGGATGTGGTGCCTAGTCGGAGAGCATTGGGGTAGCGGGTTGCAACGTATGTGGTCCGTCCTACTCTCGTCGGTACTGGTCATGACAGCGGGTAGGGACTGTATAATGCCGGAGACAGACAATGTGTATTTTTCTAATTATTAAAATTCGAATAATACGTACTTTGAGTATATACCTACTATTCAAGTAAAAGACATGTTTGTTGATTGATGTTTGGATTGATGATTAATTTAATGTGATTAAATTAATTATATCCAATAAACACTCTATTATGAATAGATGTGTATTTCCCTTGGAAGAATTAATTATGTGAATATGATTCACGACAATTAATTATAAAATTTGAATAAGAAGATGGAGGATCACATAAGTGACATCCATGGTCTCCCGTCAAGGCAAAGGATTCCGTCGCCAGTTGTTGTGTATAGGAGACGCCTGTCCGAAGTGACAGATCCTGTATATGATTTAATTGGATCGGGTTCTTTGCTTCTCGAAAGAGTAAGGCCGTATACGTAGTGACCCCAATATCGGGTCCTCATATTATTGGGGCGATATTGGATTGCGTATAGCGAGTATTAAGCATGTTGACGGTTGGTTCAATTAATGGCGGGTCAACATCATCTTAGGGGTGGTGGGCCCGGGTGTTAAAGATCCAATTGGGAAATGCAAGTTGGACTTGCAAGGCGGAATGTGTTCCCGCTTCTTTTTATCCGAGTTGTAGGTTCTCATATTATTGGGATGCAACAAAGATAGGAAAGGAGATCCCAGATCTTGCTAGAGATATAATGGTAAGAATATCTCTTACATTGAAAGTGATTAAGGGAATGAACTTTCAATGTTGACAAGGCAAGACAACTTTGATATAAAAATTCCTAAATCAAAGTAAAATATGTATATATATTATATATACCCTTGTGCAAATTTCTTATTTCAGATAATCCTACATTAAACCCACTCAATTTTATACTAAAAAAATAACCAGTAAAATATCTTGGATTGGACTCATGATCCAGATATTGTACTTGCAATTGGACACATAATGTATGTGGTTGTAGTGTGCAAGTCCCCTCAACATAATGAGGAAGGACAATTAAATAAGACAAGAAGACATCACCTTAGGTTTTGTATGTCTCTATGTTCTTGATCTTTCATCGAGTGTACTTTAGAAGTCACATGTCGATGGTGATCGTAATTGTCGAATAATCCTTATAAAATAAAAGAAGATATTTTGGCATACATATGTGCTCTAGACATTTAATCATGAATGACATGGTTCTCTGCATTATGCAGAATGGTGGCTCAAAAGAGATGATGTATTCAAAATGTTTGAATACCTACCTGAACCTAAGTCTCTAAGAGTTAAGATATATGTAGATACGATGAGTGTCATCATTCTACAATCTATACTCAAATCATTCATGAAGCTTCACAATAATCATTTTGAATGAATTTAATGAAGCATGTATAAATGTTGAAATGCTCTTATATTGAAATCCTTAGAATTCAACATAAGAGATTCTTTGTCTTGAACAATGGTTGTTTATAGATGAAGAAAGCACAGTGGAAGCATGGGTCGGACCCGAATAAGAAGGAAAGTCAAAGAGTTGACCTACTTCTGTGACTTCCATATGACATCCAAAGAGTTGGATGAATGCCAATACTGCAATAAGTTGATGTGTTGATAGTATGACTATCATGTCTATCTAAAATCCTTAGTGAAGGACTCAGATAGAGCATCGGAATAATCTACATATAATCATTGACTCTGACTTTCTTATTTCATAAGATAAAGTCTGACAATTGTATCCCAATCTTCTAATGACATTTGCAATTGGTTGCATAGATATTAGAAGATTAGAAATTTGATCTAAAGGTTTAGTAATCATGTACATGGATATTGCTGTAATTGTTGCAGCAATCTCTGTTGGATAGATAGACTTCATATTCTCAGTGGGAGAGTCCTTAGTCTTGGAGAATATCTCTATGACCTAGATAGTAGAGTACACTCATTGTTTATTTCTAAATGTTGGAAATAAACATGAATTCTGAGATAGAACTATCATAAAGAGTTATGATGGAAATATTTCAGATAGTAATCTAACATCTAGTGGACTCCACAAAATTAGAAAATTAATGAATGGTTCATTAAGATTTCTAACACTGAAAATCAAACCTTATAAGATCAATAGGAGGATGAAAGATCATTTGACAATGATCTGGCATCAAGCCTTGGACATTTGTTTGTTGATTTGATCAATAGACTAGTAAGATATGAAACTTTAGAATGTCTAAAATTTCAAATCTTACATACTTGTGAATATTGTATTCAAAGTAAAATGTCCAATACACCCTTCTCTGAGAATGGTATTAGATGTCGAGGTATTCGGGATCTCATACATATTGATGTATGTGGATCATCTATATCATAGTGAACATTATGGATATGTGATATCTATTGATGGTTATGTATGATATGAGATTTCTTCTCTTCACCTGAGAAACCTTTGAAATGTTCAAAGATTTCACAATTTTGGTTTAGAACCAAAGTTTGGAGAAAGATGAAATGAATTTGATCTAACCTAGGTAGCTTGTACCTGCTAGATAAAAGTCAAAGAATACCTTATGGAGATATGAATACCATTTCTATCTCACTCCTCCTGACACACCTAAACTCAATGGAGTTATAGGGAGATACAATTGGATCATGTGTGACATGATTTGATCAATGATAATTATCCCTTTAGTTTCCAGGTATATATGTGTAGTAGAGACTACAATATATATCCTTAATAAGGTTCCATGCATGTAATCTGGAATCTAGCACTTGAGAGTGCTGCTTCAATAGGAAAATAAAGAATGGTATTGGATACCTGCTTTATGACCTTGAGATTCTTAAAAGATCTCATCCTTGAGAATGTGATTCTTGGAGGATGACTCTCTTGAGAATCAAGAAAAAAATGAAGTGTGGGAACTCATTTGATCTTGAGAAGATAATGAGGCTCCTGAAATCGGAAACTAAAAGGGACAATTAAAGATGAAGCATTAATACCTCTTCAAATGAGTTTGAAGATGTATTCCATGTGTCAGTTAAGTTTGACAATGATCGGACTTCATGTGATGAATCTCCTGAAGATCATGACATGGAAAGATGGATATTAGCAATAAAGTCTAAAGTAGACTTCATATACAAGTGTTGTATATGGACCCTCGAGGATCCACCTATAAGGATTAGACCCATTAAGGTGTAAATGGATCTTCAAGAGAAGAGGAACCTGATGAGAAGGTAGAGACCTTCAAAGCTCGGTTCGTAGCCATGAGTTGCACACCGTAAGAGAAGACATTGCTTGCAATGAGACTTGCTCTTTGGAAACCATGCTTGAAATCATCAGAATATTGCTAATCCTAGCTGCACAACTTGACTGTTGCATCTTCAAGATGTAAGTCAAGATTGCATTCCTCTAAGAATACCTCTCTGAGGATATTCACATGAAGTAGCCCCAGGGCTTCATGTTTGGGGAAAGTAAGGTGTGAAATCTAAAGAACTCCATCTATGGACTCAATAAGCTTCTTGTAGTTGGAACATAAGATTTGATGAAATTATAAATGTTATGATTTCAAATAGAACCTTGATGTACCATGTGAAGCTTAGTGGGAGTGCCATTGTGTTCATCGTGCTAAATGTAGATAATATCCTAATCATTTGGAATGATATAAGGATGATAAGTGTTTTATAGACTGGCTATTCCATACCTTGAGATATGATCTCAAAGATGCCTCTTGGATCTTAGTTCTGAAGTTGTTCAGAAGCAAAGAAAAGAGGGTATTGGGATTGTCACATTTGTAGTACACCTTGGACATTTTCCATTCTTGGAAATTCCTAGAAAGGCTTCCTTTCCCTTGAGATTTGATACTAACCTATCTAAAGGGATAGCACCTCAAAGAGTTGAGGAAGTGAATGCTAGAACTGCTTGCACTTGTGCATCAGTTACGAGAAGCTAAGTATGCTAGATGTGTACAAAAGCCAAATGTCTGCCATGCAGTGGGAGTAGTAAACTGTTACTAATCCTACTATGGAGAAAGAACACTTGATTGCAGTAATAACAATATCTTCAAAGATGACAAGGCTTTAGAGATAGTGATCTCTAAGTCTTATCTTCAAGATCTTAAGACTTTATAGATAGAGATCTGAAAGGTCTTAACTGTGGATACCTTGAGAGATAGTGATCTCCCGGAATAAGGGTATTCTGATAAGGATTATGGAAATACTAGTTATAATAGTTATTAAGCAATAGTGTCAAGGACACTATAACTGCTTTGACTAGATTGAGTATTGGTTGCATAAGATGCAACATTCGCATTGGATGCGAGCACTGTTACCTAGGGATATGCAAGTGCCGTAAAAGGACTTGGCATAGTCTTTTGGGAACATAGTGACTGATCAGCATACCTAGCTATTTCTAAATAGCCTATGATTGTCACATGAGTGTGAGTTTAAATGATTAGCCCATTAATGGCTCTTTGGGCTAGTGGGAGATTGTTGGACATGTGAGCCCACGGCGAGCCATTATGCAATAAATGTTATTGCGAATATCATTCCCTGATTTGAAATGAAGAAAAAATAATTTGTATAATAGGCCCCTCTGTACAATTAGGGTTATGTACCATGGCTATCTTAATGATCATACAACTGTTGATTCAATTATTGAATCATAGAGGCCGGTGCTTGGATGAATATCTAAAGAGTTATATTGAGGACTCATCAAGCACCGTCAAATGATTGTTAAGATGTGATCTCCAGCCTGAGTAGGAGATGGCAATCCTTTCTCACATAGGCTGATATCTGACCGACCTCTTGATGTAGGTCCTCTGCATAGGAATAGAGATTCGGAGGTGTCAGATTAGTTAGGTCAATGGGTTGACTTAACGAGATCGAGATAACCTAAGTCCTATGTTGAATGCTGTCACAGCATATGCACGCATCCTCTGACCGGAGACAGATGTGTTACTATATGTCTGAGTTTGTACATTTGGCAGACCAATAGGTTGATGACCTAACCAAGGTCTATACACCGGCGCGCTGGTGTGCATGTAAGGGCATATGAGTAATACGATCTCTCAAAGGGATCATACAGGTTCATTACTGAACCAGAAGACATGAGCTCACTCATGAGATATTGGGAAGAATCAAATTCCGTGCACGGTCGTCTCGCTTTGGAAGCTTGACTGAATTTGTAGGTTTGATATATACTTTTGGAAAGTATATGATCAAGACCTAGGTATGATATATGCTTTTGGAAAGTATATGATCGATACCAAATCCCAATGATCAAATGAGAAACTTAGTGATCAAACTCTGAAGAAGACAGTATAAAATTGATCTTGATCTTCGGGTTGACCATGGGTCTTCCAGTATGCAGGATGTACAGGTATTGGGAATACCTGAGGGTGATGTGATCATAAACGATTGTATATCCATGACGCTTCCATTCCGAGGGAGTGATGAAACAGGTCTGGATTTTAGTGACTCCTTTCAGTAGAGAAGCAATCTGATCTTAGTCCAAGTGTTGGACATTGGTCTGAATGAGATTCAGATACAATGAGAAGATTAGATTTGCGGTCTTGATTTAATCAAGCATCTATGGGAGGTTCGTAAGATCTGGATTTGAGATAATATCTCAATATCCAAGTCACTATACGTGGAACAATACAATCGCCCTGTCCTTATCTCCAAGTATCTGCGGAGAAAGCACATTATTCTTGAAAGGGTTCAAGAATAATTCATTTGATGAAATACATATCCAAGCAAGAAGAACTTGATGATTAAATGAGATTTAATGATCAAGCATAATATGAATGTGATTCATATTATGAGAATTATTATCCAAGATAATTAAATGGGATTTAATTATCAAGGATTAGAGAATGTGGATAATACTATCCATGATATATGTGTATTATAAATGTGATTTATAATATGTATATATAAGAGAGAGAATTTATGTAAATAGCATTTGTTAATTAATAGTGTGAATTGGATTCACATTTGTTAATTAATTGGAAATGCAATTTACAAATTAGTTTGGGTTGTGAATATGATTCACATAATGTTCAATGGTATGATTGAAATATTCACAAATTAATTTGGAATTAATTTGGTGGATATTTTTGTGATAATTGAGAGATAATGTAATACAGTAAAAAGGAGAAATAGAGCCACCAAATTTAGAGGTGGCGTCACCCATGAAAGAGTCATGGGTGACGCCCCTTAATTTTAGGAGGCTATATTGACTCCATTTTATTATGATGATTAATCTCTCAACTAATTTATTTATGTTAAATTAAAAAATGTGTTGATAATGTTGCAACATATATTTAATTTAATCATAAATAAATGTTGTTGGTTTTAACCAACAACAATCATAACCATTGATCTTACATAGACCAAGCCTAGCCGTTGGATCTATGAGTACATGGATTGAGATCCAATGGATCCTAAACTAATATAAAAGGAGGGCTGGGGTAGCCTTCCATGGTACATCATTAAGAGTTGTGCAAGGTTACAACTCTCTCTCTTTCTCATTCTCGCCCTCTCTCTTTCTCTTCTCCATCAAGTGGCCGTCCACTTTGTGTTGAGAAAGGAGAGACTCTCAGCTTCTTCTTCAACGACTCGAGGATATCCTTCTTCTTTGGAGTTTCTTACTCTAAAGAAAGACGACAGATTTCGTTTGACGAAATCAGGGGAGCCATAGCTTGGATCTTCATCGAGGATTGCGGGAAGGAACGTGACTCATCATCGCGCCTGCAAGTGCGTTCTTCGTGGATCGGACTTGAGACAGGAGGATCTCTACTTTAGGATCTCGCGATCACAACCACGCTTCAAGAGGTATTCCTTATACTTAGTGGTTTGATGAAACGATCCGAGAAGTGTTCTCGTGATCATGTATTTAAAAAATTTTAATTTCCGCTGCATCTAGCATCTAGTGCGACTAGTTGCTCTGATTGCATATGATGCGATCGACACGCTTCCGTGATGCTCTTAAGGATTCTCAATATCCTTCAAAAAGACCGTAACTACCGCAAGTTGGACGGTGGATCAAGATTTCTAATGACATCCACCTTGGCCGGATCAACCTCCATGCCCCTGTTGGAGATGATGTGGCTAAGCACCGTCCCTTGAGTCACCATGAAGTGACTCTTCTCCCAAGACAACACTAGGTGAACCTCTCTGCATTGCTGAAGGACTCGGTCTAAGCAGTCAAGACAAGAATCGAATCCTTCGCCTTAGACCGAGAAGTCATCCATGAAGACCTCCAAGCACTGCCCCACCATGTCCGAAAAGATAGACAACATGCATCTCTGAAATGTCGCAGGGGCGTTGCATAACCCAAATGGCATGCGTCTGAAGGCATATGTCCCAAAGGGACAAGTGAAGGTGGTCTTGTCCTGGTCTTCGGGCGCAATGGCCACCTAATTGTAGCTGGAGTACCCATCCAGAAAGCAGTAATGGCTCTTCCTTGCCAGTCTCTCAATGATCTGATCAATAAAGGGCATGGGGAAATGATCCTTCTTGGTGGTCTGGTTGAGTCGTCTGTAATCCACACAGACCTGCCAAGAAGTGGGTACCCGGGTAGAGATCTCCTCTCCAGACTCCGTGACAACTGTAGTGATGCCCGTCTTCCTGGGAACCACATGCAACGGACTGACCCACTTGGAGTCGGAGATGGGGTAGATAAAATCGACGCTCCACCACTTCGAGATCTCCTTCATGACAACTTCTCTCAAATTCGGGTTCAGCCGCCGCTGGAACTCACGCGACGGCTTTGCCTCATCCTCGAGATAGATGTGGTGAGAGCACAGAGCCAGACTAATCCCCTAGAGATCTGCTACACTCCATCCTATTGCCTTGCGGTTCTATTCAAGAACCCCCATCAGACGGGATTCTTGCTCTCCAGTCAAATCAGCGGAGATAATGACTGGGTACATCTCATGCTCACCCGCAAGGAACCTATACTTCAACGATGCTGGTAGCGGCTTCAGCTCTGGACAAGTCGATGCTGCCAAATCTGGCTTCTGAAGAATTCGAGTGTATGCTGCCAAATCTACACAGGAGAATGAGAACTCTCGCTCACAAACTGGATCTGGAGAAGGCTGCTCAACTGGTCTGTCTCTGCTCTGCTCAAAATCAACCTCCTCAGCTGTAAGCTCAGTAGAAGTCAGATACGGTGTGAAATCATTAATCTCTGCCCAATCAGTATCTGATTCTGAGGGATCATACTCACAGAAATCTGTAAAGCGATCAAGAACCGAACCTACGGCCTGAACTGTATCCTAGACCAGGAATGCGCTCTCCAAGCTCTCCTCTGCTGTCGTCTCTACATCAGCGAACTCTGAAGGTGAGAGGATGGCCTGCGCGACTGGATCTGCCCAAACTGCCTCATCATCTGTAATCACAAAATCACAGTCCTGGTGGATGTCTCGCCCTGCCTCGGTCATCTGCTATGAATCTGTGGTCGGCTCTGAGCAATCTGAATCTCTAGTTATAGTCTCCTTGACAGTCTCTATTTGTATACTCTCGCCGTCGACGTGAAAGTACACCTTCGCGCTATCATGGTCGGACACTGCCTTGGATGTGGCCAAGAACGGGCATCCTAAAATGATGGGGACATCGGTCACAGACTCAGGGATCTCCATGTCCAACACTACAAAGTCTACGGGGAATTACAGGCCCTGAATCATGACGACAACGTCCTTCAGCAACCCCTTCGGCCTCTTGACAGATCGATCAGCAAACTGAAGGACTGTCCTGCTCTGTCGGAGAGTGCCCAACTCGAAGTGGTCGATAAGGACTGCCGGAAGTAGGTTGATCGAAGAACCGCTGTCTAATAGAGTGCGGTCGAACCTCTGCTCATGAATGTGGCATCTCACATACGGGGCTCCTGCATCTGGCCTCTTGGCTGGCAGACGGTTCTGTATTGCGAAACAAGTGGCTCTGGTAAGCACATGAATCTTAGACTGATGGTTCCTCCTCTTCCTCCTAATTGTAGTCCTGTCTCTAAGTGATCTCTGGTGTAGAGGGATGTGCTCTAAGGCCTCAAGTAGAGTCAGCTGTATATGGAAACAATCTATCATATGCTGGCTGAACTCTATCTGATGACTCTTTTTGGGATTTTCTATTTTCTTCCCCTTTGCCATGTGAAGTGCTCGTGGAAAGGGGATCACAGGATCCTTCACAGATGAAGGACTAGAGGGCCTGGCATGCTCGCGAACATTAGAATCCACACAATCATCATCAATCAACACATGTGGATCTGAAAACAACAAACCCTTTCCTTTATTTTTAGAAATGTCCTAAGATACAGGTATAGATGGAAAAATAACAGGACTAGAAGAAGTGAAAATGGTGGCCTCACTACCACCCTCGGTATGTCTCGCGGCATCAGTACCGTGCTCTGGCTCAGCAGCTGTGGTGGCGTCAGTACCACCTCCTCGAACTGGTGGAGCGACGGCCTCAGTACCGTCGGCTGGATCAACGTCCATGGTGGCATCAGTGCCACTGTCATCATCTCTCGCGATCTCAGTACCGCGATCCTCCTCGTCTGGCGCTCCTGGTGTGGCATGGAATCGTCACTCAGACGAGGTGTTGCCTGCTGGCATCCTACCACTCCTAAGTGTGATAAAATCAGCATCAAACATGTATGCAGACAAATCACCAAAAGAATCACTAGGAGTGGTAATCTCTGTAAACTCTACCTGCTCAGACTTCCTCTTCAGGTTGTTCGGGTTAGGCTCAATCTGGGCAGGGATGGCGGCCTTCCCTCTCAAAATATCCCGCATCTCCTGGCAGAACTCATCCATCTCCCATCTGAATGTAGCCTGCTGCTCAGTCATGAGGCTGGCTAAATCGTCTAAGGCGGGGTTCTCATAGGATGGCCCATGAGAACCTGACGGGTAGCCTCGCTGGTAATGAGGCTGCTGCTGCTGCTGGTGAGAGGGCTACTGTTGTGGATGATGCTGCGGCTGATGAGGTTGATCACACCTCCAAGAATGTCCCTGCTGATAGGAACGAGGACCATACTTCTGTGGGGGCTGGGATGACTGCTGCTGTACTGGGGGCTGCTGCTGGTGATCTCACTGATGGCCGTATTAGCCACCCTGAACTGGAGGCTGCTGCTAGGAACTGGCACCTCCGGCCGATCAACGAAATCCGGGATGGTCTCATCGGATACCGGGCTGGGGTCGGTCGTACCAAATCCCGTTGACATCCATCAACGGCTCCGGCTCGTAAGGGGGTGGCGAGAGTGTTGGACATGTGAGCCCACGACGAGCCATTATGCAATAAATGTTATTGCAAATATCATTCCCTGATCTGAAATGAAGAATAAATAATTTGCATAATAGGTCCCTCTGTACAATTAGGGTTATGTACCATGGCTGTCTTAATGATCATACAGTTGTTGATTCAATTATTGAATCATAGAGGCTGATGCTTGGATGAATATCTAAAGGGTTAGATTGAGGACTCATCAAACACCGCCAAATGATTGTTAAGATGTGATCTCCAGCCTGAGTAGGAGATGGCAATCCTTTTCTCACATAGGCTGATATCTGACCGACCTCTTGATGCAGGTCCTCTGCATAGGAATAGAGATTCGGAGGTGTCAGATTAGTTAGGTCAACGGGTTGACTTAACGAGATCGAGATAACTTAAGTCCTATGTTGAATGCTGTCACAGCATAGGCACGCATCCTCTGACCGGAGACAGATGTATTGCTATATGTCTGAGTATGTACATTTGGCAGACCGATAGGTTGATGGCCTAACCAAGGTCTATATACCGGCGCGCTGGTGTGCATATAAGGGCATATGAGTAATACGATCTCTCAAAGGGATCATACAGGTTCATTACTGAACCGGAAGATATGAGCTCACTCATGAGATATTGGGAAGAATCAAATTCCGTGCACGGTCGTCTTGCTTTGGAAGCTTGACTGAATTTGTAGGTTTGATATATACTTTTGGAAAGTATATGATCAAGACCTAGGTATGATATATGCTTTTGGAAAGTATATGATCGATACCAAATCCCAATGATCAAATGAGAAACTTGGTGATCAAACCCTGAAGAAGACAGTGTAAAATAGATCTTGATCTTCGGGTTGACCATGGGTCTTCCAGTATGCAGGATGTACAGGTATTGGGAATACCTGAAGGGTGATGTGATCATAAACGATTGTATATCCATGACGCTTCCATTCCGAGGGAGTGATGAAACAGGTCTGGATTTTAGTGACTCCTTTCAGTAGAGAAGCAATCCGATCTTAGTCCAAGTGTTGGACATTGGTCTGAATGAGATTCAGATTCAATGAGAAGATTGGATTTGCGGTCTTGATTTAATCAAGCATCTATGGGAGGTTCGTTCGATCTGGATTTGAGATAATATTTCAATATCCAAGTCACTATACATGGAATAATACAATCGCCCTGTCCTTATCTCCAAGTATCTGCGGAGAAAGCACATTATTCTTGAAGGAGTTCAAGAATAATTCATTTGATGAATTCCATATCCAAGCAAGAAGAACTTGATGATTAAATGAGATTTAATTATCAAGCTTAATATGAATATGATTCATATTGTGAGAATTATTATCCAAGATAATTAAATGGGATTTAATTATCAAGGATTAGAGAATGTGGATAATACTATCCATGATATATGTGTGTTATAAATATGATTTATAATATACATATATATAAGAGAGAGAATCTATGTAAATAGCATTTGTTAATTAATTGTGTGGATTGGATTCACATTAATTAATTAATTGGAAATGTAATCTACAAATTAGTTTGGGTTGTGAATATGATTCACATAATGATCAATGGCATGATTGAAATATTCACAAATTAATTTGGAATTAATTTGGTGGATATTATTGCAATAATAGTTATTGCAATTTATTAAGAAATAATAAGATAAAATAAAAGGAGACAAAATAACACCCCAATTTTAGGGGAGGTTGGTTGACTCCATTTTATTTATCACATTATCTCTTAATTAGTTAATGTTAAATTAAATTATGTTGATAATGTTGCAACATTTTTTAATTTAAATAAATGTTGTTGGTTTTAACCAACAACAATCATAGCCATTGATTTTGCATGGACCAAGCATAGCCCTTGGATCCATGAGTCCCATGGATTTAGATCCATTGGACCCTAAACTAGTATAAAAGGAGGGCTAGGGTAGCCTTTCCAAGTTACAACATTATTAAGAGTTGTACAAGGTGACAACTCTCTCTCTTTCTCATTCTCGCACTCTCTCTCTTTCTCTTCTCCATTAAGTGGCCGTCCACTTTGTGTTGAGAAAGGAGAGACTCTCGGTTTCTTCTTCGACGACTCGTGGATCTCCATCTTCTTTGGAGTTTCTTACTCTAAAGGAAGACGACGGATTTCGTTTGACGAAATCGGGGGAGCCATCGCTTGGATCTTCATCGAGGATTGCGGGAAGGAACGTGACTCATCATCGCGCCCGCAAGTGCGTTCTTCGTGGATCGGACTTAAGATAGGAGGATCTCTACTTTGGGATCTCGCAATCATAACCACGCTTCAAGAGGTATTCCTTGTACTTTGTGGTTTGATGAAACGATCCGAGAAGTGTTCTCGTGATCATGTGGTTTCATCTTTAAAGTTAAAAAATTTTAATTTCCGCTGCATCTAGCATCTAGTACGACTAGTTGCTCCGATTGCATACGATGCGATCGACACGCTTCCGTGATGCGCTTGAGGATACTCAATATCCTTCAAGTGGTATCAGAGCCAGGTTGAATAAGGTTTTGGATATGATCCATACACCTTAGACGATTTGGTTCTTGAAAGGGTTGCGAAATTTTTACTGCATTTCAATTTTCGCACCTCAGTCTAATTGAATTTTTCTGTACTGTTTAAAATGTTTAAACACGAAATTTTCAATTGGATTTTGTTCCCCATTAAACAAGGAAATCATAGGACTTGAGTTTACTAAATTTGGACTTCATTTGCTCAAGATATGGTCTTTTGAATATGCCTATATTCACTGTTGCGGGAACTGCGGTTTTGAACGTGATTAATGAGATAATTACGGTTTTAAACCGCCTTGAAATGCGTGAATTATCACTTGGGTTCTTTAATAAATCAAATAGGCAATCTTTGGAAACTGAGTTTGCATTTTTTGGATTTAAATTGATCAAGATAAGTTAATTTTAGTGATTGGGGGTCACTGCTGGAAATTAACAATTTCTTGATCTTGAACCTTGTGATATGTCATTCAATTATCATGATGAAAATTAATTGTTAATTTTCTGGAATAATTAGTGATAAATATTTGTGAAATATTTAAAGAGATAATTATTTCATTGAATGACACTTGCCTAAACCACAATGATAAGATATTAGATCTTGATCATTGGTTCATCAACAAACATTGCTTTAATGAAAACTATAGTTTATCCTACAATAGTTGTAGGACAACTTTTACATGGAAAACCCTTTTGCTTGAATAGGATTGGGGATTTGTCTAGCAAATCTCCTTATAATCAAAAATGTTTTGATTTATATTATATGGTATAATTTCGGTTGAAAAACCGATGAACATCTCAAAGTACATGATGGTCTATCGGGTATTATCCTTTCCCGAGGCGGATGTGGTGCCTAGTCGGAGAGCATTGGGGTAGCGGGTTGCAACGTATGTGGTCCGTCCCACTCTCGTCGGTACTGGCCATGACAGCGGGTAGGGACTGTATAATACCGGAGACAGACAATGTGTATTTTTCTAATTATTAAAATTCGAATAATACGTACTTTGAGTATATACCTACTATTCAAGTAAAAGACATGTTTGTTGATTGATGATTGGATTGATGATTAATTTAATGTGATTAAATTAATTATATCCAATAAACACTCTATTATGAATAGATGTGTATTTCCCTTGGAAGAATTAATTATGTGAATATGATTCACGATAATTAATTACAATTTGAATATGAGGTGGAGGATCACATAAGTGACATCCATGGTCTCCCGTCAAGGCGAAGGGTTCCGTCGCCAGGGATTGTATGTAGGAGACGCCTGTCCGAAGTGACAGATCCTATATGCAAGCGCATCTGGATCGGGCTCTTTGCTTCTCGAAAGAGTAAGGCCGTATGCGTAGTGACCCCAATATCGAGTCCTCATATTATTGGGGCGATATTGGATTGCGCATAGCGAGTTCTAATCCTGTTGACGGTTGGTTCAATTAGCAACGGGTCAACATCATCTTAGGGGTGGTGGGCCCGGGTGTTAAAGACCGAATTGGGAATGCAAGTTGGACTTGCAAGGCGGAATGAGTTCCCGCTTCTTTTTATTGGAGTCGTAAGTTCTCATATTATTGGGATGCGACAAAGATAAGAAAGGAGATCCCAGATCTTGCTAGAGATATAATGGTAAGAATATCTCTTACATTGAAAGTGATTAAGGGAATGAACTTTCAGTGTTGACAAGGCAAGACAACTTTGATATAAAAATTCCTAAATCAAAGTAAAATATGTATATATATATAATATATACCCTTATGCAAATTTCTTATTTCAGATAATCCTTCATTAAACCCACTCAATGTTATACTCAATAATAACCAGTAAAATATCTTGGATTGGACTCATGATCCAGATATTGTACTTGCAATTGAACACATAATGTATGTGGTTGCAATGTGCAAGTTTCCTCATGATAATGAGGAATAACAATTAAATAAGATAATAAGACATCACCTTAGGGTTTGTATGTCTCTATAGTCTTGATCTTTCATCGAGTGTACTTGGGAAGTGACATGTTGATGATGATCGTAATTGTCGAATAATCCTTATAAAATAAAAGAAGATATTTTGGCATACGTATGTGCTCTAGACATTTAATCATGAATGACATGGTTCTCTGCATTATGCAGAATGGTGGCTCGAAAGAGATGATGTATTCAAAATGTTTGAATACCTACCTGAACCTAAGTCTCTAAGAGTTAAGATGTATGTAGAGTGTCATCATTCTACTATCTATACTCAAGTCATTCATGAAGCTTCATAATAATCATTTTGAATGAATTTAATGAAGCATGTATAAATGTTGAAATGCTCTTGTATTGAAATCCTTAGAATTCAACATAAGAGATTCTTTGTCTTGAACAATGGTTGTTTTTAGATGAAGAGAGCGCAGTGGAAGCATGGGTCAGACCCGAGTAAGAAGGAAAGTCAAAGAGTTGACCTACTTCTGTGACTTCCATATGACATCCAAAGAGTTGGATGAATGCCAATACTGCAATATGTTGATGTGTTGATAGTATGACTATCAAGTCTGTCTAAAATCCTTAGTGAAGGACTCAGATAGAGCATCAGAATAATCTACATGTAATCATTGACTATGACTTTCTTATTTCATAAGTTAAAGTCTGACAATTGTATCCCAATCTTCTAATGACATTTGCAATTGGTTGCATATATATATTAGAAGATTAGAAATTTGATCTTAAGGTTTAGTAGTCATCTACATGGATATTACTGTAATTGTTGCAGCAATCTCTATTGGATAGATAGACTTCATATTCTCAGTGGGAGAGCCCTTAGTCTTAGAGAATGTCTCTATGACCTAGATATTAGAATACCATCATTGTTTGTTTCTAAATGTTGGAAATAAACTTGAATTCTGAGATAGAACTATCATAAAGAGTTATGATGGAAATATTTCAGATAGTAATCTAACATCTAGTGGACTCCATAAAATTAGAAAATTAATGAATGGTTCATTAAGATTTCTAATACTGAAAATCAAACCTTATAAGATCAATAGGAGGATAAAAGATCATTTGACAATGATCTGGCATCAAGTCTTGGACATATGTCTGTTGATTTGATCAATAGACTAGTAAGATATGAAACTTTAGAATGTCTAAAATTTCAAATCTTACATACTTATGAATATTGTATTCAAAGTAAGAATGTCCAATACGCCCTTCTCAGAGAATGGTGTTAGATGCCGAGGTATTTCAAGGTCTCATACATATTGATGTATGTAGATCATCTATATCATAGTAAACATTATGGATATGTGATATCTATTGATGATTATGTATGATATGAGATTTCTTCTTTTCACCTGAGAAACCTTTGAAATGTTCAAAGATTTCACAATTTTGGTTTAGAACCAAAGTTTGAAGGAAGATTAAATGAATTTGATCTAACCTAGGTAGCTTGTACCTATTAGATAAAATTCAAAGAATACCTTATGGAGATATGAATATCATTTCTATCTCACTCCTCCTGATAAACCTGAACTCAATAGAGTTGTAGGGAGATACAATTGGATCATGTGTGACATGATTTGATCAATGATGATTTTTAGCATAATTATCCTCTTAGTTTCCTGGTATATGTGTGTAGTAGAGACTACAATATATATCTTTAATAAGGTTCCATGGATGTAAGCTGGAATCTAGCACTTGAGAGTGCTACTTCATTAGGAAAATAAAGTATGGTATTGGATACCTACTTTATGACCTTGAGATTCTTAAAAGATCTCATCTCTGAGAATGTGATTCTTAGAGGATTGAGATTGTTGAGAATCAAGATGAAAATGAAGTGAAGGAACTCATTTAATCTTGAGAAGATAATGAGGCTCCTGAAATCGGAAACTAAAAGGATAATTAAAGATGAAACATTAATACCTCTTCAAATTAGTTTAGGGATGTAATCCATGTGTCAGTTAAGTCTGAGAGTGATCGGACTTCATGTGATGAAGCTCCTAAGGATCATGACATGGAAAGATGGATATTAGCAATAAAGTCTAAAGTAGACTTCATATACAAGTGTTGTATATGGACCCTCGAGGATCCACCTATAAGGGTTAGACCCATTAAGGTGTAAATGGATCTTCAAGAAGATAGGGAACCTGATGAGAAGGTAGAGACCTTCAAAGCTCGGTTTGTAGCCATAAGCTACACATCGGAAGAGAAGACATTGCTTGCGGTGAGACTTGCTCTTCGGTAACCATGCTTAAAATCATCAGAATATTGCTAACCTTAGCTACACAACTTGACTATTGCATCTTCAAGATGTAAGTCAAGATTGCATTCCTCTAAGAATACCTCTCTGAGGATATTCACATGAAGTAGCCTCAAGGCTTCATGTTTGGGGAAAGTAAGGTGTGAAAGCTAAAGAAATCCATCTGTGGACTCAAATAAGCTTCTTGCTGTTGGAACATAAGATTTGATGAAATTATTAATGTTATGATTTCAAATAGAATCTTGATGAACCATGTGAAGCTTAGTGGGAGTGCCATTGTGTTCATCATGCTAAATGTAGATAATATCCTAATCATTTGGAATGATATAAGGATGATAATAAGTGTTTTATAGACTGGCTATTCCATACCTTGAGATATGATCTCAAGAATACCTCTTAGATCTTAGTTCTGAAGTTGTTCAGAATCAAAGAAAAGAGGGTATTGGGACTGTCACATTTGTAGTACACCTTGGACATATTCCATTCTTGGAAATTCCAAGAAAGGCTTCCTTCCCTTGAGATTTGGTACTGACCTATCAAAAGGGATAGCACCTCAATGAGTTGAGGAAGTGAATGCTAAAACAGCTTGCACTTGTGCATCAGTTACGAGAAGCTAAGTGTATGCTTGATGTGTACAAAAGCCAGATATCTGCCATGCAGTGGGAATAGTAAACTGTTACTAATCCTTCTATACAGATGGAACACTTGATTGCAGTAATAACAATATCTTCAAGAAATTAAGATTTTTAGATGGAAATCTAAAAGGTCTAAACTGCGAATACCATAGGAGATAGTGATCTCCAGGAATAAGGGTATTCTGATAAGGATTATGGAAATACTGGTTATAATAGTTATTAAGCAATAGTGTCAAAGACACTATAACTGCTTTGACTAGATTGAGTATTGGTTGCATTAGATGCAACATTCGCATTGGATGCGAGCACTGTTACCTAGGGATATGCAAGTGCCGTAAAAGGACTTGGCATAGTCTTTTGGGAACAGAGTGACTGATCAGCTTACCTAGCTATTTCTAAATAGCCTATGATTGTCACATGAGTGTGGGTTTATATGATTAGCCCATTAATGGCTCTTTGGGCTAGTGGGAGATTGTTGGACATGTGAGCCCACGACGAGCCATTATGCAATAAATGTTATTGCAAATATCATTCCCTGATCTGAAATGAAGAATAAATAATTTGCATAATAGGTCCCTCTGTACAATTAGGGTTATGTACCATGGTTGTCTTAATGATCATACAGCTGTTGATTCAATTATTGAATCATAGAGGCTGGTGCTTGGATGAATATCTAAAGGGTTAGATTGAGGACTCATCAAGCACCGCCAAATGATTGTTAAGATGTGATCTCCAACCTGAGTAGGAGATGGCAATCCTTTTCTCACATAGGCTGATATCTGACCGACCTCTTGATGCAGGTCCTCTGCATAGGAATAGAGATTCGGAGGTGTCAGATTAGTTAGGTAAATGGGTTGACTTAACGAGATCGAGATAACTTAAGTCCTATGTTGAATGCTCTCACAGCATAGGCACGCATCCTCTGACCGGAGACAGATGTATTGCTATATGTCTGAGTATGTACATTTGGCAGACCGATAGGTTGATGGCCTAACCAAGGTCTATATACCGGCGCGCTGGTGTGCATATAAGGGCATATGAGTAATACGATCTCTCAAAGGGATCATACAGGTTCATTACTGAACCGGAAGACATGAGCTCACTCATGAGATATTGGGAAGAATCAAATTCCGTGCACGGTCGTCTTGCTTTGGAAGCTTGACTGAATCTGTAGGTTTGATATATACTTTTGGAAAGTATATGATCAAGACCTAGGTATGATATATGCTTTTGGAAAGTATATGATCGATACCAAATCCCAATGATCAAATGAGAAACTTGGTGATCAAACCCTGAAGAAGACAGTGTAAAATAGATCTTGATCTTCGGGTTGACCATGGGTCTTCCAGTATGCAGGATGTACAGGTATTGGGAATACCTGAAGGGTGATGTGATCATAAACGATTGTATATCCATGACGCTTCCATTCCGAGGGAGTGATGAAACAGGTCTGGATTTTAGTGACTCCTTTCAGTAGAGAAGCAATCCGATCTTAGTCCAAGTGTTGGACATTGGTCTGAATGAGATTCAGATTCAATGAGAAGATTGGATTTGCGGTCTTGATTTAATCAAGCATCTATGGGAGGTTCGTTCGATCTGGATTTGAGATAATATCTCAATATCCAAGTCACTATACATGGAATAATACAATCGCCCTGTCCTTATCTCCAAGTATCTGCGGAGAAAGCACATTATTCTTGAAGGAGTTCAAGAATAATTCATTTGATGAATTCCATATCCAAGCAAGAAGAACTTGATGATTAAATGAGATTTAATTATCAAGCTTAATATGAATATGATTCATATTGTGAGAATTATTATCCAAGATAATTAAATGGGATTTAATTATCAAGGATTAGAGAATGTGGATAATACTATCCATGATATATGTGTGTTATAAATATGATTTATAATATTCATATATATAAGAGAGAGAATCTATGTTAATAGCATTTGTTAATTAATTGTGTGGATTGGATTCACATTAATTAATTAATTGGAAATGTAATTTACAAATTAGTTTGGGTTGTGAATATGATTCACATAATGATCAATGGCATGATTGAAATATTCACAAATTAATTTGGAATTAATTTGGTGGATATTATTGCAATAATAGTTATTGCAATTTATTAAGAAATAATAAGATAAAATAAAAGGAGACAAAATAACACCCCAATTTTAGGGGAGGTTGGTTGACTCCATTTTATTTATCACATTATCTCTTAATTAGTTAATGTTAAATTAAATTATGTTGATAATGTTGCAATATTTTTTAATTTAAATAAATGTTGTTGGTTTTAACCAACAACAATCATAGCCATTGATTTTGCATGGACCAAGCATAGCCCTTGGATCCATGAGTCCCATGGATTTAGATCCATTGGACCCTAAACTAGTATAAAAGGAGGGATAGGGTAGCCTTTCCAAGTTACAACATTATTAAGAGTTGTACAAGGTGACAACTCTCTCTCTCTCTCTTTCTCATTCTCGCACTCTCTCTCTTTCTCTTCTCCATTAAGTGGCCGTCCACTTTGTGTTGAGAAAGGAGAGACTCTCGGCTTCTTCTTCGACGACTCGTGGATCTCCATCTTCTTTGGAGTTTCTTACTCTAAAGGAAGACGACGGATTTCGTTTGAAGAAATCGGGGGAGCCATCGCTTGGATCTTCATCGAGGATTGCGGGAAGGAACGTGACTCATCATCGCGCCCGCAAGTGCGTTCTTCGTGGATCGGACTTAAGATAGGAGGATCTCTACTTTGGGATCTCGCAATCATAACCACGCTTCAATAGGTATTCCTTGTACTTTGTGGTTTGATGAAACGATCCGAGAAGTGTTCTCGTGATCATGTGGTTTCATCTTTAAAGTTAAAAAATTTTAATTTCCGCTGCATCTAGCATCTAGTACGACTAGTTGCTCCGATTGCATACGATGCGATCGACACGCTTCCGTGATGCGCTTGAGGATACTCAATATCCTTCAGAGAGTACTGCTAGAGGCTGATCCGGCTGGTAGACCACCATCTGAGTGGTATGGAGATTGTGGTGGCTGGTATACTGCTGCGGCTGGTGGTATGGCTCCGCCTGTACAAGGTGAACCTGTCTAGGCAGCATGGAGCGCTGAGACGAACCGCCGCTGCTACTCGGATCCCCTCGTGCCTGAAGACGGGGCTGACAAGCTGTCTGTGCCTCCTAGAGACACATGACATGTGTTTTCAGGTCACTCAACAACTGTGCCATCTGCTCCATCTGCGATATGCTCTGGCACTGCTTCTTCTCCATCAGCTCCATCCGATCCAACTTCTCACTGATGATGCCCATGTCGGCGGCTGTGTACTCGGCCTGTGCGGCTGCCGCTGACGAAGTAGAAGGACCGGCGTCGATTTGTGCTATCCTCTGAAACTGTACGGTCTGTGGCTGGGGGCGTCCCTGAGTGTAGAGTCGGGTCTCGGACATCACTGTGTAGTTCTCGGCCATCTCCTCGTAGATGGTCCGGACCTGATCCTCATCCTTGGCGAAGTAGGAACCGCCACAAGAAGCGTTCACCAGGCCCTGCAGCTCTGGTGTCAACCCGTAAAAGAAGCTCTGAACTAGGTTCGTCTTCGTGATGTCGTGGTGCGGGCATCAGTCAGTAAGCTCACGAAACCTCTCCCATGCCTCGTGGAACTGCTCGTTGGGGAGCATGGAGAAGTTGCTGCTCAGGGCCCTCGCTGCGTTCGTCCGCCCGAGTGGATAGTACTTGTTCAAGTACTCGGTGCGGAGCTGCTCCTAGGTGTACACAGATCTCCCCAAATGCTTCAGCCAGTTGGGTGCTCTGTCAGCCAGGGAGAAGGGAAAAGCAATCATCCGAATAGTGTCCTCGTCCACCTAACGGTCGTGGACGGTGTTGCAGATCATCTCGAACTCCTGGAGATGAAGATGGGGCTCCTCAGTGGCAAGCCCACGGAAGCAGGGTAGAAGCTGTAGTGTGTCCGGGGGAAACTTGAAGTCCCCCACGATCATCGGAAGAACCACCCACTGGTGTGTCAGTGTCGATCTGGGGTTGTACAACTCTCGCATCGGTCTAGGCTCTGCTGCTGCTGCTGCTGTCACCTGGTCTGGTTGATCAGGCTGATCTGGACCCCTGCGTCCATCGACTCGCGGCTGGTCTGTTGCGGCTCTCCGTCTCTCCATCTCTCTCCTCATGTCCACCATGAAAGCCCCCTAGTCTCGTATCTGTCTCTGCATCGTCTCAAGGGAGGCTAACATGGTGGTGTTGATCGCACCCTGGTCCAGAATGTAGGTGGTTGTCTCTGGCCTCTGACCCTCGGTGTGATCCTCTCCGATGTTGGCCATGGTCTCTGCAAAGGCAAAAGACCCAAACTCAGGTGCCGAAATATCATCAGTCTGTTGTCTCGCATCTGGCACTGACAACTCAGGAATAGAAGAAGGGTGGTTGATGAGCCGCCCGAACGACTAAGGAAAAGTGTCTCACTAAGGTCGTTGTGACCTCAGTCACTCGGGACTCAAAGCTCAATCAAGAAAAATAATTAGACCACCAAATAAAGATAAAAATCGATGAAATTCGAAATAGCGGTCTCGCTATGATATTAACCTCGTATAGCACCCATGGTCGAACTCGAGGAGCACGAGATGGCCTTGTGGCCTACGAAGTAGTAAACAAATGAGGAAAATATAAACAAACAATTTTTGGTGATTTTTAATATTTTTAATATTTTTTTTGGATTTTTAAATATGAAGAAAAATGATAAAAAGGTGAAAACAAGCACAAACAATAATTTATTTAACTACTCTAAAAAGCTCCAAAAATTCAAACAAAAATATTTTTATGTTTTTTACTGTTTTTGATGAATTTTTGAGAATTTTATGATTTTTATGGGGTTTTCTAAAAATTAAATAAGGCAGGAACAGAGGAACACTGCCCAGTCAGGCTTCAAAGACCACTTAAAAATATCAAATGGTCTTTTCAAGGCCTGGAGGTAATTTTTATGAAAAATAGAAGCAATGAAGAAAATTCAAGAAAAGAGTTTATGATTTTTAGAATTTTCTATGATTTTTCAGAATTATTATGAGTTTTATGGGGTTTTTCAAGTTTTAGGGTTTTTATATATCCAAAAATGGCCAAAAATGCAAAGAAATTCAAACATACAAAAACACACAAAATCTGGTTTTTTGTAACTTTCAAAGAGGTTTTTATATTTTTTATGCATTTTAAATCTGAACAGGCAGAAAAACAAGGGTTATTGAATTTTTAAAAATAATACAAATTCTAAAAAATGTACCAAATTTTTAGTGAAAATTTTACAGAGTGGACGGAGCCACATGTCCAATTTTCACAAAATTTGGACTTGATTTGATATTTTATTAAAATCAAACAACAAGGCACAATGCACAGGGACCCAAATGCAAAGAAAATAAGTTCTAGGGACTGAAATGTAATAAATACAAGAAACTTGGGGTCCCTCGTGCAAAATTTCCAAAATCGCACGCGCAAAGCACGTGTCTTGGGCACGGAGGGACCTATGTGCAATAAAAAATACTTCCTAGGACTTAATAGCAACAGGTGCTAAAAGTCCAGGGAGGATATTGCAATTTCTCCAATTAATTCAGCACATGTTCAATAAAACCACGTACATGGGTATGGATGCAAATAATGAAAACTATATTTCATTCCGTAACACCTTAAAACATCAGCCCAAGTGTTACAAATACACCACAAAAATCACGTGACGATGTACGTGTTCCACGTAGATAGGGGTACAAATGCAAATAGAATAAGCACGAGGTCCTAAGTGCAAAATGTTTTGAAATAAAATGAACTCTATAAAATATTTACAGAGCTAAATGTTAAAGACAAAACAAGAGGGGGCCTAAGTGAAATTACCCCTTATTATGATCTGAATGCCAGAGGCGCGCCACGTGTGATATCGAACGGCTGCGGGGCGCTGCTCCTCGGTGAAGGGCGCTGGCTCGGATCTAATGGCTGAGGCGGTGCCACGTAGCTGATCGGACGGAGGAGGATCGATGGCACCCCTTCAATGAACCCTGCCCGAGATCTGACGGATGGAGGACTGCTACGTGGAGAATCGGACGACTACGGAGTGTTGTGGCTAAGCCTCGTTGAATCGACGGTCATGATCGAGCCTCCAAAGATTTGACGGTGATGGCTGCTCCTCAAGTGGATTGTTCTGATCTAATCTGGAGCGTCGAAGAAGATCGGACGTCTACTGGAGGTCCTGGAAGAACACAACTCCGACGAACTTCGTCGGAGCGCCACGGACGCGTCAGACCTCCTCGGGGGCTGCTGATGGGTGAAAAGGTTCGCCAAGGACTCCCGCGTATGAAGGACTCCTCCGATGACGCCAAGGAGCTCCAAGGAGCCCGGGCGACAACGGCGGAGCTGGGCTCCTATGCCTGGAAGTTGAGGTCCTCGGATGGACCTCCTCAGACTTGAAAAGCAGTACAGAAAGACTCCTGGGCCGAGGGCAAAATGCCTCGACCCGGTTAGAAGCGAAGCGGGTGGCTGATGCGTCGGGGCGGAGGATCTCCGGCGATGCGACGGTGAGGGAGATCGACTCCCAGTTCCGGAGCGAACTGGGTTGAATGGGTAGGTGAAGAACGTGTAGGGGAGAAGGGCAGAGGTGATGATCGGGTCGATCGATGGGATGGATGAACGATATGGCCGGAATCGATGGTCGACGGCGATGGACGAAATTGGACGTAACTGGAAATTAGAGAAATCTAGAAAGGATTAGGCTTACTGGATGATCGAGGTCGACTGTGGAAGAGATTCCAAAGCTCCTGGTCCTTGCCTCAAGGGCCATCGATGCCCGAGGCTCGAGCGCTACTCCTGGGCGGCGCAAGGCGGCGCTAGGCTGCCGGATCAGTGGCCGGGACACCCTCCTCACTGCGACACCACCAGCCGCTAGCTGTCACTCAGGCAAAGGTAGTGGAGGTCCTGGGATGGAAAGGTGAAGCCAAAGATAGATGGAATCGTGCGGCGGAGCTAAGACTAAATAGTCCTAGGGGTCCGAGAAGTTGGGGTCGGGCATGGAAATCGGAGCTCAGACCCCGAGGGGAAACCACCGGGCGTGGATCTCGGATGATCAATGATGGATTAGGACTCGGGGTTAAAGGGTTTGGCGATCAGATCGAGTGGCGAAAAATCAGGGAAGTCGGGTCGGGGCGACAAGATCCAGCTCTGATGGTCTTGGGGGGAGAGTTGACCGGGGTCAACAATCCCCCGTGGACCAATCAAAGCCGGCCAATTATGATTTATTTGACAATTTATTTTAACATAGTAAATGGCCGAATTTCAAAAAAGTTAAAACATAAAAAAATGTTTCTTTATTTTTAAACTATCTTTTTGTGATTTTTATATATTTTTTTGAAATATAAATAATGTATTTACAAAATATTATTATTATATACATGTATATACATATGTATTTTTATTTTTGATTTTTAATTATTTATTTTTATAAAAATTATTCCAATTTTATATTTTATTTATTTATAGGATAAAGTTTGGAATAATATCGTATTTTTATTTTATTTTTATTAAATATTTACAAGGGATAAATAAATAGATTTATTTATATACATATATGGTATATATACAATGTTGGGATCGGTTTTATTTTTATTTATTTTTATTTTATTTTTATTTTTGTGATTTTTATTTTATTTATTTACATTATGGAATAAGGAAATATATACATATTTTTATGGAATTTTATTGATTTATTTACAAGGTGAAATAAATACATATGTGGTTTATATACACATGGTCTATGTACAAGGATGAAGGGTTTTTTATTTCTTTTTAATTTTCTCATTTTGTTTTAATTTTATATTAACAAATATATACATATTTACACAAATATATTTTTGTTTTATTTAGAGGAATATTTTGTTTATATACAGGTATATGTATACATGTGTGAGCTTCCTTATCTCTCTCTACTTGGATTTTTATGCGGTCAGGCCCATGCTGAGCCCTCCCTTGGGATTTGGTTGCTCATTATTTATTCTAAATATCTCCCTCTTTTTCTTTTATTTATTTAGTCTTTTATTTATGCACAAAAAACATGCTAAAAATGCATATTTACATAACGCATGCTATTTGACAATTATTGATATTTACAGGAATATACATGTGTTTTGTATCTGTTTTGTAGCTTAAATGAAAGAATAAAGAGTGATGAATGGGTATTCATCAGTGGCCAAGGGGGAACATGGTGGAATCGAACTCGGGTTCGGAGAGAGGGTCTGAGCTCTCGCGAACCAACCTAGATGAACGGGCTGGAGTGCGGTCAAGCGGTACAGCCAGAGGCTGCCTAAGAGACCTCCTGCTCCTCATCTCGATCTGGCGAGTCTGGCGGATGAGATCTGTAAACAAACAAGATGAGCAAACAAACCCCGAATTAACCTACTCCACGCTGAGCTGAAGACCGTAAGAGTTTGGTCAATTATCTTGTCGATTTCATTTAGGTGATCATGTCAGGATATCAGAGCGGTTACCACTACCACAAAATATGTCTTTATCGATGTTTTGAAACGTCTTCTTAAGATATATATAATGTCGGTAGAAGACTATTCAGATGTTAATAAACATCCAAAGCAAACGTCCAGCTAGCCTTGTCGGGAGAAGTTTTAAAGGACGTTTTAAGAGAACGTCCATATATCCACATCTGCGTGGATGTTTAATAACATCTGCAAAAAAAGATGCTTTGTGGACGTTATTTTTGAACGTCTGCAGATTAAGCAATTCTACGGATGTAAGTAAACGTCTTGGTAGAATCTATTTTGATGTTTATAATTTTTTGTCCAAAATCGTGTTTTATTGGCGTTTTTAATGCCATCCATACAGAAAATTAAAAGCTATCGTTAGTAAACGTACTTGTATATTTTATGTGGGCATCCTTTAATATTAATCCAATGTTCAGGTGCAATTACATGTGTAAGGTCATACAAGTTATCAAGGTTTTATCATTTATTTAAGAAGTCTTATTACCATGATAAATAATAGGATTAGAGTGTAGAAAGACATCAGGGAAAAATAATTACAATTGTAAGTGTAGTACGACCAAAGTCAGAACTAAATCATGCATTAAAGTATGATAACAATGACCACCATGATTACAAAAAATCCAAAGGTTTTAGTTCCATAAAAAATAAGAACCAAAAAGTACATTCAAGATGTCTAAGGCAAATCAAAATTCTAAACATCTTCTTCAGTCTCGGCATCAGGATCAACACCTCCGGATCTATCTCCTCTTGATCGTCCTTGAGAAGCATCTAATAAAGAATAAGTATATTAGACATGGTAAAAGAAGATATATTAAAATGATCATACTTTTGAAAATGATTACCATATAGTGTAAGTGGAGAAAATGTCGAAGGCGTCCCATCTGTTAACGGGTAATTCTTAAAATATGCTACAATTCCAGCCGCTATTTTATCTTGAAGCTCTGTTGAGGTCTTCTTATTAATTGTATCTATCTGTGACTTCAAATCCAACACTTCCTGTTGAAGGGATGCCACAATCTTTTCATTTTCGACCTCTATTTTTCGTCGCTCTTCCGCCACCCTCTGCTCAATTACATCCTCTGAAATGGATGCAGACCTACGACGCCCTCTTCCTTTAGGCACGTGTCCTTGCCCCCTACCAATAAGACAATCGGATCGCCCTTCATTACGTAGTACAATATTAGCTATTTCAGCATCAGTTGTGGATTGTCCTTCTGCATCGGCTTTAGCACGCATTTCTAACATAGTAATCTATAAAAGAACATAAAAGTAAAAAAATTATGTATGGAAAGTTCCATTTATATTATTGATCTAGACAACTTACATATGTCTGTCTAGCTTCAGGTGTTGACCAATATCCATGCTGCCCTGCAATTTCATCCAATGGTGCCTGTCCTGTTATGTCGACACTAAATTTTGTCTTTTTGAATAAGAGAATCTCTCCACACGGTCGACCATCGAGCTCATCACGCGACTTAAATGATCAAGAAATTAAATGAATTATAACTATAACCATATCCAACATGAATTGAATTTTAAAAACACTCACTATCTCTTGTCGAATGACTGCGTATAACTTTGATCCAGTAGTGGAAAGATTTTTAACAATGTGTGTACGCGTGTCCTTGTTCTTCTGACACCATTCCTATTTTTTACATAAGGATTCCACAAAAGAATATAGACAGTGTTTTTAAATCTAAATAGATCATCTAACGATAAAATATAATCAAGTTTCAATTACAAACTTACCTCATGATCTGGCTCCGTCCATATTTCAACCATGACTTTCCAAAGTTCAACCGGTACATTATGGGGCCTAGCAGCGTCTCCTTTCACTTTCCATTCTTTCTTTAAACTATATCGACGCTCTCTTAGATGTTTTGCCAAACGACGATTAATTGCTTCTTTTATTCTTCTATCAGTATCAAATCCCTCAATATCGACGAAGCTCTATACCAAAAATAATAACCTTAGAAAATTATAATAATAACAATTTAAAATAAAGATAAGGTCAATTACACACCTTGATTCGATCATATGCAGCCCGAAGATCAGCATCTGTTAAGGCCCCGAAGTCTGCCACCAATGGGACATCCTCTCTTGCCGCTATCCCACAAATTAGTTGTAGATCTTTCGCTTGTTTGGCATCCAATGGTCTACCTTCTTCTATGTTGATACATATAATCCGCCTATGCCCCATAGCTTCCACATGCTTGGCCAATATGATACCTCTTGACTTTCCCCTTCGTCGCACTGTATTTAATTTAACAGAGTTCATGTAATAATTTAAAATATCATGATTATAAAAAAATTAGATCCTTTACCTTTCTTTTGAGAAGTAGATGGTCCTTTATCTCAGTGCAGTTGAGTAGACATAATAGGTGAGTGAAAATGCTCGGATGTTGGTGTAGGTGTTGGTGGTGCTTGAGATTGACTGCGAACAACATATTTCAGTTGACTGTTGTTACATTTATCTTTCTTTTGTCTCTTCGTGAATGTAAACGGCGAAGACATGCTAAAGATCCAAAATATTGTGTTTTAATTAGTATAGAGTTACAATACAGCCTACAACAAAAAAACAAAATAATGGCAAATGAAACAGCGAACAACAAATCCAACCTATTGCAACAGCACTTAATTGTTTGTTCTTATCATAACAACCTAAATCCAACCTATATTGAGTACATGATAAGAAATAAGAGAACCCAAGCCGCATTATGAGGAAGAAAAATAAAAAGCTTGTAGATAAACACAAAGATGCAGAACCGATGGGATATTTGAATACATAAATACCATGTAAATACAGTGTCAGATGTGTAAACCAATGGGAGTTAGAGTAGCCTACTGGTTAGCATCAGTCTCGTTTCTGGATTGAGTCCCGCATTGAGGTTTCCAACAATGTCTAAGTCTAAATTTCTCACGAGTAACCACCAACATTTTTCGCAAAAAAGGTTAATTAGTTGATTGTCTTAGGAGGCAAAACTGGAGGTTTACTACAGGGAAGGTAATGAGGTTTATACGTTAGTGACAGAGCAGCAACCCGACATCGATATTGCGGGAGATCCACGTCCACAGCCTATCTCGATCATGATCTCCAGATATATTGATGGTGTAAAAAAAACCTCCTCCATCAACATTCCTATGCCTGATCTTCCTCGAAAATATTATGCCCTTGGGGATATAACAAGCAATACAACAGGATTTCACGCATAACCTTGTTTTCCAATACCTTGAAAACATATTGAAATGCATGAGTCGATCATTCGAGTTCCACCTTGACGTATTGCAACCCGTAAAAGAAGTCCCACACACCCTAAGGAGATAAAAAACGTACCTCCTTTGACGTCTTGCAGATTATCCCGAAGGGTTTGATTTTTTTTGTCCCCGAGTAGGAGCAACCACCGAGATGAGTGTGGCCAGCCGCTAGTGCCGTCGGAGGATAGAGCCGTCGGAGGAAGAAAGAAGAGACGGAGGAGGAGCAACCGTATTTGGAATGCTAGGGTTTCCTAAAGGGTCTTGCCGAATTTGGTGGGAATTCGAAAAGGCAAGATGGTGGGAAACAAATTCTTTTAGGTAACAAACCCGACGTTTAATTAAAAACGTCTACATGTATTTAACATATATGGACGTTTTGAGTGTAATGTCGTGAGAGATTTTTATTTTAGACGTTAAAATTAATGTCCAGTAAAAATGTTTCTAACCTAACGTTCCTGGCGGTTGAATGTCTGCATAAACTGTTATTCTTGTAGTGTACGTGACCTGGTAGGAATCCAATCCACCAACCAGACTGTCCCGTAAAAAAGGTCGGTAGTCTGATCGGGGCTCGGATGTGGCTCTAGCCTAGTGTGCGGGTCACTCTCTAGCGCAATCAAACTAGACCATGAGGGGGTTTCTCTCCCCAAAATAGATTTTTAGGTGAAGTGTCTTTTAGGGTCAAGTTCGTTTAGCAGTCCCAATTTTATAGTTTTTCTTTTTAGGTATTTTTCAGATAAAAATAACGCCTAACGAATTTTTCGGTTCTGATGAATCTATGTTTCATCATCTTTATTCTATCATTTTGGCCTCAAAAACCCTAGTAAACGCGTGTAAATAGGCTTAATATAGGCATTTTAGCATTCATGCATGTGTGTGTAAATATTGTATAAAATACGGTTTTTAAAAGTCAAAATTATAGAATAAAGAAAAGAAAAAGAATAAAATATTGTAAATATTTTATGACCCGAACCCCGAGACCTAGGCATCTTGATGAATAGGTTGACAAGGAATAAAGTAGGGGGAGATAAGGGCCAAATACCTATATTTATTAATTCATTCTTTATTCATTTTGGGACCTATTTTTGGTTCCACTTTTTATACATCAAATAAAGAAACTTTGTACATGAAAGTTGTAGCTATTTAAATAAATAAAAATATAAAATTGATTTCACTGAAAAATAATACACACATAAAGAGTTATGGTCTGAATAAAAATCCAGAATCCCAACTTCCCAAACCCGTATCTCACAAATAAAGACTCCAAATGCAGCAAACTCACATTTAATTGTATATAGAATAAAATAATATATTTAATGGCGGTGGTTTCGCATTTGGCGGAGCTATGGTTTAAAAGTTGAGTTTTGGACCCCTATTGTATAATTGTACAGATTAAAATATTCGATTTATTCTTTATTTATTATTTGTATATTTTTATATATTTATAATTATGTAACTATTTCTTATAATAATTATGTGTATTAAAATTGGAATAAAAACCTATATAAAACTTAAAATAAAATACTTACATATTTGATACATAGGTATATTACCTATACCCATACCTACATAATACCTATTTATATTTTATTAAATATACAAAACATCTCAGAAAAATAAAAGAAAAATATATTTGTGTATAAAAAATATTTTATACTTTTATAAAATACTAAATAAAAATAATAGAATTTAAAATACACAAAATAAAAATAAAAGAACAAAACATGTAGATATTATACCTATATAGGCTATAATAAGTAACTTATAAAAATAAGCCTCATAAAAATGATTAAAAACCAGAATAAAATACTACATTAAAAATAAATATTTTTTATTTTTTTATACAAGAATTAATAAATTCATTCTCTATTTTTTATCGAATTTTCAAATGTTTTTTCCAACGATTTTTTTATTGGTCCACTTGGACCAACCAGCTTCCATCATTGGTTGACCTCGGTCAACTCTCTGACCGAGGTCTGCCAGGGCATCAGGTGTGATTTTTTGTCCTCCGAGGATTTTTTCTGGACACATCGTATCTCATTTCATGATCTGGTCTCCACGACTTTTGTGGCCCGTCAACCCATGATTCACGCCCTCAGCTCTCCTTGGGCTGTGGGTCGCTGCACCTCGCTGCCACCATCGATCTTGGAGCCTCGCCCGTCAACCCTACAAAAGAGCACCCCCGACTTCAATTCAAATTTTAATCCTTCTTTCGCCATTTCCACCCTCAAATCCCTAGCCCTTCGTGTTCCTGGTGACAGCAGGTGTCGAATCGAGCCTGGGTTTGAAGTGTTTGGCGTCGAATCGAAGAGATTCAACCCTCGTAGGAGCTCCGCCGTGCCTCACAGCCCGTCGTCTCTGGTGAGCTTCTTCCCCTTTTCTTTTCATTTTCTTGTAGCATTAGCGTAGGTTAGCTTAGTCCAGCAGCAGTTTTCATTGTCTTTGCGTGATTCGCCGTGAATCTTCGATCGAAGCCACGGCGGAGCTGAGCTCCGCCAATAATTTCCGATCACTCCACGCCTTGACCCGACTGTCTGTCACCTCCATCCTTCTCCCCTTCGCTCCATCATCGCGCTCCACCCCTCCAGTTCCCTCGATCTTGCTCAGATCGAGCTATTGAGTTCCCCTCTCCGCCGCTCGCTGGAGCTCTTCGCCCGAGCCACCGTTCACCTCCACCGAGCCATCAGAACCATCCTTTTTGTTCGCCTGGGTTTTGTGCATCTAACCTTGCAGGTCCGAGCCCAAGAGAAGGCTCCCTCGACCTTCGACGCCTCCAGGACCAACCGCCCAGGTCGCCTCCACCGTCCGAGCTCTCCACGCCGTCGCAGCGTCGCCTGAGGCCACCATCAGACGCGGAAGGGCCCCGGGATCCTTTTGCCCTTGATCCGGGGGCCGGAGCGGCCGTGTGTCGGCCGCAATCTCCAGCCAAACCTCGTCGGGGGAGGTGTTCTTCGTGACCCTCTCCCCGCCGTTGGATCAGGAGGCCGCTTCCAGGTGCAGGTTAGCCGTCCGATCGCCCAGTGCTCCCCGCCGTTGGATCAGCTGCCCACGATCTAATCTCAACCATCCAGGATGAAGGGGTACCAGCCGTTCGATGATCGCCACGTGTCCAAGTGAAGCGCCATAGGCCACACGATCACTCCCAGTGGGTATTTTGCATTTTCAACCCACGCCTTTTTGTATTTACTATTTGGACCTATAACTTTTATTTCCCATTTAAAAACTTTTGTAATTATTGCACTTAGGTCCTCGCACGTTTTGATATTTGCACTTTGGTCCACGCCACGTCACCTCACGTGACTGTGACACGTGCCTTTTGGGCATTTTGCACCTTTTATCATGAACTTTATGGTATTTGCAGTTATAACCCTGTGCGTAGATAATTAAATATCTTTTTGGAAAAAATTGCATGTGTGCCCCGCCGGCTTTTGATATTTACAAATATGCCCCTGTGAATGTTATATCACGTGTTTTGCGCGTGTCTTTTTGGCGAAACTTGCACCTAAGCCCCTGGATGTTTATATAATTACATTTATACCCCTGCCAGGCTTAGGGATTTTGTGTGCCTAATCTATTAATTTCACGCATCATTTAAATGCCAAAATTCCTCAAAAAATAGACTTAAGCCTCTGTTTGCTACTTTCATGCCATATTTTTAGTTTTTGATTTTATCGCATTTTTATATTTATTAAAAATTAAAAAACATCTTATTTCAGTACTGGCTAGCTTAGAAAATATCAAAAAAATATTAAAATACCCTTAAAAATTCCAAAAGAATTCTCTGTTGTGTGTTTAGACCTACTTTATTTTCAGTCCAAAAACCACTAAAAATTTCAAAAGAAAGCCTTAAAAATTCAAAAATACATAAAAACTTCAAAAAATATATAAAATCCTAGAAAACTCCAAAAATGACAAACTCAGTTCCTGTTTCCTTTATATTTTATCCTCTTTATTTTAAAATTAGTTTGAAAAATTTTGGTGGCAGTGGCTGTTTGCTATTTTTAATTACCATTTTATCCCCAGCCAACAGTTTATTCACTGTTTTGCTTTATTTAGTTATTTAAAAATACCAAAAACATTCTGAAAAATACCATAAAATCACAAAAACAGTAAAAAATTATAAAAGGTCCAAAAAGATTTTATCTCTGAATTTTTGACTATTTTTGCATATTTTTATATATATTCTATCTTGTCTTCTGTTATATTGCTAGCTTAATCCATTATTGAAAAAAATATAAAATATAAAAATAAAAAAATCAAAAAATTAAAAATCAAAATACAAAATTAAAAATTAAAAATTAAATAAAAATAAAAAATTAAAAACCCACAAAAACTTTGATTGGCTAAGTGGTTGATTAGACCTAGGGCTTCGACTTTTGTCTTTACTCTGCACCGTTGTTTCCTGTGTTCGACCCCTACTTGCTTGCCATTATACATTGTTAGTAGGGTATAATAAATTTTAATCCTTGTTATCAATTGCTTTATTGATTGTGTGGGTTAATTGTTGACGAACGAAGAGGCTTGAGTAGTCACATCAACGATAGTGAGTCTGATTTGTCAGACCACTATTTAGCGGATCCCGCCTAATCGTTTTTCAAATGGCGCCGTTGCTGGGGAGCATCAGTTTGTAGAGTACTTTTGAGTCTATTATCTGCTTAGCCATTCTTGCTTACATGTTTTTCATGCATAATTTGAACTGTCTGACACCTCTCTTGTTTTCTTGCGAGGGACCGCTGACCGAGGAGGATCGCCTAGGGGATCCTGTGCATCCTTCGGAGGAGGAGCCGGCTATTATGTCCTAGCCGGCAGGAGAGATCAGGAGAGTTTGAGAGTGAGAGTTAGTCAGTTGTTGTATTTTTGTGAGAGAGAGCCATTCAAATTGTAATAATACAGGACTTGGACACTTAGACACTTTGGGCCTAATTTCCGGGTGTTTATTCACCCGGGGGCTCACCCTGGTTTTCTTCGTGTTTTCTCGACTGTCATTTGCTGGTTTTGATTTCATTTTCACTTTCTTTTGTGGATTGAGCCCTTAGATGTAGGCTTTTGCTTGATCGGTTAGATTAGGTCCAAACACACTAATAACCTTTGCATGTACCTATAGATCGTATTTGGACTTAGTTTAATTAAACAGTTAACTCACCTTCTTAGATCCGCCGCGCCGCGAGCCCTCCCCATCAAGCGCTACTCCTGAACTCGATGTGTCGAGAAGAGGAGGGGGGGGTCTTGACCGGACTCTTAGGATTGAGGATTGGTGATTAACTTGTGGTTCTTCACGCTAGCAGTTGCCTATCTTAGGACGATTTCCGCATTGCATACCGGCATGTAGTTAGGTTTACAAATTCTGCTTTGCATCCCACATGGATAGAGCAGGGATTCGCTGTAAGTCTTCTTACTTTGCATCCATCATTTAGGCACAAAGGTGAGATTTCCATCTTGGTGCCGACTTGCATTGGCTTTTCCGACTCTATTCTCCCTCTGTTTTTGGACAAAGTAGGATAAAGAAAATACAAAAACGTTAGGCGCTTGTTTGAAATCACTCAAAAGAAGCGATAACACAAATAATTAAAAAAGGGACTGTTAAGAAAACTTTGACCTAAATAAAATTGGTAATTGGACTCATTGATTGGGGAGAGTCACACCCTCACTTGTATTCAGGTTGCATGGGTGACAACCCGCAAAATCGGCCCTTTAAAAGAGTGTTTTTAACACTTGATAAATGTCGATGCAGTTGGGCCGATTTTGGTCATCAAAGAGACCATCTCATTGATATATGTCGAATAAGAATGCGATGGTCACTAATTTTTATTTTACTTGGCAAGAAACCAAGGTCGAACTCAGGGACACGCGCTTCTCTCGTATTAATCGGATTTCTATTTATTTAACTAAGTGTTGAATAAGAGACAATACAGGTCAAATTATGCATGAAGTGAGACACAACAATGCATTAAAAATAAACAAGCATTTTTTTTATAAATTTTTATCATGCTAATAAATGCAGAGAAATGCAATGCAAATATGCCCTGAACAATAATAACTTGAGCCATACAGCATGCGAGTCAAACAAAATCAATTATGAAGCACCTTTTCATTTATACAACAAATAGGCATGAGAAACGAAGAAAGCATGACACTTAGTTACTAAAATAATACACTACTGATCATAGTGTCAAATCTCAAATTGAAGCATGCCATAATAAAGATGATGAGAAGAGCATCAAAATGAAACTGAAATCAACTCGATTGGAGCTACGTAGCTCAAGATAAGCAACAATGAAGATAAGGGCATACGTGAAAAGAAACATGAAAAGATACCTACAAAAAGGTCCCTGGGAGGGACTAAAATGCAATAATAATAAAGTACGGGGCCTTCCCTGTAAATAATCCATATGCGCGGGGACCTTTTTGTAAATTTGAAGAACTTCGCGGGCGTCTCTGCAAATTTCCCAGAATAGCACGTGTGAAGCACGTGCTATCCAGGCTTGGTGTCAGGCTCGGTAGAGGTTCGGCAGCTTCGGCTTGGCTCGTGCTATCCGAGCCTCCAGGCTTGGTGGCGATCAGGCTTGGCGTGGTCTCTGGGTGTGCCACGTGTATCAGGACCTGGATGCAATTTGTGGAAGGTGCGAGGGCGCCGATGCAAAAAGCCCAGACCCCACGTACGGGTGGCACGTGAGCTTAGGCTCGGCGGGGGCGAGGGACGGCGCTGCTTCGGGTGGCCGTAGCAGGTGGCTCGGGCCACGTGGTGGCTCGAGGTTGACTCGGGCGAGGCTCGGTCCCACCGAGCCTCCGCGCTCCGGGACGGCGACGTGGCTCCTCCAGGGCCGTTGGATCTCCGCCGTGGGGCGAGATCCAACGGTATCTTCTTCTCCTTCCTCCTCGATAGCTGGCGGTGCGATTGGAGCTCCGGCGAAAGGTCTGGAGCTCCGCCGCGCCTCGCCGTGCTCGGTGAAGCTCAGGGAAGAACGCTCGTCGTATGGCGATGAAGATCCGAAGTCGAAGAAGCCGCAAGAGCCTCTAGAATGCGCTGTCGACGCCTGACTGACGGAGGCGGAGCTCTAGAACCTGGCTCCGCCCAAGGTCCGGCCATTGGTGATGGTTAACCTGCAAGGGGGTTAGGGCGTGCGTGCGTGAGAGATGAGGTGGACAGAGGACTGAGCGGGGCGGAGAAATGAAGTCCTTAGTGTGTTCTCCTCTGCCTCCGGCGGAGGAGAATGCCTGGGATGAGGGAGGTCGTGGTTGAGCAGGAGGGTGATCGGAGATGTGCGCGGGGAAGGTAGATCGATGGTGGAGCTAAAGGAGTTGACAGTGGAGCGAGGTAATGTTCGGAGAGGCTGAGAAAATTATGCAAAATAAGAAGAAGATTCAGAGAGGATCAGAGGGCTTACCTGACCGGAGATGGAGGTCGTGGCCTGGGCTGGGCATCGGATAAGAAGCCCGGGTCGTCGCACATACTGGCCGGCCGTGCCAGCGAGCTCGGGCGGGGCTTAGAGCCACCGCAGCGCCGCCTCAAGGTCGGCGGGTCTCATCGGGGAAGGAAGTCGTCGTCGCTCGATCCGAGCTCCTCCCCCTGTCACAGGGAGGAGCTGGAGGGCTGGGCCACCACCCCTTGGTTGATGGACGAGAGTGAAAGAGGGATGAGGAGGTGTATTTAAAGGAGGTTCGGCGGTGTCAGGTGGTGGGGAGCCGAGTTTTTTAAGGAGATGTGGGACGACTGGAGAGGAGGACGGAGCTTGTGGGATGTGCGCGAGAATCATGGAGGAATGGACTCGGACGTGGGGTGGTTAGGGAGAGGAGAGGTGGTAAGGTGAGGTAGCTAAATTTAGAAGGGTGGAGGAGGTCTGCGAGGCGCGGGGCTCGGGCGGAGCTTGCGGGAGGAGGAAGACGAGGTCTGGACCGTTGGATCGTCAGATCCAACGGTCCTGATGAGGGCGCGTAGGGACGGTTTGGATCAGATCGGCGGTGTAATGATCGAAGCGTCAAGAGCGTGCCAGATGTCGTGGTGAGGCTTGCGCGCTAGCGGACGGTAGTGATGTGAAGAGGGCGCATGATCGAAGGGCTGGTGATGGTTTCGGAGCTAGCGGCTCAGATGGAGCAGCCCCGATATGATCGTGGGGTGCACAAGGCTGCTACGTGGCGAAAGGGGATACAGGCGCTGACGGATGGTGACGATGAGAGGCGAGGTTGGATCAGACGGCTAGAAAAAATGGGCGCACGTGGAGTGAGCAGAGCCGTTGGATCAGAAGGTGATCCGACGACCAAAAGCCCAGGCGGCTGAAGCAAGGGAAGCGGGCCACGTGGCTCACCCAGAACGGGCCACGTGGCCCAGTCAGATTATTCAAAGGAATTTTTTATTTTTGGGGGATAAAAAGGCCGAATTTGAGAAAACTCAAAACATGAAAGTTGTAGATCTTGATGAGATCTACAAGTTTCATGTTGGCCAAAATGGAGATGAAGTCAAACAAAGGTCCGAAATATTTTTGAAGGTATTTTTAAGTCTAAAAATACCACGGATTTTTATTTTGCCATTTTTTTGTGGTTTTTAATTTATTTAGGACTCTGTTAATTACAGGACATTAACTGGGTTTTATTGACATCTATTTAAGCAAGGGGGTTAATAATAGAAAATAAAGATGATGAAATCGAGTTTCATCACCCCCCTATACTTAAACCATGCTCGTCCTCGAGCATCAGAAAGAATGACTAAGTTGGATTAACCCCCTTGTGCATGTGAATACAGGATCCAATCTGCTCAAGTCGACTTAATTTTAGAGATCCAAAATTCTAGAGTTCAACCCAGCCTTAATCAAGAGGCTTCCAATTCCTCTACTTCTCTAGACTCTCTCTGATGTACGTATAAGCTAAAGGATATGAAATTTAGTGTTGACTGCAATTTCGAGAGTAGAGTCAAGTCTTCACCCAAAATCTTGGTCTGAGAAAATCTCCTAAGGACCCAATCCTCAGCACTAGGGAATAAATCAAATCTTGCATTCAGTCCACCGTCTCTTTAGTTGTCAGACTCAGAAAATGTAGATGGCAGGCCAGAAATGGAGGGCATGGGATTGTGTCAATTCTTCTCTCCCTCTCATTGGAACAAGGATTCTCTCTAGTGCCTTTTTACGCAACACTTTTTTTAGTGTTGATCAATGCGTCCGTCAAGAGAAGTTGGAGCCGTCTGCACTTGTTTTCCTGGGAGTACACCGGGATGTGTCTCTTTTGAGTACCTATCGTACCTTCGACACCCAGACTTGTAGCATTTACGATGCAGAGCCCTTTTTTGGTGCAAGCCCGACTCCTGGTCCTAATAGCGGTGGTCCAAGTGGACACTTTGAAAAGTTTGGGAGCGCTCGCCTTTGGTGGAAGCTCTTTGATATTTGACTTTGTGGAATGAGAGCTTTTCTTTGAAATTTCATTGACTTGTATAATATTGGCTAGCTCCACTGCTTTTACCAAGAGTTGGCGCACACTGATCAACATTTTTTTATATAATTCACACCCAGGCACTTAGGTCAATGTCAAGAGATTAGTATAAGAACCAAGTTCTCACACTGGCTAATATTGCCGACACTCAGGTTTCATGAAGCCTTCAAAGATTTTATCCCATCCTCGAGCATCATTAAATCAAATCCAGACTCGAATCTCTCATCCCAATTCCTCAAGTGAAAAATCAACTCATCTTAATCAAAACCGCAGTCGTGCATGTGATGTGCTGATCATATTCTCTTTGTCTGAGATTAAGCATGGAATATAGCATGCAAATCTAGAAACCTAGGGGAATGTGGATGATTAAGTCTATGACCCTGATGGCTAAGGCTGGTTAACTGCAAATCTCAAAGACCTCATAAATCAAGCTTCCTTGAACATTTTAGATCCTGGGTGAAGGTGTAAGAGTAGAGGTTTAATCCAACTCCTTCATTCAAAAACATTTTTTTTTGAATTTTGCAATTTTTATGGATTTTAGTTTTTAAAGATAAAACACAGGTTAGACTCAACTTTCCTTGATAAAAGATTTTCTAAACCATGTCACATAAATAAAAGATTTTTAAAACATTTTTCAAAAAGATTTTTCAAAACAAGAAAAACTCATTTTTCAAATCATTTTCGAACATATTTTTATCAAAATAGTGTAACATAGTGTAGAAAAGCCGTGAAATCATTTGAGTTCTCTTAGTCCAAAGAATTTTACTTTAGCCAAAAAGTTTCAAATTTTTCAAATTTTTCAGATATTAGCTAAAGTAAGTAAATTGTATATACGGTATACCCCCCTATCCTTAAACTTTGCTATGTCCTCATAGCACTAAATGATACGAGTCCATAGGTCCATTTAAGTACAGAGAAATATACGGGAGCTAAGACGGGCTCCCCCTATACTTAGGTTAGAAATAACCTAAGTATAAAGGCAAGAAAAGATGAGTAGAGAAATCACAGGGGCTTGGGTCCCCCCTATACTTAGGCTGAGATTAGCCTAAGTATAAAGATGGAAATTGATGTTGGAAGAGACTCAAGGTGAACGAAGAAGAAGGATGGATGTACAAGTGAGCGGTTGAATCTTCGAAGATGAAATGGAGTGTCTTCGGTTTTGGGGTGCGTGTCGCATCATACAAGGCTCAATCAAGCAAGCAAACCCTTAGTTTCACCAACTCCCACATGAAACCAACCAAGGTTGGTTTATTATCTTGTCTGTTTTATTGGTGATAAAACGTTTGATTTTTACGCAAAGAAAAGTATTGAAGTGAAAATCATTGCGTAAGCGAGGGTATTGCTCTCCCAAAACCGAATTTTACTCCATTTTTGGTTGACTTGCAATTAACAGTCCCAATTTTATTTTAGGTTTTCACTGATTATGGTTAGCACAAAATCAAGAAGTCATCGTCTACCGGTCAATCCCTTTTTCCATTTAACCTAGGTGATCAAGCTAGGAAAACGAAACCGAGAAAACATGTATTCGATAAAAACCGCTATCTAGGCTAAGCGAGAAATCATGCAGTGATTTGACAAAAACACGTGAAAAACTGGGGCTGTTTTGAAAACCTAATCCAACATGTATGCAAGTCGAAAAAAAGCCGCACCTAATCATGCATCTATTAGCGATGATTGATTTTTTAATAATTTTAGCTAGGTGATGCGAGATTATGTGCGTATGTCATTTAGTGTGTCCTACCTACGATCAAGCACATAAAAATATGAAAGATAAAATGAGCTCGGAGAGCCACGTGCCTATCCTAGGTCGACACTCAAGTGGGGACGATCCCCACACAACCACAATCGTTCGATTACAACCGCGAGTCTTCAATCAAAGACCGCTGTAAACGGCGAATTATTATATGGAAATAAAAATGCAAGACATTTTTTTTCTTTCTTCTCGACATACTCCAAGTGTACTTCTGCGGCTCCTCTCAGCGGGAAGCATCTTGCTCCTCACCTCCTTGAACCATCAAGGGCCCTAAACAAAAGCAATAGTTAGAGATCGATAGAGAAGAGAATTTTACAGTGCAAAATGAATTGACGAATTGACCTATAAAATGAACACTAAATTAAATAAACAAAAATCCAGAAAAATACAAAAAATGAGCCGTGTCCCCAGCAACGACACCATTTGACAACCCGCAAAATCGGCCCTTTAAAAGAGTGTTTTTAACACTTGATAAATGTCGATGCAGTCGGGCCGATTTTGGTCATCAAAGAGACCATCTCATTGATATATGTCGAATAAGAATGCGATGGTCACTAATTTTTATTTTACTTGGCAAGAAACCAAGGTCGAACTCAGGGACACGCGCTTCTCTCATATTAATCGGATTTCTATTTATTTAACTAAGTGTTGAATAAGAGACAATACAGGTCAAATTATGCATGAAGTGAGACACAACAATGCATTAAAAATAAACATGCATTTTTTTTTATAAATTTTTATCATGCTAATAAATGCAGAGAAATGCAATGCAAATAAAATCAATTATGCCCTGAACAATAATTACTTGAGCCATACAGCATGCGAGTCAAACAAAATCAATTATGAAGCACCTTTTCATTTATACAACAAATAGGCATGAGAAACGAAGAAAGCATGACACTTAGTTACTAAAATAATACACTACTGATCATAGTGTCAAATCTCAAATTGAAGCATGCCATAATAAAGATGATGAGAAGAGCATCAAAATGAAACTGAAATCAACTCGATTGGAGCTACGTAGCTCAAGATATGCAACAATGAAGATAAGGGCATAAGTGAAAAGAAACATGAAAAGATACCTACAAAAAGGTCCCTGGGAGGGACTAAAATGCAATAATAATAAAGTACAGGGCCTTCCCTGTAAATAATCCATATGCGCGGGGACCTTTTTGTAAATTTGAAGAACTTCGCGGGCGTCTCTGCAAATTTCCCAGAATAGCACGTGTGAAGCACGTGCTATCCAGGCTTGGTGTCAGGCTCGGCAGAGGTTTGGCAGCTTCGGCTTGGCTCGTGCTATCCGAGCCTCCAGGCTTGGTGGCGATCAGGCTTGGCGTGGTCTCTGGGTGTGCCACGTGTATCAGGACCTGGATGTAATTTGTGGAAGGTGCGAGGGCGCCGATGCAAAAAGCCCAGACCCCACGTGCAGGTGGCACGTGAGCTCAGGCTCGGCGGGGGCGAGGGTCGGCGCTGCTTCGGGTGGCCGTAGCAGGTGGCTCGGGCCACGTGGTGGCTCGAGGTTGACTCGGGCGAGGCTCGGTCCCACCGAGCCTCCGCGCTCCGGGACGACGACGTGGCTCCTCTAGGGCCGTTGGATCTCCGTCGTGGGGCGAGATCCAACGGTATCTGCTTCTCCTTCCTCCTCGATAGCTGGCGGCGCGATTGGAGCTCCGGCGAAAGGTCTGGAGCTCCGCCGCGCCTCGCCGTGCTCGGTGAAGCTCAGGGAAGAACGCTCGTCGTATGGCGATGAAGATCCGAAGTCGAAGAAGCCGCAAGAGCCTCTAGAATGCGCTGTCGACGCCTGACTGACGGAGGCGGAGCTCTAGAACCTGGCTCCGCCCAAGGTCCGGCCATTGGTGATGGTTAACCTACAAGGGGGTTAGGGCGTGCGTGCATGCGAGATGAGGTGGACGGAGGACTGAGCGGGGCGGAGAAATGAAGTCCTTAGTGTGTTCTCCTCCGCCTCCGGCGGAGGAGAATGCCTGGGATGAGGGAGGTCGTGGTTGAGCAGGAGGGTGATCGGAGATGTGCGCGGGGAAGGTAGATCGATGGTGGAGCTAAAGGAGTTGACAGTGGAGCGAGGTAATGTTCGGAGAGGCTGAGAAAATTATGCAAAATAAGAAGAAGATTCAGAGAGGATCAGAGGGCTTACCTGGCCGGAGATGGAGATCGTGGCCTGGGCTGGGCATCGGAGAAGAAGCCCGGGTCATCGCACATACTGGCCGGCCGTGCCAGCGAGCTCGGGCGGGGCTTAGAGCCACCGCAGCGCCGCCTGAAGGTCGGTGGGTCTCATCGGGGAAGGAAGTCGTCGTCGCTCGATCCGAGCTCCTCCCCCTGTCACAGGGAGGAGCTGGAGGGCTGGGCCACCACCCCTTGGTTGATGGACGAGAGTGAAAGAGGGATGAGGAGGTGTATTTAAAGGAGGTTCGGCGGTGTCAGGTGGTGGGGAGCCGAGTTTTTTAAGGAGATGTGGGACGACTGGAGAGGAGGACGGAGCTTGTGGGATGTGCGCGAGAATCATGGAGGAATGGACTCGGACGTGGGGTGGTTAGGGAGAGGAGAGGTGGTAAGGTGAGGTAGCTAAATTTAGAAGGGTGGAGGAGGTCTGCGAGGCGCGGGGCTCGGGCGGAGCTTGCGGGAGGAGGAAGACGAGGTCCGGACCGTTGGATCGTCAGATCCAATGGTCCTGATGAGGGCACGTAGGAACGGTTTGGATAAGATCGGCGGTGTAATGATCGAAGCGTCAAGAGCGTGCCAGATGTCGTGGTGAGGCTTGCGCGCTAGCGGACGGTAGTGATGTGAAGAGGGCACATGATCGAAGGGCTGGTGATGGTTGCGGAGCTAGCGGCTCAGATGGAGCAGCCCCGATATGATCGTGGGGTGCACAAGGCTGCTACGTGGCGAAAGGGGATACAGGCGCTGACGGATGGTGACGATGAGAGGCGAGGTTGGATCAGACGGCTAGAAAAAATGGGCGCACGTGGAGTGAGCAGAGCCGTTGGATCAGAAGGTGATCCGACGACCAAAAGCCCAGGCGGCTGAAGCAAGGGAAGCGGGCCACGTGGCTCACCCAGAATGGGCCACGTGGCCCAATCAGATTATTCAAAGGAATTTTTGATTTTTGGGGGATAAAAATGCCGAATTTGAGAAAACTCAAAACATGAAAGTTGTAGATCTTGATGAGATCTACAAGTTTCATGTTGGCCAAAATGGAGATGAAGTCAAACAAAGGTCCGAAATATTTTTGAAGGTATTTTTAAGTCTAAAAATACCACGGATTTTTATTTTGCCATTTTTTTGTGGTTTTTAATTTATTTAGGACTCTGTTAATTACAGGACATTAACTGGGTTTTATTGACATCTATTTAAGCAAGGGGGTTAATAATAGAAAATAAAGATGATGAAATCGAGTTTCATCAATGGGAAGGTCTCCTTCCAAGTGAGCAGAGTGCTTCGTAAGGATTAGAGCCCAAAACCCAGTCTGTGGCTGCCTTGTGTATCGCCTGGATTCCCGAAGTATTGGTTCTTCTATCGTACGTGGACGAGTAGGGCTTGGTCAACATTGGTGACTCTCTATTGTGCAGAGCATCGACCTCGTCCGAAGTATCGAGCCTAGGCCACGCCTTCACGGGGGTGTCTGTCTCATCGTCTTGCGTCTGAGTAGGTTCTTGCACGCTCACGGGTGATTCCATTGCGAGCGAGTTCCGAAGTATTGGTTTTGCCTATTGGCTTCCTTTCTCTATTTCTTTGGCTGAGTAGGGATCCAGGAAGGGTTACAAGGACCTCAAAAAGTGCAGACTACAGGTTACACAGGAGGAGGACAAGTACGTGAATACTTTTTCGGCAGTACTCTCGCTTCTATAGGCGTAGCGCTCTAAGGACTCGTTGAAAGATAGCTTCCTGAATTCAAGATAAAAATTACAAAGATAAAAGCCGAACCTTCACGGCTTCACGTGTTGAGTTGGTGAATCCCCTTGCTTTGTGTTTGATTGCTAGTTACATTTAGGCCAAGATCAAAAAAATATCGCGCCTTTGCGCAAATTTTGTTCTCCTTCTACTTGACCCTCGCTCATTGTGAGCCTTCTACTGTTTTGCAATCCTTTTAATTCTTGTTTGCCATCGTTCTCTTCATCCAACATCTTTTCCTCTTGACCTTCTCGAGATGTCGTCACACGGATGGTTTAGTCGGGACCCTGCCGACGCCCACATCGATTCCGTGCCGGCAACATCTTCAATAAAGAGGGGTGATCTCCGAGAAGTTAATTCGGACCTTGCGAATGTCTCCTTGGACTCCCCTATTCTCGCTTCTTTCAATACTTGCCTTTCTCTAATAAACCCGCTATTTGGGATGGACTTGCAACCCGAACTAGCTCTTCCCTTTCAGCTAAACCAGGATTACTCTCGTCCCCGAAATAACCCCTTGTGGATGGAGATCGATTTCAGTCAATATCATATGCTCCATTCACAACATTCTGGGATTGACCTTAATCCTAGATTCATCTCAACAGTAGGTGCTCAAGAAGATACTGATCAGGGTTTACTCCGTCATGTAGATTCTCCACCCGATCACGAGTCAGAAATTCCAGTTCAGTCTGAGATGGCAGGTGGAAGAGGAAAAGGACCACAACCCCCACCTGAACCTGAAGTCAATCCGGGGGAAGGGCAGTACACCACGCATAACGAGGTAAACAGTCAACTGCTGGCTTCCATTCAAGCCATCCATCAGCAGTTGACTAACCAAGCCCTGGCCCAAACCGCCTTCCAAGATATGCTGAACGATCTGAGGGGGAGGGCCGACGCAAGAGACGACCGGAGGGAGAATGATCCAAACCAAGAGCCTGATTTTGAAGAAGTCAGAGATGAGTTCTCAGTGGGAAGACCAGAATTCAACGCAGCGGAAGCAGATCTACCGCAGCCCAAGCCTACGCTCAAAGAAATATACAACCCAGGAGCGGGACGCATCACTGAATGGATCCAAGTTCCACGTATGCATTCCCACTTCGAGCTGAAGATGCAATTTCTGTCCCTGCTTCCCACATTCCACAGGAATACCACTGAGGAACTGTATATATTTCTCAAGAAATTTGGCCGCATCTGTGCCACTGCTCACTACCCTGGCATTCCTTTGGGGGTAGTCAAGATGACCGCCTTTCCCTTCAGCCTTCAAGACAAGGCCCTCTATTGGGTTGACCATCTTGGGAAGGTCGTCACGACCTGGGAGGAGCTGAAGTCCGCATTTCTCCATAAATTCTATCCTCTCGGGCGATTGAATCAGATGCGCACCTGGATCTCCAGTTTCTGCCAGCAGCCCCACGAGACCATCCATGAAGCGTGGGAGAGATTCAAAGATCTTCAGGAGAAGTGCCCCCACCATGACATCCCAAAGACCAGTCTCGTACAACACTTCTTTGGGGGCTATCATTTGAGAGCCAAAAGCTTGTAGATGCAGCTTGCGGCGGTTCACATTTCAACAAGGACGAGGACGTGGTATGGAACGTCTTCGAAGAAATGGCTGAAGGAGAAGCAGCCCAATCCTCGTCCAGAGTATACATGAAGCCACCAATCTCCATTAGCAAGCCAGTGAACATGGCTTCCCACACCGAAGACAAGGATGAGAGCTCCAACCTGAGCATCATTGGGAGTTACTTATCCAAGGTGGATATTATTGAGAAGAGGTCGCATGACCTCGAAAATTTGGCAGTCATAGAGAAAAGGACCCAGGGTTTGGAAAAGCTCGACCAGATTTCCCAACAGCTGGAGCAACTCGTTCGCGCATTAAATGCAAACATGTGCAACGCTGTGTCTACTTCTGCAGAGCCAAATGCTGAGAAGAAGGAGCCCACAATGCAGCAACACCCTCAGCCGACTCCCTTGCAGCCCCAGCCTATCCAGCATGTGTACTACGTGCAGGTTCCGAAGCAGCTTCCGCAACCCCAGACACAGATGGTTGTACATCAACCCGAGCCTCAGCCAGCTTACTCTGAGCAGTTCTCTCCACCCCCGCTACTGATTCAGGAGATCAATGGCGTATGGAACAATGAAGCGCAGCTAACCCGTCCTCAGGGACACTCTCAGGGTCAGAACATGGGCAACAGGCCTTATCACCAGCAGCAGCAGGGAGGGAGTCCCTTCCAGCCTTCCTACCAGTATCAGCCTCCATCTCAGGGTAACACCTGGAGGCAGAATTACTAGCACGGTCCTCAGCAGTCCGGATACCGCGGACAAGGATATCATCAGCAACCGGCTGCTCACTACAATCAGCAGAATGCACCATATTCCTCCAACCCTCCACCTCACCAAGTTGCACAAGGTTATTAGTCGCAATCTCAGCAGCCAGATCAGCATTCTAGACCCCAGCCGGGGGACTCCTCTGAGATTGTGCCGGTTAATCCGGCCCTGGCCTGTTTAGAGCAGTTAATGAAGAACATGGCTGAGATGACCCAGAAGATCGACGACCTGACGGCAGCCAAAACCGTCATACCGGCCCAGGTCGAAGCCAACCCGAACAACTTCCGACGCAAGGAGCAGGTAGCTGGCAGTGTCCAACCCGAATCATGTAAATTAAATTATTTTTTATCTAATGCTGTTACTCACAGGAGCAGTAGGACACTCCAGCCATCGACGACGGTGAAAGGAAAGCATCTTTCATCTGACGGGGAGTCGTCAGTCTAGCCAACACCAGGGCCGAGTAGTATTTTGGGAGCAGCATTAGCATGCAGAAAATCTCAAAAAATGAAGAAAATCGAAAAACCCAAAAAGATAGCATCAACCTCGGTGGAGATAAGCCAGCATTGGAGACGCCTGCACCTGCCTTACAGCCAATTCCTGACAGGAGGAGCACTACACCTGCAGCGAGTCCAACGCCAGCACCTGAAGCTGAGCCTATAATTTTTGGTCCACAAATTGTAGATGAATCCATTCCTTTTTGTCATCTACCTGTACACAACAATACGGACACAGTTTCGAATGAAATTGGTGAAGATGTTGTAAATATCCCTTTTCCTGAAGCAATGAAAAAACACAAAAAAATGAAAAATTTGAAAAGTGCTTTGTCTGATCCTACCATCATTGAAAACATTCAGAATTTAGTACTGAATATGCCATTGATGAAAGCTCTTGAGTACATGCTACCCGTGAGGAAAGGATTTAAAGAGGCATGCACGACCAAGCGCAGGCCGCACCCCCACAATTCCAGAAGCAAAGGTGGCAAGTCCGAAAAGCATATCCTCACAATGGTCACCGTGAACGCCATCAGCAACCTCCCGGATAAAAAGCCAGACATGGGAGCACCTCTTGTACGATGTCAGATGTTCAATCAGGAGTTTGAACGAACGCTTCTCGACATCGGGTCCTCTGTCAATTTGATGCCAGCTTCGCTGCTCACTGAATTCAGGCTAGGACCGCTCAAGCCTACAAAGATGATCCTGTAGTTCGCAGACAAGTCAGTCAAGCGGCCTAGAGGCCTGTTGGAGGACGTGATCGTCACGGTTCAAGGAAAGTCATTCCCTGCCGATTTTGTGGTCCTAGATATGGACGTCCCTTCTCCATTACTCCTTACCCCAATCATACTTGGAAGACCATTTCTGCGGACATCAAATGCAGTAGTGAATTATGGGACATGAGAAATCACTTTCGGGGTTGGCAATGAAATCATCAGAATAGAGACCCTGCCTGAGGGAACACCAGCTGAACAGACATCTACATCATGTGCAAGGGTGATCGAGTATGCTGACGACTGCGACTTTCTTTCAGAAATTCAAGATACCAACCTATTCCTGGATGATAATGAAACCCATGAATTCCTCTGCCCCGAGGAGGAAGTGGAGACCGCAGTCGAATTTCCCCTTATCGATCAGGATGAGGAGCTCGCTGATGTGCTGCAAGAGATGGCAGTGGGCGTGATGTGCCTTCAGAACCAAGAGCCGAAGTTTGAAGAATTTTCTGATGACGATGACATCATTGCAGAATTTTGTCAGGATCTGAGAGAAGAAGCAGAATAGATTATGGTGGACACCGAACAGTTGAAAGAATCACCACCTGCACTAATAGCTGAGGTCACCACTAAAGCAGCTCATACTCCACCAGAGCTAAAACCCTTGCCCTCCAACATGAAGTATGCCTTCCTTGCGGGAGAGCCAAACATGTACCCAGTCATCATCAATGCACATCTGAGCGAAGACCAAGAATCTCGTCTGATGGAGGTTCTTGAATGCAACCGCAAGGCGATAGGCTGGCAAACATCCGATCTCCATGGGATCAATCCGTCACTCTGCTCGCACCGCATCTTTCTGGAAGAAGATTGCAGGCCCTCTTGTGAACTACAGAGAAGATTAGATCCGAATCTGCGGGAGGTTGTTATGAAAGAGATACAGAAATGGTGTGATGCGGGATTTATCTATCCTATCTCCGACAGCAAATGGGTGAGTCCTCTGCATGTTGTGCCCAAGAAATCGGGGATCACCATTGTGAAGAATGACAAAGGAGAGGAGATCACAACCAGAGTACCCACTTCTTGGCGAGTCTGCGTGGACTACAGAAGACTCAATCTCGCTACCAAGAAGGATCATTTTCCTCTACCCTTCATCGACCAGATCTTGGAGAGATTGGTCGCGAAGGAATATTTCTACTTCTTGGATGGATACTCCGGGTACAATCAAGTTGCTATTGCTCCTGAAGATCAAGATAAGACCACGTTCACCTGTCCTTTTGGCACATATGCCTTTAGACGGATGTTGTTCGGGCTTTGCAACGCCCCAGCCACATTTCAAAGGTGTATGCTTGCAGTTTTTGCCGATATGGTGGGCGATTTTCTCGAGGTCTTTATGGAAGATTTTTCTGTCTATGGGGATTCATTTGATCAATGCCTGGATTATTTAGACCGAGTCCTGCGGAGGTGCTGTGAAGTCAATCTTGTGCTCTCGTAGGAAAAGAGCAATTTCATGGTGACCGAAGGAATTGTGCTGGGTCATGTTGTTTCTAAACGTGGCATGGAGGTTGACCCAGCCAAGGTAGATGCGATTTCCAAACTTGAGCCACCTACAAACATCAAGCATCGCTCGGCAAGGATAATGAATTCATTGTAGATGATCGTGTGCTCCTTGCCTTTAATCAGTTGAAAGACCTCATCACGCAAGCCCCTATCCTACAGCCACCGATTTGGACTCAGCCTTTCGAGATCATGACCGACGCGTCAGATTATGCCATCGGAGCTGTACTGGGACAGAGGAAAGACAATGTACCATTCGCGATTCACTACGCTAGTCGAACGCTCGATGAAGCCCAGAGAAGCTACACTGTCACTGAAAAGGAGCTGCTAGCGGTAGTCTTTGCCTTGGAAAAGTTCAGATCTTACCTCCTTGGGTCCAAAGTAATCATTTACACTGATCATTCGGCCATTCGGTATTTACAGCAGAAGAAGGACGCCAAACCACATCTCATCCGGTGGATCCTTCTCCTCCAGGAGTTAGACTTGGAAATCAAAGATAAACCTGGGGTAAAGAATGTAGTGGCCGATCATCTGTCAAGGCTTCCTGAACCAGAGTCTCCTGAATTGAACCTGCAGCCGATCACAGAGACCTTTCCAGATGAGTCAATTCTGTTTGTCGCCTCACTTCCTTGGTATGCAGACATCGTGAACTATCTAGTTGCCAAGAAAATCCCACAAGACTGGCCTAAATTGAAAATAGACAGGTTCTTGTCTAAAATCCATTTCTACCAGTGGGAAGACCCGTATCTGTTTCGTGAGGGGGAAGATTGTATCTGGAGAAGGTGCATTCCTCAGGAGGAAGTTCCAAGTGTCCTCGCTTTATGTCATGATCAAGATTCTGGAGGACATCATTCAGGCAAATGGATGGCAGCAAAAGTTCTTCAAAGTGGCCTTTGGTGGCCGTCATTATTCAAAGATGCAGATGAGTATGTCAAATTTTGCACTGACTGCCAGAAGATGGGTGGAACCATAGGAATGAGAGACACGATGCCTCTAAAATACATTCAAATATCAGACGTCTTTGACGCATGGGGCATCGACTTCATGGGCCCGTTTCCCAACAGTCAGGGTTATGAATATATTCTGCTTGCTATCGATTATGTAAGTCGATGGGTGGAGGCTATTCCCGCCCGATCCGCCGACAGTAGGACTCTCTGTCGATTCTTGAGAGATCATATCATAGCACAATTCGGGATCCCCAAGATCCTCATATCTGACGGGGGTAGTCATTTCATAAACAGAGAGGTGAAGAAGCTGACCCAAGAATTCTGCATTGAACGTCGTGTTGCCTCACCCTACCACCCGCAGTCCAATGGCTTAGCTGAATGTTCAAACATGGAGATCAAGACAATCTTACAGAAGCTTGTGCGTCCGGATCGCAAGAACTGGTCTCAGCTGCTCGATTCAGTTCTTTGGGCTTATAGAACAGCGTACAAGTCACCCTTGGGAATGTATCCCTATCGCCTTGTATATGGCAAGCCATGTCATTTGCTCGTGGAACTCATTCACAAATCCTTGTGGGCCATTAACATTTGTAATCTGGACTCCAAACATGCAGGAAAGAATAGAAAACTGGATCTGAACAGATTACTGGAATTCAGAGATTATGCATATGACAACAGCCTGATGTACAAGGAGAAGGTCAAAACATGGCATGATAAGCATATCCGTCGCAAGACCTTTGATCCAGGTCAAAAGGTGTGGTTGTTCGATGCAAGGTTGAAGATCTTTCCAAGCAAATTGAAGAGCAAATGGACTGGGCGGTTCTTGGTTAGGCAGGTGTGTGACAACAGAAGTGTATTAATATCCAATCTGTCAGCTGACGCACAACCATTTGTAGTCAATGGACAGCTTCTGAAGCCATACCGTGAGCATGATACATTCATGGTTGTCGTTGACTCAGTTCAAGTAATCTACGAGGATGAGCTGACTATCTCCAAAGAAGCAGAGAAAAGCGAAGCACAACAAAACATTTTTGAGTGATTTTTTGTCTTTTTCTTTTTCTTCTTTTCTTCTTTTCAATGTATTTTATCCTCTTCTACCGAATTGATGCCATCCCTTTCATCATTGCTACACTTAGGATGTACTCTATCCTAAGTATAGGGGGGATGCGCATCCCGAGTTGATTCTATTCTTTGATCCTCTCCATTGTCTCCTCTTCTTGTCTATACTTAGGGATATCTTACCCTAAGTATAGGGGGAGACAATATGAGTACGATCTGTTCAATCCCACCCTTGACCCTCCCTGCTTTGTGTACAGTCTGCTATACTTAGGATTATTTGATCCTAAGTATAGGGGGGACGGTCGACTTCTTATTCGTTCATTCATTCCTTATTCGTTTATTCTTTAGATCTTCCTATACTCAGTACGAGTTATGTCTTCTCTTTTTCTCTCTGATCTATGAGGACATAGCTCAATCTAAGTATAGGGGGGTCGTATATACTGTGTATATACTTTAGCCATAACTCGTACTTCCGTATTTTCATAATAATATGGCTAATAATTCTTTAAAATTCATTAAAAATCCTTAATAAAAAGGTGTTTTGTTCCTCAAATTCTTTGTGTATTTACTGATTAATAAATCAGGTGAAAATGTTTTTTTGCGAAATGTTTGAAAAATAGTTTGAAAATCTTCGTGAACATTTATTGAAAACTATTTTGAAAATATTTTGTTACATGTTTTCAACCTATGTAAAAATGTGTGATTTGTAAAAATTTATTTTCTTTGTGTGAAATAAAAATGTTTGAAAAATGATTTGCAAATGGTTTGAAAAATGGTTGCAAAATCTTGTGAAAAATCTATATATACTGTTTGGAAAACCTTTGCAAAATGATTTTCAAATGTGTGTACATGTTTGTAAAATGTTTGTAAAAACTATTTTGGACTATAGTTTTCAAAAAATTGTGTGAAAAGCTTGTGTCAAATAAGTTTGAGGAACATTTGCATCACACCAAAATTCACTATATATTTATAAAATTGATCACTTACCCTGTAAATTCTTAAAATCCACTTCTTGTATTTATAAGAAGCACTCCCGTGTACATATTTTTCACCTAACTTTTAGCCAAAATCTTTTTGTTTTCAAAAATCCCAAAACATTTGCAAAATTAAAATCCAAAAATATTTGAAAAATCTTCTTGAAAAATACAAAAAAATGCATGCATCATCTTTTCAAAAATCCATAAAAAGTTCAAAATCTTTGAAAATTGCATCACAAAAATATTTTATACATTCTGCATCGCATTTGCATAGCATTAGCATTTTTTGGATTGAGTTTTGATAGTTGAACAAGTCTAAGTAAAATCCGGAGATTGGAGCTTGACTGGACCTTAAAATCTACCTAATAACAGGAACCCTATAGGAACTGGGTTTGAGGTACTTCAGATCTAGTTGAGTTAATTCTTTGAGGATCACGGGACTTGGTTAAATGGATTCTTGACTGCCTAAGTAGAGTATTTCGGAGCACACGCACGGCTCTTGTTGATAATGGCCTAACTTGGACACCTGCACCTTTCACATGGCTCAACTCAGTTGGAGTGGTGAGGGGATTGGATTTGCCGGTATGAGACGCCCACAAGTGGAAACATTTGTCCTCCTCTAAGGAGGGAAGTGCACCCCAACCCGTCCAGTGATTAGGAAGTATAAAGACAGAAGGCTGTGGGTTGCGATAAAACTTCAAAAGAGGGATAGTCTACTGGCTCAAGAGGAAAAACTCCCTATGTAAATGCTGTTGTATATAGTATTCAAAAAAACACAGAAAAAGAAAACTCCAAAAAAGTGGACAGGCCAGCACAAAAAATAAAAATGCCTGCTGGAGTGTACATATGTTGTAAAGTCAAATAAGCAAGCTTGAGCTTCAAGGTCAAATCATGTGAGCCTGCAGCTGGATGACTTGACTACACTGGTCTTGCATCCTAGGATAGGTAGCTACACTGTCTACCGTCCATTCTTCTCTTCACCACCTCCTCTTGTGCTGGTTGCCACTTGAACTAAGAAGGGAATACCCCGCTCCTCGAGGATGGAGTTATTGGATTGGGGAATCATTGGGTTGTCATACTGGAGAAGTCAGTTTCTTTGCCATTCTAGTTGGGGAGAGCCACCATCACTTACACTGTACGAGTCAGATTCATAGTCGTAAGGGTTTGCGTATGAATTGAGATATTTCTGACCTGGCTATTGAGGAGACTTGGACAGCGTTTTGGGATTCTCAGGGACTGTTGGATTTCAAATTTGGTTCTCAATAAGGTTCCGCCCGCACTAAAATTCTAAAGGTCCGACTTAAGCTCCAAACTTTGATTTTGTGAAGACAAGTTTGACAATTAAATTTAGTCCACATTTCTTCTTTTTCTTTTCTTGTTTTTCTTTTCTGCACTTATTGTATAAGTGATCGCTAGGGACTAGCAAAGGCAAGTATAGGGGGATGATGAATCTATGTTTCATCATCTTTATTCTATCATTTTGGCCTCAAAAACCTTAGTAAACGTGTGTAAATAGGCTTAATATAGGCATTTTAGCATTCATGCATGTGTGTGTAAATATTGTATAAAATGCGGTTTTTAAAAGCCAAAATTATAGAATAAAGAAAAGAAAAGAAAAAGAATAAAATATTGTAAATATTTTATGACCCGAAACCCCGAGACCTAGGCATCTTGATGAATAGGTCGACAAGGAATAAAGTAGGGGGAGATAAGGGCCAAATACCTATATTTATTAATTCATTCTTTATTCATTTTGGGACCTATTTTTGATTCCACTTTTTATACATCAAATAAAGAAACTTTGTACATGAAAGTTGTAGCTATTTTTAAATAAATAAAAATACAAAATTGATTTCACTGAAAAATAATACACAGATAAAGAGTTATGGTCTGAATAAAAATCCAGAATCCCAACTTCCCAGACCCGTATCTCACAAATAAAGACTCCAAATGAGCAAACTCACCTTTAATTGTATATAGAATAAAATAATCTATTTAATGGCGGTGGTTTTGCATTTGGCGGAGCTACGGTTTGAAAGTTGAGTTTTGGACCCCTATTGTATAATTGTACAGATTAAAATATTCGATTTATTCTTTATTTATTATTTGTATATTTTTATATATTCATAATTATTTAACTATTTCTTATAATAATTATGTGTATTAAAATTGGAATAAAAACCTAAATAAAACTAAAAATAAAATACTTACATATTTGATACATAGGTATATTACCTATACCCATACCTACATAATACCTATTTATATTTTATTAAATATACAAAACATCTTAGAAAAATAAAATAAAAAAATATTTATGTATATAAAATTATTTTATACTTTTAGAAAATACTAAATAAAAATAATAGAATTTAAAATACATAAAATAAAAATAAAATAACAAAACATGTAGATATTATACCTATATAGGCTATAATAAGTAACTTATAAAAATAAACCTCATAAAAATGATTAAAAATCAGAATAAAATACTACATTAAAAAATAAATATTTTTTATTTTTTATCCAAGAATCAATAAATTCATTCTCTATTTTTTTATCGAATTTTCAAATGTTTTTTCCAACGATTTTTTTATTGGTCCACGTGGACCAACCAGCTTCCATCGTTGGTTGACCTCGGTCAACTCTCTGACCGAGGTCTGCCAGGGCGTCAGGTGTGATTTTTTGTCCTCCTTCGAGGATTTTTTCTGGACACATCGTATCTCATTTCATGATCTGGTCTCCACGACTTTTGTGGCCCGTCAACCCATGATTCACGCCCTCAGCTCTCCTTGGGCTGTGGGTCGCTGCATCTCACTGCCACCATCGATCTTGGAGCCTCGCCCGTCAACCCTCCAAAAGAGCACCCCAGGCTTCAATTCAAATTTTAATCTTTCTTCCGCCATTTCTACCCTCAAATCCCTAGCCCTTCGTGTTCCTGGTGATAGCAGGCGTCGAATCGAGCCTGGGTTTGAAGCGTTTGGCGTCGAATCGAAGAGATTCAACCCTCGTCGGAGCTTCATCGTGCCTCGCAGCCCGTCGTCTCTGGTGAGCTTCTTCCCCTTTTCTTTTCATTTTCTTGTAGCATTAGCGTCGGTTAGCTTAGCCCAGCAGCAATTTTCATAGTCTTCGCGTGATTCGCCGCGAATCTTCGATCGAAGCCACGACGGAGCTGAGCTCCGCCCATCATTTCCGATCACTCCACGCCTTGACCCGACCGCCTGTCACCTCCATCCTTCTCCCCTTCGCTCCGTCATCGCGCTCCACCCCACCAGTTCCCTCGATCTCGCTCAGATCGAGCTATCGAGCTCCCTTCTCCGCCGCTCGCCGGAGCTCTTCGCCCGAGCCACCGTTCACCTCCACCGAGCCATCATAACCATCCTTTTTGTTCGCCTGGGTTTTGTGCATCTAACCTTGCAGGTCCGAGCCCATGAGAAGGCTCCCTCGACCTTCGATGCCTCCAGGACCAACCGCCCAGGTTGCCTCCGCCGTCCGGGCTCTCCACGTCGTCGCAGCGTCGCCTGAGGCCACCATCAGACGCGGAAGGGCCCCAGGATCCTTTTGCCTATGATCCGGGGGCCAGAGCGGCCGTGTGTCGGCTGCAATCGCCATCCAAACCTCGTCGGGGGAGGTGTTCTTCGTGACCCTCTCCCCGCCGTTGGATCAGGAGGCTGCTTCCAGGTGCACGTTAGCCGTCCGATCGCCCAGTGCTCCCCGTCAATGGATCAGCTGCCCACGATCTAATCTCAGCCATCCAGGACGAAGGGGTACCAACCCTTCGATGCTCGCCACGTGTCCAAGTGAAGCTCCATAGGTCGTACGATCACTCCCAGTAGGTACTTTGCATTTTCAACCCACGCCTTTTTGTATTTACTATTTAGACCTATAACTTTTATTTCCCGTTTAAGAACTTTTGTAATAATTGCACTTAGGTCCTCACACATTTTGATATTTGCACTTTGGTCCACGCCACGTCACCTCACGTGACTGTTGCGAGCCTTTTGGGCATTTTGCACCTTTTATCCTTAACTTTATGGTATTTGCATTTATACCCCTGTGCGTAGATAGTTAAATATGTTTTTGGAAAAAAATTGCGTGTGTGCCCCGCCGGTTTTTGATATTTACAAATATGCCCCTGTGAATGTTATATCACGTGTTTTGCACGTGTCTTTTTGGCTAAACTTGCACCTAAGCCCCTGGATGTTTATATAATTGCATTTATACCCATGCCATGCTTAGGGATTTTGTGTGCTTAATCTATTAATTTCACGCATCATTTAAATGCCAAAATTTCTCAAAAAATAGACTTAAGCCTCTGTTTGCTTGTACTTTCACGCCATATTTTTAGTTTTTGATTTTATCGCATTTTTATATTTATTAAAAATAAAAAAAATCCTATTTCAGTACTGGCTAGCTTAGAAAATACCAAAAAAATATTAAAATACCCATAAAAATTCCAAAAGAATTCTCTGTTGTGTGTTTAGACCTACTTTATTTTCAATCCAAAAACTACTAAAAATTTCAAAAGAAAAACCTTAAAAATTCAAAAATACATAAAAACTTCAAAAAATATATAAAATCTTAGAAAACTCCAAAAATCACAAACTTATGTTTCCTTTATATTTTATCCTATTTATTTTTAAATTAGTTTGAAAAATTTTGGTGGCTGTTTGCTATTTTTAATTACCATTTTATCCCCAGCCAGCAGTTTATTCACTATTTTGCTTTATTTATTTATTTAAAAATAACAAAAATGTTCTGAAAAATACCATAAAATCACAAAAATAGTAAAAAATTATAAAAGGTCCAAAAAGATTTTATCTCTGAATTTTTGACTATTTCTGCATATTTTTATATATATATTCTATCTTGTCTTCTGTTATATTGCTAGCTTAATCCATTATTGAAAAAAATTATATAAAATATAAAATAAAAAAAATCAGAAAATTAAAAATTAAATAAAAAAATTAAAAAAATTAAAAACCCACAAAAACTTTAATTGGCTAAGTGGTTGATTAGACCTAGGGCTTCGACTTTTGTCTTTACTCTACACCGTTGTTTCCTGTGTTCGACCCCTACTTGCTTGCCATTATACATTGTTAGTAGGGTATAATAAATTTTAATCCTTGCTATCGTTTGCTTTATTGATTGTGTGGGTTAATTGTTGACGAACGAAGAGGCCTGAGTAGTCGCATCAGCGATAGTGAGTCTGATTTGTCAGACCACTATTTAGCGGCCCTGCCTAATCGTTTTTCAGGTTCTCCTGTTTATTTTAAGTCCAAACCCGGGGGGAGAAGACGAAAAAGATGATGTGCGGGAATCAATGATGCATGCAGAGTAAGAGATGCGTACCTGACTCCAACAGTCTACATGCAGGGTGATCCACGCTTAAAGTAAAATATAGAATATAAACTACCTATATGATGCACGCGGAAAACCGTCCCTAGCAGAGCAATTTCTACACGAAAGAACAATAGCTGGGTACTCGAGCCTAGATCTGGAGTCCTACCTTGGGAGCCACTCGGTGTTTGCCACAACAGATCCTGCACGTGTTGTATATGACTCCTCAAGGCACGTGGACCAGAGCTCAAATAAGCCGCCTTTTTCTTGTGAATTAATTAATCAGATCCAATTATTCGAACTATAGGTACAGGAAGATAATTAGGTGTTTGGATCCTAATTAATTACGTCACAATCTAAAAAAATCCTAAGCTAAGGTTGAAAACCGCGTAAATCAAACAAGCAGTAAATAAACGGTCAAAAAGCCGCGAAACCGCAAAAAGTCGGTGAGGTCCCTCGAGCACACTGGTGCTCGATGAAATAGACCCTGAAAACCCTCAAGTGTCCAAGTTCATCCAGGTCCCTGTTTTATGACAAATTAATAATGCGGAAAATAAACTAAACTAATCTACGGCTAATCTCGCGGCTATTCCGCGACTCCCGTACTTCAGTTCTTCTCCTGTGGCTCTCCAGCGGCTCTGTAAAGAAGAGAGCCGCCTCCGATTCCCGCAGTTGCTTCGGCTTCCGAAAAAGCAGCCTCGGTCCTCGGTTCCCCGCAAGAAACAGAAACAGAAGTGTGCCAGTCCAGAAAATATAATAAATCAATCAAATTAATCAATATATGTACAAATATGCACAAAAAGCTGCGGAAAAGAAAAAGCCGCGAAAACTCGAAATCGACTAGTAAGTCGTGCTCCCCGACAACGGCGCCATTCTGATGAACCGAAAAATCGACCACTCAATTCGGGCAAGGTAAAAATCACACTCGGGTCATTGCGACCCGGATCGATCAGAATCGGCCAATCAAGAAAAATGTAAATCATGCCACCAAATAAAGATATAAAATCAAGGGAGTCAAAGATAGCGGTCCTGGCTATTTTTATTAACCCGATATAGCAACCAGGGTCGAACTCAGGGAGCACGAATTGTCCTTGCGGCCTACGAAGTAGTCATGTTCAATAAAAAGGGAAGAAAATATATTTTTGGTGGATTTTTAATTGATTTTATATTTTTTTCATTTTTAATAATGAAGGAAAATAGGAAAAAGGCAAAATCAAGCACACACAACAAGTTATTTAGACACTCAAAAACATTCCAAAAAATCAAACAAAAATGTTTTTATGTTTTTTTATGTTTTTTAGTGTTTTTTTTTCATTTTTTTTTCAGATTTTTATAATTTTTATATAATTTTCAAAAAGAATTAAAAAGAGCAAAAACAATGTGCTACTGTACAGCCAGTTCTGTAAGACCCATAAAAAATGTCAAATGGATCTATAATTAGTTGGAAGCAATTTTTATGAAAAGTATAAACAAAAACAAAAATTCAGAAAAAGAGTTTATATTTTTTTGAGTTTTCTACAATTTTTTAGAATTTTTATGAGATGTTTAGAGTTTTTCAATTTTTAAGGTTTTTATATATCCAAAAATTACCAAAATTGCATAGAAAATCAAACACAGAAAGATTAACAAAACCTATTTTTTTAGAATTTTTAAAATAGTTTTTGTATTTTTTAATGATTTTCTAAATCAGACAGAAGCAAAAACGACTATTTTTGAATTATTAAAAATATGAAAAAGCCTAAAAAATGTACCCAAAATTTAGGGAAATCTTAACATAGTGGAAGGAGCCACGTATCCAAATTTCACGCAATTTGGGTTTAATTTGATATTTTATTTAAATCAAACAAAGGCTCACAGTGCATAGTGACCTAAATGTAAGAAAAAGTAACTCCAGGGGCCAAACAATAACACGACAAGAAAGTGCAGGGGCCCTTGTGCAAAATGTCCAAGAAATCACGCGCTATGCACGTGTATCATGCACGGAGGAACCTGACTGTAATTTCTATTTCTAAAATATCAAACAATAACACAGAGAAACCACAGGGCAAAAAAATGCAATTAAACCAGAACCTCACGTGTCGATGCACGTGTCCCACATATATAAGGACTAAAATGCAAATAGTAAAAACATGAAGGTCCAGAGTGCAAATATCCCAAAATAAAAACAACTATATAAAATATTTACAGGACTCACTAGCAAATGCAGAAGAAAAAGGGGCCTAATAGAAATTTACCCCTTATTGAGATCTTCGGCTGGAGGCGCGCCATGTGTCAGATCGGACGGCTAAGAAGCGATGCGCCTCTTCGAAGGTCTCGGGCTCTGATCTGACGGTTGAAGGCCTGCCACGTGGAGAATCGACGGCTATGGTACGTGTGGCTAACCCTCGCTGAATGGACGGTCTCGATCAACACCAGATGGATCTGACGACTGCTGGCACTCCTTAAGTAGACGGCTGAGATGGAATCTGGAGCATCAGGGGCGATCGGACGATGGAGGAGGATCCTCCAAGAACTGCCCGCCGGCGAGCTTCGCCGGCTCCGTGCGCGCGGTGGGGACCTCCTCTGGAGCTGCTGAGATATGGAAAAGCTCCGCCTCGATGCTCCGCAGCTGATGGAATCCTCCGATGAGGGCGACGACCACCGGAGCGGCCCGACGACGGCGGAGGAGGGAAGCTCCTGCGTTGAAACATCTCGACCCTCAGATGGGTCGCACTGACCTGTAAAATAGCATAGGAAGCTTCATGGGTCGAGGGCAAACTGCCTCGACCCGGTTAGGGGCGAAAAGAGTGATCGGGTGCGTCGGGTGAACGACCTCCGACGAGGCGACGGCGGTGGAGGTCGAGCCTTGGTTCCGGGGCGAACCAAGGGGGATGAGTGGGTGAGGAACGTGAAGGGGAGTCTCGCGAAGGTGAATCGATGGTCCCATGATCGATTAGATGAGCGGAGTGAGCGGAATCGATCGACGACGGTGGGGGAAGGATTTGGACATAAATAAAAATTCGACGAAGTTAAAGGGATTCAGGGTTACCTAGCGGATGCAGTTGACTGGGGACGAGCTCACGGAGCTCTGGCTCGTAGCCTCGAAGGGTGGTCGGTGCCCGAGGCTCTAGCGCACCTCGCGGCGGCGCACGACGGCAAGAGTCGCCGGATCAGTGGCTGAAGGCTTCCTCTCCTCTCTTCGACACCTCCCTCACGAAACTGTCGCTCTAGGGAAGGAGATGGAGGTCCTGGGACGAAGGAGCAGCGCCAAAGATATCGGGGAAAGTGCGGCGGAGGTGGAGCTATATACTCCTGCAGGTCCGAGAAGAAGGCAATGGGTCCAGCTTGGTGAAGCACGGACCCCTAGGCAAAGTATCGGGCATGGATCTCGGATGCAGGGAGACTTATTAGGACCCGTGGTTTAGGAAAATGGAGCTCGGATCGTGCAGGGATAATTTGGAGAAATCGGGTCAGTTGCGAGATCCGCGGGGAAAGAGGTCCGCGGGGGAGAGTTGACCGGGGGTCAACAATCCCCTGTGGACCAATCAGAATTCACCTTTTATTATTTATTTGATAATTCAATTAAAAATAGTAAATGACTTTATTTTGAAAAAGTTAATCATGAAAAATGTTTATTTATTTTCAAATTAATTTTTAGTGATTTTTATTTATTTTTTTGAAATATAAATTATGTATTTACACAATATTATTATTAGATATAGGTATATACATATATGTATTTTTTATTTTTATTTTCAATTGTTTATTTTTTTATATTTATTCCAATTTTATATTTTATTTATTTATAGAATAAAATTTGGAATAAAAGGGGATTTTTATTTTATTTTTATTGTGTATTTACATAGATTAAAGAAATACTTTTATATACATGTTTTATGGTATATATACAAGGTGGATTTCCTTTTTTCTGTTTTTATTTTTATGATTTTTATTTTATTTATTTATACCATGAAATATGGAATATATACATAATTTTATTGAATTTTAATTATTTATTTGCAAGTAGAATATAAAATAAATAGTTATGCTATTCTATGTACATGGTTTATATACACTGATGAGAGGTAATTTGTTTATTTATTTTTTTTATTTTTATTTTGGTTTTAGGTTTATAAATATGTACAAAATATAAGAAATACTTTTAGATTTTTATTTTGAGGAAAATAATTTTATTTATATACATGGGTATATGTACACACAATTGAGCTTCCCTATCTCTCTCTACTTGAATTCTTTTGCGATCAGGCCCATGTTGAGCCCTCCCTTGGGATTAGGTCACTGAATATTTATTCTAAATATTTCCCTCTTTTTCTTGTGTTTCTTTATTCCTTTATTTTGGTACAAAAATATGGTAATTATGCATATTTACAAGATGCTTGTGTTGTGGCAATTTATGATATTTACACATATTTATAATGTATTTTGCTTAAGTTTCAAGCTAAAATTAAGGAATAAAGGGTGATGAAGTGGGATTCATCAGTGGGTAAGACCCATAAAGGTATAAATGGATCTTCAAGAGAAAGAAATCAAGATTGCATTCCTCTATGAATACCTCTCTGAGGATATTCACATGAAGTAGCCCCAGGGCTTCATGTTTGAGGAAAACAAGGTGTGCAAGCTAAAGAACCCATCTATGGACTCAAATAAGCTTCTTGAAGATTGGACCATAAGATTTGATGAAATCATAAATGTCATGATTTCAGATAGAAACTTGATGAGCCATGTGAATCTTAGTGGGAGTGCATTTGTGTTCATCCTGCTAAATGTAGAAAATATCCTAATCATTTGGAATGATATAAGGATAATAATAACTGTTTTATAGACTGGCTATTCCATACCTTGAAATATGATTTCAAAGATACCTCTTAGATCTTAGTTCTGAAGTTGTTCAGAAGCAAAGAGAAGAGGATATTGGGACTGTCACATTTGTAGTACACCTTGGACATATTCTATTCTTAGAAATTTCAAGAAAGGCTTCCATCCCTTCAGATATGGTACTGACCTATCTAAAAGGATATCACCTAAAAGAGTTGAGGAACTAAATGTTAGAACTACTTGCACTTGTGCATTTACGAGAAGCTGAGTGTATGCTAGATGTGTACAAAAGCCAGATATCTATCTTGCAGTGGGAGTAGTAAAGTGTTGCTAATCCTACTATGGAGAGAAAACACTTGAGTGCAGTAATAACAAAATCTTCATAGATGACAAGATTTTGAGATAGTGATCTCAAAAGTTTTATCTTCAAAAGTTTAAGACTTTATAGATAGTGATCCAAAAGGTCTTAACTGTAGATACCTTAGGAGATAGAGATCTCCAGGAATAAGGGTATTCTGATAAGGATTATGAAAATGCTAGTTATGATAATTGTTAAGCTGTAGCGTCAAGGACACTGTAACTAACAAGATTGAGTATTAGTTTCATAAGATGCAGCATTCACATTAGATGCGAGCACTGTTACTGGGGATATGCAAGTGCCGTAAAAGGACTTGGCGCAGTCTCGCGGGAACAGAGTGACGCATCAACTTACCTAGCTATTTTCTATATTGGCTATAATTGTCACATGAGTGTGGGTTTAAATGATTAGCCCATTAATGGCTCTTTCGGCTAGTGGGAGATTATTGGACATGCGAGCATATGGCGAACCATTATGCAATAAATGTTATAGCAAATATCATTCCCTGATCTAAAATGAAGAATAAATAATTTGCATAATAGTTCCCTTAGTACAATTAGGGTTATGTACCATGGCCATCTTGACGATCATATAGCTGTTGATTCAACTGTTGAATCATAGAGGCTAGTGCTTGGATGAATATCTAAAGAGTTAGATTGAGGGCTCATCAAGCACCGTCAAATGATTGTTAAGAGATGATCTCCAGCCTGAGTAGGAGATGGCAATCCTTATCTCTAAAGGCTAATATCTGACCGGTCTCTTGATGCAGGTCCTCTGCATAGGAATAGAGATTCATAGGTGTTAGATTAGTTAAGTCAAGGAGTTGACGTAACGAGATCAAGATAATCAAAGTCCTATATTGTATGCTATCACGATACATGCATGCATCCTCTGATCGGAGACAGATGTGTTACTATATGTTTGAGTATGTACATTTGGCAGACCAATAGGTTGATGACCTAACCAAGGTCTATACATCGGCGCATTGGTGTGCATATAAGGGCATATGAGTAATACGATCTCTCAAAGGGATCATACAGGTTTAGTTACTGAACTGGAAGACATGAGCTCACTCATGAGATATTGGGAAGAATCAAATTCCGTATGCACAGTCGTCTCGCTTTGGAAGCTTGACTGAATTTGTAGGTTTGATATGTACTTCCAAGAAGTATATGATCAAGACCTGGGTATGATATACGCTTTTGGAAAGTATATGATCGATACTGACTCCCAATGATCGAATGAGAAACTTACTGATAGAACCCTGAAGTAGACAGTGTAAAGTTGATCTAATACTTCGGGTTTATTATGGGTCTTCCAGTACGCAGGATGTATAGGTATTGGGAATACCTGAGGGTGATGTGATCATAAATGATCGTATAACCATGACGCTTCCATTCCTAGGGAGTGATGAAACGGGTCTGGATTTTAGTGACTCCTCTCAATAAAGAAGTAATCTGATCTTAGTCCAAATGTTGGACATTGATCTGAATATGATTCAGATGCAATGAGAAGATCAGATTTGCGGTCTTGATTTAATCAAGCATCTATGGGAGGCCCGTGATCTGGATTTGAGATATGATCTCAATATCCAAGTCACTATACGTAGAACAATATAATCGCCCTGTCCTTAAATCCAAGTATTCGCGGAGAAAGTGCATTATCCTTGAAAGGGTTCAGGATAATTTCATTATTGATATTATGTATCCGAGCAATGAGAAAATAGATAATTAAATGTGATTTAATTATCATGAATAATATGAATTTGATTCATATTATAAGGAGAGTTATCTTAGATAATTAAATGTGATTTGATTATCAAAGATGTGAATAATGTGAATATGATTCATATTATTTGGGCATAAGAGAAAAAGAGATCCAAGATGATTAAATATGATTTAATTATCATGGATATGAATAATGTGGATAGCAATATCCATTTGTTCATAATATATTATAAATGTGATTTATAATGTATTAGAGAGAGCTAATTATAATGTGTATTTGTTGATTAATTATTAATGTGTATTGGATACACATTGTGTAATTAATTTAAAATGTAAATTATATTTTGTTTTGGGTTGTGAATGTGATTCAAAATTTTTTCAATGGCAAGATTGCAATATTCTCAAAATTAATTTTGAATTATTTTTGAAGAATAAATCACAACAAAAGTTCTTGGAAATTTTGGGAGAAATTCATGAAGATATGTAATCTTGTATGATTACATGGATTTGCCTCCACCATGGAGAGATGGTGGACGACCACCAATTCCACAAGGAAATTGGTAGCTGTCCCCATCACTCCTAATGGGGAGATCTCCACGCAAATCTCTCCATAATTGCTTTATTTAATTTAGGATTGAAATATATTTGAGATGTCAAATATATTTGATTTAAATTAGATTATTATTTGTTGGTTTTTACCAACAACAATCTTGACCATTGGATTGGACATAAATCAATCTCACCCATTGATTTTATATGTCCCATGGATTGAGATCCATGGATCCCAAAACCCTATAAATAGATAGGCATACCATGCTCTCTAGGCTATGCAATATTTGAGCACATCTCTCTCTCTTTCTCTCTACATGTCAGCTCTCTCTCTCCCTCTCATGTGGTCGTCCACCATGGATGCCCTAAAGAGGTTCTCCATCGTCGCAGCATCGTCGTTATGCTGCCCGATCGTTTGCTCGTGGATCTCCGTCTCCTTCGGTGCGTGATGAATCTCGGATTCATCACTCTAAATCTCATTTATTAAGCTCAATTCCCTAAAAATCAACAGCATAGCTGCATCTATTATGCATAATTAGCATTCATGCATGTTTTCATAAGAATGACATTTTATCCATCATTTTTTTGCACAAGATAAGAAGCCAAAAATCCAAGCCAAATTTGACCTGTAAATAGCCTAACTTCCTGGATTTTTATCTCCTTCATGCTAACACCGCATAATCCAAAACCACTTCCACTGTATACATATCACTCACAAGAATAAATGAAAATACAAAAATTAGACCGCTTCAAAAACCGAACACGAAATTGGATAGACATAATTCTAGGTTGTTCCTTTGCCTCCTTGTGATCGACCTTGGGACTTGCCCAAGTAAAATAAACATAAAACCACTTGATTAAAATTGAATAATATTTGTGGTTATTTCTTGACCGTTTTCGATCGTCGCCTACAACGAACAACACATTATTCTTTAAGCACGAAAAAATAAAAACAACTTCTTAAAGCCGCGTTTTCGGACTCGTCAGATGGCGCCATTGCCGGGGAGGCAAACAGCTTAGTTTTGTGCTTTGAAATTTCTTTTCGGTTTCCACATTCAGGTAGTCTGACCGCTGAATTATTCATTGTAAATCCCATTTATTCTCCTGCATTTATTTTTCTTATCTTTTTATTATTTTTTGAGTCACTCTCTGACATCCTCTCTCTTATTTTTCTTGCGAGGTACCTGACGTACGTGGAGCGGTTTTCAAGAAACTGACGCATCTTCACTGACATCCATAAAGCCGCAATTAATTTAAGATCGAGTCGAGTCGTGAGTGAGCGTAGTGTCTAGGTTTTTAATTTCTGCAATTTTATTTACTTGCCCATTTACAGCGGTGTCCGTTTGGACTCTCGCGCATGTAAAAAAAGACCTCGAACTTTTCTGTGGTGTGTCGTGGCATGTTTCACTCTCCGGTGAGGGTGGGGCCCAACTTGAGTGGCGATTAGGATAGACTTGCACATACAGCTCTCAGAGCATTTATATTTTTTATTGTGCTCGTAAGATCTAAGGCCACACTGCACTTTAACTGAGATGCATATTAGATCGTTCAACTTAGCCAAAAATTTAACTTAATTCCTCCCGCTAATAGAACTTTCTGCCTAGGTGCGGTTTTCATCGGCTTGCATTCATTTAGAATAATTTCAATTCTGTATTGCATCCCACATGGAGATTGCGAGGAGGCACTGTAAGTCTTCTAACTAAGCATACATCATTGTTTTCGCGTGCATCGGCTTTTCCCGAACTCCTCCCTCTTGTTTTATCACATAATTTTAAAGGAAATTAGGACTAGACGGTAGACATGTATTTATGCTCATCTAATTTTTCAGTGATCACCTCATTAAAAATTGAGACTGCTAAATATAGCCGATCTTAAGAACCCATAGAATCAAGAATTTTTACGGGAGAGCAACCCCGACCTTGGATGATTTTATTTTTCTGAGTGAGCGAGAGACGACACTTACGGTTAGAGACAAGCTCCGAAACTTAACAGTGAAGGATATTGAGAATCCTCAAGCGCATCACGGAAGCGTGTCGATCGCATCGTATGCAATCGGAGCAACTAGTCGTACTAGATGCTAGATGCAGCGGAAATTAAAATTTTTAACTTTAAAGATGAAACCACATGATCATGAGAACACTTCTCGGATCGTTTCATCAAACCACAAAGTACAAGGAATACCTCTTGAAGCGTGGTTGTGATCGCGAGATCCCAAAGTAGAGATCCTCCTATCTTAAGTCCGATCCACGAAGAACGCACTTGCGGGCGCGATGATGAGTCACGTTCCTTCCCGCAATCCTCGATGAAGATCCAAGCGATGGCTCCCCCGATTTCGTCAAACGAAATCCGTCGTCTTCCTTTAGAGTAAGAAACTCCAAAGAAGATGGAGATCCACGAGTCGTCGAAGAAGAAGCCGAGAGTCTCTCCTTTCTCAACATAAAGTGGACGGCCACTTGATGGAGAAGAGAAAGAGAGAGGGCGAGAATGAGAAAGAGAGAGAGAGAGTTGTAACCTTGCACAACTCTTAATGATGTACCATGGAAGGCTACCCTAGCCCTCTATTTATATTAGTTTAGGATCCAATGGATCTCAATCCATGGGACACATGGATCCAAAGGCTATGCTTGGTCCATGCTAAATCAATGGCTATGATTGTTGTTGGTTAAAACCAACAACATTAATTTAAATTAAAAAATGTTGCAACATTATCAACATAATTTAATTTAACTTTAACTAATTAAGAGATAATGTGATAAATAAAAATGGAGTCAACCAACCTCCCTAAAAATGGGGTTATTTTGTCTCCTTTTATTTTATCTTATTATTTCTTAATAAATTGCAATAACTATTATTGCAATAATATCCACCAAATTAATTCCAAATTAATTTGTGAATATTTCAATCATGCCATTGATCATTATGTGAATCATATTCACAACCCAAACTAATTAGTAAATTGCATTTCCAATTAATTAATAAATGTGAATCCAATCCACATTATTAATTAACAAATGCTATTTACATAAATTCTCTCTCTTATATATGTATATTATAAATCATATTTATAACACACATATATCATGGTTAGTTATCCACATTCTCTTAATCCTTGATAATTAAATCCCATTTAATTATCTTAGATAATCATTTTCACAATATGAATCATATTCATATTTAAGCTTGATAATTAAATCTCATTTAATCAACAAGTCCTTGCTTGGATATTTCATCAAATGAATTATTCTAGAATCCCTTCAAGAATAATGTGCTTTCTTCGCGGATACTTGGAGATAAGGACAGGGCGATTGTATTTTTCCACATATAGTGACTTGGATGTTGAGATCTCGTCTCAAATCCAGATCGTACGAACCTCCCACAGATGCTTGATTAAATCAAGACCGCAAATCCAATTTTCTCATTGAATCTGAATCTCATTCAGACCAATGTCCAACACTTGGACTAAGATCAGATTGCTTCTCTACTGGAAGGAGTCACTAAAATCCAGACCTGTTTCATCACTCCCTCGGAATGGAAGCGTCATGGATATACAATCGTTTATGATCACATCACCCTTCAGGTATTCCCAATACCTGTACATCCTGCATACTGGAAGACCCATGGTCAACCCGAAGATCAAGATCTATTTTACACTGCCTTCTTCAGGGTTTGATCACCAAGTTTCTCATTTGATCATTGGGATTTGGTATTGATCATATACTTTCCAAAAGCATATATCATACCTAGGTCTTGATCATATACTTTCCAAAAGTATATATCAAACCTACAAATTCAGTCAAGCTTCCAAAGCGAGACGACCGTGCACGGAATTTGATTCTTCCCAATATCTCATGAGTGAGCTCATGTCTTCCGGTTCAGTAATGAACCTGTATGATCCCTTTGAGAGATCGTATTACTCATATGCCCTTACATGCACACCAGCGCGCCGGTGTATAGACCTTGGTTAGGTCATCAACCTATTGGTCTGCCAAATGTACACACTCAGACATATAGTAATACATCTGTCTCCGGTCAGAGGATGTGTGCCTATGTTGTGACAGCATTCAACATAGGACTTAGGTTATCTCGATCTCGTTAAGTCAACCCATTGACCTAACTAATCTGACACCTCCGAATCTCTATTCCTATGCAGAGGACCTACATCAAGAGGTCGGTCAGATATCAGCCTATGTGAGAAAGGATTGCCATCTCCTACTCAGGCTGGAGATCGCATCTTAACAACCATTTGACGGTGCTTGATGAGTCCTCAATCTAACTCTTTAGATATTCATCCAAGCACCAGCCTTTATGATTCAATTATTGAATCAACAGCTGTTTGATCATTAAGACAGCCATGGTACATAACCCTAATTGTACAGAGGGACCTATTATGCAAATTATTTATTCTTTATTTCAGATCAGGGAATGATATTCGCAATAACATTTATTGCATAATGTCTCGCCGTGGGCTCACATGTCCAACAAACAGCTCGCTAAATTTTTGCCAAGATTGATTTATCACCAACTAAAATTGAAAAGATAATAGCTGAACTCTTACGGCTTAATTGTGTGTGTTGGTGAACCCGGGTTTTGATTTGTGTTTGCATTGGTGTGCATGAACCGATTTCGAAAATCAACAACCGCACATTTGATAAAACTCCTCTTAACTATCCCGTGCAATCATCTCTCTCCTTTCTTGATTTAAAATTTACCATGGAATTCTTGTCCAATAACTCTTGCAGACCCAACCCCTCATTCCTTTCAGCTCTTTCAAAAATGACCGAATGTTTATCCGAGAATCCATCAGAGCTATACTATGAAAATGAATTCATACCGGTTAGACCCAAAATACCTCCTCATCAAGCACCAATAAATCCATCTCCCTCTGCTAATCCGATCTGTTTCATGAATGACAACCCTTTGTATTCAGAGCAGACAAACAAACAAATGATTGGGGCTCTATTTCTTCATTTATCAATCCTTTATACGCTGATCATACAATTCATCCTTAATATTCGGTAAATGTCAATCCATCATTCATGGGAGATGATAACCACATGATCGAATTGAATACTTCTTCACCTCCTCCATCAATCCTCCCCTTGAACACCAATAAACAATCATTATCTTGGATTGAACATAACAACCCCCTCTTCACTCATACAGAGGATTGGGCCGACCACATAGGAACACATCAACCATGTATGCTGACTTCACAATATCAAGGTCTGACCACTCAAAGGATTGAACTCTCCTCGGACGAACTCCACATACCTAGACCATATAAGCAGCCACCTTCCATGATTATTGAGGAGATACTTTCAGAAAACGATGATCGTATATCGGATATTTTAAGAGACTCCTCTCCTAGTACATATAGAAAAATGGAAGAGGACATTCAAATACAAAAACATACCCCAACTGCTCCCATGCTTGGTCATGAAGAGATTTTGGAGAATATTTTGAGGATGAATAAGAAATTTGATTTAATGGAGGATAGATTTCAAGAACTTGCCGATCGACTAATCTCCGGTAGCTCGGATATAAAAATGAATGAGGAAATAATTGGATCTGAGAATGAAAATTCTGAGGATATTCAGGAACCTAGGGACGATTCTGACAATATCACTTCTGCTCACTCATGACTGTGCCGCTGACCCTCAATCTGAACATTCAAACCCCTGTTCATCTGAGGAACACAACACACCCCCACACCATACAGAAAATACCAAAAAAATGGAAATATTTGAAAACCACAAAAAATTGAAAATCCAGAAAATTTCACAAAAATTGAAACTAAAGACGATCTAAGGAATTTGGATTCGACTGTACGAGAAGCAATGGAAAAAAGATTGATGTTTGAACTTCCCTTCATACAGGCCATTGAACACTTTCCCGACCTTAAAAATTTTTAATGGACAAACTAATGATTAAAAAGTCAGGCAGGATTAGAACAAAGATCGAGGTGGAGCCCCGATTCGCCAAGACCAAGGGTCCTGGGTTGAGCAAATTGGTGCGATCGATGGAGAAAGCGTTGAGGTTTGAAATGGGATGAACGAGGCGGTCGGAGACAGGCGAGACAATGGTGGAGAAGTCGCCGGAGCCGAGCTCCGACGAACTTCGAATTTTTGGTTTTAAGCTAAGGGAATTAACTACGGGCTAATCTAACAACTGGAATGAAAGACTAACATTAAAAACTAACTAAAAAGCATAGAAATGACAGCTCTTATACCTGGGGGCCTCCAGGGAGCAGGGCGGACGCTGGAGCTCCGCCGCATCAAAATCTTCCTCCCTCCGGCCGATTCGAGGCACCAGCACACCCCCCCTGTCACGAGGAATGTTCCAGGACTGGAATCAAGGCTTGAGATCGGATTAAAAGTGGCCAAATTCGAGGAAGGAGGCGGAGCTACTTATTTATATACATTGGCGAGGGGCCTTATTAACCGGTGATTATTGACTGATCCAATGAGTATCTACTTGATCTAAGATTTTGGCGGGCATCATGGATGATCAGAGGACAATTCTTGCGAAGGAAGCGAGCCTGAACGATGGAAGGGATGGCCGCAAAAACTGGAGGAAAATCGGGGAGTTGACAGTTCAGAGGCGCAGTGGCTTGGATGGGACAGTTGACCAGGGGGTCAACGAAGGCCGGCTCCCCATTGGCCCACGTCGGCCGCTAGACGCCAAAATAGGAGATCTGATTGGAAATTGATTTATTTGACACCTTAAACGATTTTATTATTTTTTTCTTATAGAATAAAAAATGTGTATTATTTCATATAGTATTTATTAATGATTTTTATTGAATTTTTTGACGTGTTTTATTATAGTTTTATTTGAATAATGTGTATATGTATGTATTTACATGTATTTTTGTGTATTTTATTTTTTATTTGTTTATTTTATTTAATTATTTTATTGGCTTATTTTATAAATTTATAATTTATTTTTTTGAGTATAAAGGTATTTTTATTCAATTTTTAGGAGTTTATTTACATTTTTGAATAAATAGGTATATGCATATGCAAGTATACTTATAGGTATTTCACCTATATATTATATACATTTTATTTATTTAATGAATTTTATTTTGTTTTTGTTTTGGTTTTGTATTTTTACTAAGTTATAAATAATATATACATTATTATGAAAATGTAGATGAATAAAGAATAAAAGAATTAAGATCCCTTTTTATTTATATACATTCTTAACATAGGTATTTTGCCTATGTATTACGTAGGCTTATTTTATTTTACAAATTCTTGTTGGTTTTCTTGAACTTTTTATACGTACATGTATTATATACATTATTTACAAAATTCTAAAAATATAAATTTGTAGAAATAATAGGTATTGAATAAAATGAATATTTTAATCAGGTATTATGTACAAGGAGGGCCAAAAACCTAACTTCTACAAATGAACTCCAAAAATTATGACACCAATTTTATTAAATAGTTCATGGAAAGCTATATACAATTAAAGGTGAGTTTGGGTGATTTGGAGTTTTTATTTGCAAGATATGGGTCTGTGAAGTTGAGATTTTGGCTTTTTATTCTGGGTATAAAACGTACACTGTGTATCCTTTTTATACAAACTCAATTTTGTATTTTTATTTACATTATTATCTACAACTTTCATGACAAAGTTTCTTTATTTGATGAATAAATAATTCTATACAAAATAGGTGTCAAAAATACATAAATGGATGAATAAATAAATGAGATATTTATTGTATAATTGGCCCTTATCTCCCCCTACTTTATTCCTTGTCGACCAATTCCATGCTGGCCTTGGTCTCGGGGTTCGGGTCATAAAATATTTGCAATATTTTATTCCTTTTTCTTTTCTTCCCTTTATTTTATAATTTTGGCATTAAAAACTTTATTCTATGTACATTTAATACAATAAATAATGAATGCTAATATGTACAAATTAATGCTATTTACATGCATTTGCTGGGGTTTTTAAGGCCAAAATGGTAGAATAAAGGTGATGAAATGGAGATTCATCAGTCACCCAACCTTGTACTACTCTCTTCCAAGCACGCTTATAAGTTCTGATGGGATCCAGTGCATTAATGCTTGTATGATCGCATCTGTTAGGCTAATCATCCTCAACGGCAAAGTACCTATTATGTAATCTTTTTTCAACGTATCTCTCCCGTCTGGAGCTGGATTTCAACGATCCAAGAGCAGATACATCATTTTTTGGACCTTCCAACTTGAATATCGGCTCACTCCTCACATTCGTGAAACTTTATGTCGCCTAGCGCTCGGCCTCTCTCTGGATTAAAAAATAGGCGCAACATAAGGACTTCCCAAGTAGTAACCCAACCTAATACTACTCTCGCCAAAGCACACTTAACAAGGGAATTCTGATGGGATCAGATTATTAATGCTAGTATTATCCCACAAGATAGGATTGTCCTCCTCACCAGCTAAGTACCTCTGTTGTAACCCATTTTCCACGTATATCTTCAGTCTGAAGCTCGATTTCAACAATCTAAGAGTCGATTCTGCTTTTTTCGGACCTTCTCAACCTGAATATCAACATGAACCTCGCATCCGTGAACCGATATGTTGCCTTAAGCTCTGCCCCTCTCCGGATTAAAAAATTTTCACAACACGAGGACTTCCTAGGTGGTCACCCAACCTAGTTCTACTCTTACACAAGCATGCTTTAACTTTAGAGTTCTTATGGGATCCAATGCATTAATGTCGGTATGATCGCACCCATTATGCTTATCATCCTCAATGGCTATGATCCTTTGGTATAACCCGTTTTCCACATATTTCTCTTATCCGGAGCTTGATTTCAAGGATCCACGAGTTGATTTCGCATTTTTCGACCCTTCCCAGCCCGAATATTAGCTCACACCTTGCACCCAAGTTTATTTACTCATGAGAATAATTTTATGTTATTTGTCTTTGTGAGTACATTGCATTATTATGTTCCATATTAAATAAAGGCATAAAAATATTTGAAAATTGTATTATTTTATGGTCATTTATATTTTTCTTGAGTTAGGATCTAGAAATCGCTTACATAACTAATTAGCATCGAAGTTTGATGAATAATTGCTTGCACCTCTGTGTTCGATCCTAGACTTACCGTGGTATAAATTAAAGCCAAGACCTCTTCATGAATATTTTCTCTAAGTTTTGTTGATTGTCATTTGGTTCATACTATACTGAGAGCATATTAATATTTCCTTTTTGACTATTCAACAGATGACCCCATTGTTGGAGATGTGACACATTATTTGATTATATTTAGTGTTGATTTTTATATTTTTGTGATTTTTAGAGCTTCTTAGTTAAGTTCCTGTATTGTGTTGTATTATTTTTATCTTGTTTTTATTTTCAGTTACTTGTAGATATTTTGACTGCTAAATTATTTTGGGATTATTTTTGACATTTTAATTATTTTGTGGTAGGGATCGCAGAATCGATGACTACTGCAAGGGTGAGGAGCTCGGAGCCTAAGCTGAAGAGTCTGCAATGCAATTGTCCTAAAAAGTTTTTTAGCTAAATTAAATCGCATTTGTTGTGTACTTTATTGTGTAGTAATTATTAGTTAATTAGTTTGTAATTAGTTGCCCTATTTAGGCTATTGTAAGTTGGTGCAAAGTAAGAACTTGTCACTTTTTTAATATACACCTGGACAAGAAGTGCAAACCTGTCAGGTCGCCTAGTTGCTTCACAGACCCAATTTTGCATTTCTATGGTACCATATTTAATGATTCTGAGCTACTTTTTCTATATCGGGACTCGTGACAATAAGCAAGAATATTAATTTTACACCAGAGGTTTTTTTGTATTGAAATCAGAATAATATCTATCACTTCAACCGACTTTTTCAGAGATTGAAATGAATAAATAAAGAAGCAATTGCTTAGAATTTGTCCAATTGGTACACTTGGGAACAATATTTGTTTTCTTGATCATTCATGATGCCACTAGCACAAATTATAAAGCTTTTTTATTGTTATAAGAATATACAAATGGATCTTAATTTTTTGATATAAGCTCGAAATTGACCCAAGATAGATCTGAATGGAGATGAAGAATCCATGTAGCTGACCCTACTTAATTGTGGAAAAATGTTGTGTTGTATGAGAATATAATCCATCTCATCAGATGCCTTTCTTTTGCAGTCACATGGGAATCTCTTTAGTGGTACTTATATTTCTTACTACAATTAGTTGACATGTGCCTGATGATGGGTTTTATAATCAAATTTCTGATTGCAACCATGTGGCACTGACAATTTCTCCAAAAAAATTGATTTTATTTGGATACTAAACTCCAATGAGTTGATATAAGCTCATGAAAATGTTTTCTTTCTTGCAGTATGAAACTTTTGCTGCATCTATCATCCATAAAAAGTAAGAAACGAACTTCGTCGCTTCTCGTTTAAATACTAATGGACAAATTAGACTATTGTAAGTTGGTGGAAAGTAAGAACATGTCATTTTTGTTAATATGCACCTGGACAATAAGTGCAACCATGTAAGGTCGCGTAGTTGCTTCACAGACCCAATTTTGCATTTCTAGTGATAGAAATTTTGCTAGTGGCGACGGAGTATGACATTTATGTCATCAATACTCATTGTCAAAAGCTCAATACTCATAATTTTATTACTACAAACTTGTAGTAATATATTATTTTAACAATTTAAGTATTAGCGTTTGGATGACAGAATTTTTGTTCACAAAAAGATGTCTGAATACTAACGAATTCGTCGTCATAACCTATTTACAGTTTATTAACATCCTTTCATAGTGTTTAATCCAAAATATCAACCCACATTTAACAACTTGACATTTGAAATAGTATCATTTCGAATGATATTTTGATGTTTTTGTTACTGCATATAAAGTCAATGACATGAACATTAACTTATCGTATAAAAAATATGGACTTGATTGACATAGAGAGATGTCTCATGTGTGCGGTGAGGACAACAAAGTTAACATTGAAACACCGACACACAAATTGATTAATTCTCACTCAACCCTAAATAGAGGGTAGACGAGTGATATCGACATAAGATCGAGTATATTTTATGACCATAAACCCCGAGATCAAGTCAAGAATTGAGTTGGTCGACATGGAGTAAAGTAGGGGGAGATAAGGATAAAAAATACAATAAAAATCCATTTTATTTATTCATTTATTTAAGCATTTTTGAAACCTATTTTATTCTTTATTACTTATGCATGAAATAAAGAAACTTTGTACATAAAAGTTGTAGATAATAATGTAAATAAAAATACATTGAGTTTTTACAAAAATAATACACAATGTTCAATTTACACACAAAATAAAAAGCCAAAAACCCAATTTCACAGGCCCGTATCTTTCAAATAAAAATTCAAAACGTATCAAAATCACCTCTAATTGTATATGACTTTTTACAATCTATTTAATGGAGGTGGTTTCATATTTTTTGGTGTTAGTGTGTGAAAGTTAGGGTTTTGGCCCTCATTGTATATTGTACCCGATTAAAATATTCGATTTATTCATCCTTTATTATTTTTAAAATTTCATATTTTTATAATTTTATAATTATTATTTATAACGTATTATCATATTTAAATCAAAATAAAACATAAATTAAAATAAGCCTATATTAACATATAGGCAAACTACCTATAATTATTTATACATGTATATAAATAAAAGGGCATATTCTTTTATTTCTTTATTCTTTGATATTTTTATAATATTGTAAATATTATTCATATCTTACTAAAAATATAAAACCAAAAATAAATCCAATAAAATACATTAAAATAAAAGATGTATGTAAAACATATATAAAATATTGCTATATATATATATATAAGTGTACAAATTACATCATAAAAATATAATAAAAACATATTTATACTCATTAATGAAGTTATAAACATATAAAACAAAAGAATAAAATAATATAATAAAATATACAAAATAAAAATAAAATAGCCAAAATATAAGCAAATATACCTATAAATACACCATTAAAAATTAACTACTAATAAATAAAATAAAAATAATAATCATAATAAAATACTACATAAAATAATGAACAAATTTTAATTTATAACAAAAAATAATAAAATCTTACTTTTTTAATTAATTAAGTAAGAATAATAAGGTTTGTTTTGTCGCTTAGTGGTCTACGTGGGCCAATCAGAGGCTTGGGATTGTTGACCACCAGTCAACTCTCCCTACGCCTCTGACTTTCGTCAGATCTGTCAATTCTCGTGATTCCATCCTTTTTTCCTGACCGATCCGACCACCAATTTGAGTCTAGTCATGTTTTTTCATCTAGGAAGCTTCCTCGTGACAAGAGGAGCTTCCTAGGGGTTGGAACGAACTCTGGGAGGATGGAGGTGCGCCCACGGCCACCCTTACTAGAGACCCTGCTCCCTGAGTTCCCTCAGGTATCAGAGCTGCGCATTTACTTTATTTAGTTAGTTTTTAATTCTAGCTTTTCAATTATGAAATTAGATTAGTCTGTAGGCCTTAGGTTTATCTTAATCAACCTGATTCGTTCGTAGTTCGCCCGAGCTCCGCTCTGACAAACCCTTTCCATCGTATTTCCTTCTATTTCGTGATTCACGACCATCACCACCATTTCCTTCCCTATCGCTTCCTCTTACCTTATGCACCTTCACCCCACCAGATCTCGTCTTGATCTTGATTAGGGTGCCTCAAATCTGTCGCTTCTTCGGAGGCACCTCCACCTGCATCACCCTTCATACATTCCACCCAATAAGTCTCCCTTGACTTTTTGTGTGTTGTGCCTTTTCTTTTTGCAGGTGCTGGAGGCCAAAGGACTCCACTAGGAGTCTTTTGAAGAGAGAAGAGGTACCTGGAGCTCGTGTTCTTCCTCGAGCTCACCAGCCTTCATTTGGGCTCTGGTTTATCTCTTGAAGGATGCACCTGACGCGGAGGAGCCCCAGCTCCCTTTTGCACAATATCCAAGTTTTCCAGTCGGCCGGAGCAACCCAAGAATTCAGATCGAAACTCGTCATAGGTGAGTTCTTGACATGTTATTCCTGAGCCTCTCTATGTCGTTGGATCTTCTTTCCATGCCAAGTTGATCGCCATCCATTGGATGAAGGAGCGCCCCGACCGTCGGATCGCTTCATACGATCTAATTAGAGCTGTCTAGCCATGAAGCGTCATCGGCCGCTGTGCGAGCTCCACATGTATAAGTGAGACGATCCCCGTCGTTCGCCAACATCTTATATGGGGTAAGTTTCATATATAACCCCTGCCTTTTTTATTTATTTGTTAGTTTTGTAAATAAAATATACAGTGTTAAATAATTGGGAATTTCGTAATGCAACCTCTGCATGTCTTGTAAATTACATTTGGGTCCCTCCCAGTTCCACTAATGTGCAGTTCTATGTGAGTGGAAATTTTGTATATTAGCCCTGGTGAATTTTGTTATTATAAAATAGTTCAATAAAATTGTAAATATGTTGTATATATTTGGCAAAATTTCATCTTTGCCCCTTATGTTTATTTTTTTTGCATTTTTGCCTTCTAGGTCATATATATTTGTACTCTTTATCTATTTACTAAATATAGATAATGTGCTCCTAAAAATACACAAAAATAGGACTAAGTGCTTCATGCCATGTACTTTCATTTCATTATTTTTATTTAGAATTTTTTGCATTTAATACAATTATAAAAAAAGAAATGGAGCCTTTTTATTCCCTGTCCAGATTATAAAATACCAACAAATATTAAAACATGTCTAAAAATTCCAATAAAATTATATGTAGTATATTTAACTCTTTTTTTTAATTTCTGACCAAAAATCATAAAAAATGAAAAAAAACAAAAGGCCTAAAAATCGAAAAAATTAATTAAAAATCCAAGAATATATTTTCCTATTTTATTATTTTATTTATAAAAATATTTATATTTTAAAAATTAATTTTGGGACTTATTTACTATTTTTAAAATCCAATTCAATTTTGGATGATTATTTAATCCCTTATTTGATACATAAAAATTAGCAAAAATTTCTGGAAAATTACAAAAAACATTACAAAATATGAAAAAGACCCCAAAACAAATTATTTTTTGTATTTTATCTACATTTATCAGTATTTATAGATATATTACTCTATATGTATATACATAGCCTTATACACACTGTATTATTTATATAAAAGAAATGGAAATATAAAAAATACAAAAAGAAATATAAAAACTTGAAATTAAAAATCAAATACAAAAATATAAAACAAAAAAAATAAAAATTAAAAATTAAAATTTAAAAACCACAAAAACAATAACATGGGCAAGAGATAAAAGACAATTTTTTAGCACTCTTTGTGCCTCCTTTTATCGTTTACTCCTTATGTTCGACCTCTACACATACTTACACCCATACACATTTTGTTTTAGAGTTATAATAAACTTTAAATTCATATTTTTTTATCATAATTGCTTTATTCTTAAGAATGGTTTTTTTTATTTTCTTCGTATAGAATGGTCTTGCTTCTTTTGATCTGAATGGATGAACATATGTGCTTTGCTCTTGCTTTTTATGTCAATATCATGATGGTGATGTCTGGCATGTTGAGGTATTGATTCACTTTTCATCAAGTTTGTAGAGAGATGAAATATAATGGGTTTATTTGTATTGTAGAAATGGTAACAAAATTGATGGTATTTATCAACTTATCGGATATTCTATGGTAGAAAGTGGTAACGTCATTGTTATCGAAGCTTCTGGACTTGAACATCCAGATGATGGGTCTCCTATCTCTCCAGACGCAGCATATCTACAAGCTACTGGACTTGAACATCCAGGACGCGTGAGGTGAGTAGGCGGAGGGGTTAATCCATCCAAGTACTATGGAGGTAGAGGCCAACCTAATAGTAACTTACATGATCGAGTCACAAGATTAGAGGTCTTGCTAGGAGAGATAGCAAAATCAGTTGCTGTCATTGCCAAAGCACAAGAAGCGTCATCATCGAAGGGCAGTCGTTCATCACAAAGAGAATGTTCATCATCTGGAATGAACAAAGGCACGGTTGCAAGAAGAGATGATGATGAAAATTCAGAAGATCATGCATATTTTAGTGATTTCGCTTTAGATGAATAGCATTTAATTTTAGACTGATCTTTTTGTTACATCTAATATTATTAGATTTCAAAGGTCATGTACTTTTTAATGTTTTATTAGCTAATTGAACCTTAATTAGCTCTTATTTTGTTAAAAACCTTATGTTGACATGAGCAATATGTACTTTTTTCAAGTTGTGTGTTTATGCTTATTATAAGTTTGTTTGTTATCTTGTATGCATATTCATCATGTGTATGCATGTTCACCATTTGATTATGACAGTACAGGGAATGAACATCGAATACTATGTGCATTGTTTTTTTTAAAGTCTGTTTTTTTTTGCCACGGTACAACTTCCATGGCCAAATCTCTGTCGTCACAACTATTAAACCGTTGTCAAAGCCTATGCACTTTGGTAAGATGTTTTTTTACCACATTTTGATTACCGTGGCTTAAATAGATTTGTCATGCTATTAAACCGTGGCTAGAAAGTTTTATCATCGGTAAAATTACCGTGGCCAAAACAATATAGCCACAATACGTCCACTGTGGCAAAAAAGTAACCTCTTTGGCCACGGTAAACTATAAGACACGGTGGTATAAACCACGGTAATATTACCGTGGCCAATATTCTTAGGCAACGGTAATATGACATTAAGCCACGATACTCAACCGTGGCCTGTTCTATATTTTTTAGTGGTGCTTGTTGTAGGTTTATTATTGATTAATTGAGGATTATTGAGTGGTTAACACATCGATTGCGGTCTCACTTATCAGTCATCCTGCTTTTCAGAAATACTTGAAGATTCGTTTTACTCCTAGAAGGGTTAGTAATAAGAAACTAAATAGTTATGTCAAGACTCATGTATTGTCGATTGCCACTACTTATTATCTCAGGAACCAACAGTTACCAAGGAAGAAGAGAGATCTAGGAGCACATTATGTGGTGAGTAATATTGATGACATATCGTTTGCTTGCACTCTCCTAGATAACATTTCTTCGATCACCTTACTTCATTTTCCCTTGTATGAGAAACTGGAGTTGGGTTCACTTAGAAAATCTAGATCATTACTCTAGTTCATAAATAAATCCATGAAGAAAGCAAAGGGAGAGGTCAAGGACAGTATCATCTTGTAAATCCTTGAACTTGGCATATCTCGGATCCTATATAATAAGATCCGGCTCGTCAAGAGAAAACCAACGAAATTTGTTTCGTGTGAATCGGACTTCGTTTCGAATTGTTATGATTTTCCGAAGAAAGAGAAGTCATTAATCCATAATGACTATCATTAATACTAATTAAACATAATTAAAGAAATTAATGACGATTGAAAGCTGCTAATGATCATTAGTAAACACTAATCAATAGTTAACAAAAGATAAGCGTAAGCCGCGAAAGTTAAATCGCGATTAGTGAAAGTTAATCACGATTAGTGTTAATTAAGCGTCATTAGCGAATCTAGAATCCTCTATAATGTTCTAACTTAGGCTCCAAGTTTGGGATAAGTTTTGTCTAAAACCATGGGCCAAAACCATGGGCCGCTAAACCATGGTTAAGGTCTAAACCATGGTTTTCTAACCATGGTTAGTGGTTTTCTGGGGCCTATAAATAGACCTCCCCCACCCATTCATTCTCTACAACTTCCACTACCACCACCCCCCCAAGGGCTAGGGTCGAGAGGTTGGGAGGAGGAGTGGGAGGCGAGGGAGGAGCGCTAGCGAAGCGCTGCCGGGAGAACGAGGAGGAGAAAGGTATGATCCTCTCTTAGTTGCTTCGTAAGCTAGGCTTTCAATTCATACACTTGTTCTTCCAAGTTTTTTTTATTCATATTTCTTTCCGATTCATTTTCCTGTTGTGGTTCGAGGAGAAATCTGTGTAACACCCTACTTAGGGGCGGGCGGCTATGCACGTCAGTGACCCTGTACACGTTCACTCATCTAAGATGCGTGGTGTCTACCGATTCTCCATCGTTTATGTTTCTATTCTTCGTATTATGCTTTTATAGTTATTTTGATGGAGAAATCTGTGTAATACCCTACTTAGGTGCGGGCGGCTATGCACGTCAGCGACCCTGTGATTCATCACACGTTCACTCATCAAAGATGTGTGGTGTCTACCGATTCTCCATCTCTTCTTGTTGAGTATATTCTTTCAGTTTCGTTGTTATTTTCCTCTCGATTGATTTTATAGAGGAAACTCTTTTCGTTTTTATTTTGAAATATTTCCCGATATAAGGGGAAACTCTGCTGAAATTTTCTGAGAAATATGTCCCGATATAAGGGGAAACTCTGCCGAAATTTTCCGAGAAATATGTCCCGATATAAGGGGAAACTCTGCCGAAATTTTAAGAGAAAATATGTTCTTGACGTTCTTCGTGTTCTTCGCGTTCTTCGCGTTCTTCGTTCGTTCTTCGCATTCTTAACATGTTCTTAGCGTTTTGATACGAAAAATGAAATTCGATCTTTTCAGGAGCCTTAAAATAGCCTTTCTAAAAACAAAACTCGATAAAGCCTTGCATACACGAGAGAGAGCTCGATTAGGTAACGAATTCCTTCCTTTTGCTGTTGGGTTTTCATACGAAATTATTGAAATTCTTGATTTTGTGTTCTTTGCTACGAAGAACCCTAATTTTGGTTATTTTTGAAAAAGTCTGAAGAATTGATTTGTGATTCCCACTAAAATAAGATTTACGTATCAAATTGATGTGTTGGCTCTGAAAGTTAGGGTTTGGGAGTTAAAATAGGCATAAATAGGAGTATACATATGGTTATGAATAATATATATCTGAGTCGATACTAAGTATTGTAGTTTATGCAAATCAAAGACTTAACGAAAGAATTACATCATGTGAATTGGTGTGATTTGAGATGGATCCTGAAAAGGATCATGTGTCACGTTAAGGATGATTAGGAGTAGAACTACAGGTCGAGCATGCAACCTGTAGGTTTGTCGGAAGGAACCCGTATTGACGTTTCCCTACCTAGGTGGTACACGGTTGCCCTGTTATGATAAGTGCGCACGAAATGAATATTTTGCAACGCGTGGTACTGGGAGCCAATATATTTGGGTTGGAATGACGGAAGATGTGGTCGTGCCATGTGGAGGCACGGGTGGTTCAATAGCGGCTGGGTCACGATAACATGTATTTAAAGCCACTAGGTTATATGATTAAATGTTAGCCTGAGGTTTTAAGCAACCGAGTCCTCGAGGACGATGTGCTCTTTTGTTTTTCTAGGCTAAGGGTTGAGACCCTGTTTAATAAATGAAAAGGAAATTGTCAGGGTAGTATTAAAGGATTGGTTGAGGCGACGTGCGGCAGCATAAGATTACCAAGATCAACACAATCTCCAATCCTGAAGCATCCACAGCTTCGGAGTCCAAGAATGGTGGGGTTCCCCTGGACTAATCCCTGATGTGGAATAGAAAGGAATAGGACTTAAATTAATGAAAAAGGAATGAAATTTTTGTGATATCAATGAATTTTGAAAAAAAAATACAATTTGTTTGCTTTTCTCTTCTTTGTTACTTAGCATTCGCTAATTTTTATCCTATGATTTATGGAAAACCCAACAGGTATCGGTGAGCCATCGCAAAGACTCTAAAAAAATCATCCAGCTTACATACTAGACATCCAGCCAGCCACAGTAGCTTTACTTTCTTTAAAGTAGTTAGTAATCTTTTGTATATTTCCCTTTCAAACTGATGTACATGTAAATGGTTATAGTGGAACAGTGTATCATTTGAACTTTATTTTGTGAATGGAAAAGTGTTGAAATACTTTCTTCTGAGTATTTTTATTTGCAGTCTATTTCTGAATGTTATTTGTGATTGCTGAATAAATTATTGCTGAGTAACCAGATCCAGATATGGGAGGATCCGACGGCCCGGGAAACGGGGTCGTTACACATCTCAATTGAGGGACAAGATTACAGAGTGGATGTTACTGTCCTTTATATGGATATCCCCAATTATTAGAGAGATTGATAAATCATCCGTTGGTGGACTTTCCTTAGGACCGCTGGACCTTCATTTGACTATTAGACGAGGATGATGAAGTTATGTTCTCCAGATAGAGAAGTACATATTTCTCTTCATCTTGAGAGGTATATTGCAGATTGGTTAGCATAGTTGGAGGATGGAAACAGAACCGACAGGACTAAGCGAGACCCTTTCATCTGGAGAGGATAGTGTGCATGATGTAGTTTGTGAGGTTTTGTCAGGTTTTGTGGGAGATAAATCATCTATCCTTTGACAACGCATAGATATTTTTAGATCTGTCAGTTCCTACCTCTAAGGAACAATCATTGGAGAGATTCATATATCATCCTTAGGTGGACTTTCCTTAGGACCGTTGGAGATTCATTTGACTATTAGACGGGGATGATGAAGTTCGGTTCTCTAGACAGAGAAGTGGAACTCAAGATGAAACAAATGAAGTGGATGAGATCTGAATTTGAATCAAGTACATATTTCTCTTCATCCTCAAAGGTATATTGCAGATTGGTTAGCAGAGTTGGAGGATGGAAACAGAACCCAACAGGACTAAGAGAGACCCTTTCATCTGGAGAGGATAGTGTGCATGATGTAGTTTGTGAGGTTTTGTCAGGTTTCATGGGAGACAGATCATCTATCTATTCCTTTGACAACTCAGAGATCTTTTCAGATCTGTCAGTTCCTACCTCTTAGGAAATCAAAAGAATTAGATACAGAGTCGGACATGGCTTTAGCTGAACAACCACATTTCTTTGGCAATCTGACCCCTTCTTTAGTTCAGTCGGTGGCCAGCACTATAGAGTTAGCACCACTTTCATGTAGCACAGAACTAGATTCAGTGACAGTTCAACTGGATTTACTTGATGATACTACATTGCTAGAGCTGAAGCCAATACCTCCTACACTAAAGTACTCCTTTCTTCCGGGACCTAAGAATAGATTTCCTATCATCATTAGTTCTAAGTTGAATGTAGAACAAGAGTCTAGATTGTTATAAGTGCTTCAGAAGAAATTCAAGATAATAGGATGGACTGTATCGAATCTACTGGGTATTAATCCTGCTCTCCGTTCACACCACATTTATGTTGAGGAAAATGCAATGCCTTCTCATTAATTTTAGAGGAGACTTAATCCAAATCTTTGGGAAGAAGTTAAGAAAGAGATTGAGAAGTGATGTGGAGCATGATTCATATACCCTATCTCTGACTCTAAGTAGGTGGCCCTCTACATGTTCTCCATAAGAAGTTGGGAATTCATATGGTCACCAACGAGGAGGGAGTTGATATCACATCACTAGTATCCACGTCATAGTGCATCTATGTTGATTGCATACGTCTAAAAACCGTGACCAAGAAATATCACGTTCCCCTACCTTTTATTGATCAGATTTTAGAGATATTAGCGGTGAAAGAGTTCTTCTGTTTTCTTGATAGGTATTCTTATTACAATCAAGTAGCCATCACCCCTAAAGACCAGGAAAAGACCACTTTTACTTGTCCTTTCGACACGTACGCATTCATGTGCATGCCATTCAAGTATGCCCCAGGTAATTTTCAACTGTGCGTGATTTTTGTATTTGTCAAAATGGTGGGGGACTTCCTAATGGTATTCATGAACGATTTCTCTATCCATAGTGATTCATTTGATACTTGTTTAGCGCACTTGGATCGAGTTCTTCAAAGCTATAGATGGGTTAATCCGGTACTCTCCTGGGAAAAGAGTCATTTTATGGATACAGACGGTATTGTATGTGGGCATGTCATCTCCAAAAATGGAATGGAGGTGGACCCTGCCAAGGTGGATGTAATCAAGAAACTTGATCCACCACCCAACATCAAGTCAGTGCGATAATTTTTAGGGTATGTTAGATTTTATATAAGATCTATTTAGGATTTTTTAAGGATTGCCCATCCACTAATGAGCTCTTAGGAAAAGATGTTGAGTTCATTGTAGATCATAAGTGTCTTGAGGCCTTTGAGCTTGATGAATACCCATTCATCGCTCTTTATTCTTTTATTTTAGCTACAAAACCTATGCAAAACACATGTAGATAAGTGTAAATATCCATAATTACCATTCAGCATGCATTGTGTAAAAATGAATAATTAGCATGTTTTTGTGCATAAATAAAAGAATAAAGAAATAAAAGAAAAAGAGGGAGATATTTATAATAAATATTGAGTGACCTAATCCAAAGGGAGGGCTCAGTATGGGTCAGACCGCAAAAAGAACCAAGTAGAGGGAGATAGGGAAGCTCATGTGTGTATATATACCTATTTATAAATAAAAATATTTTCCTCTATATAAAATAAAAAATGCATCTTTGTGAATTTGTATATATTTAAATATAAAATCAAAATAAAAATGGAAAAACAAAAAATAGAAATAAAACTCACTTCATCATTGTATATAGACCACATGTACATAAAACCACACATCTATTTATTTCTCCTTGTAAATAAATAATTAAAAGTCAGTAAAAATATGTATATATTCATTCCACATTTTATTGTGTAAATAAATAAAATCAAAATTAGAAAAATGAAAATAGAATAAAAAGAAATAAAATAAAAATCAAAGTCCACCTTGTATATATACCATGTATGTATATAAATAAAACTATTTATTTAACCCTTGTAAAAAATTAATAAAAATAAAATAAAAATACCCTATTATTCCAAATTTTATTCTATAAATAAATAAAATATAAAATTGGAATAAAATGTACAAAAATAAATAATTAAAAATCAAAAATAAAAAATACATATGTATATACCTGTATATAATAATAATATTTTGTAAATACTTAAATTATATTTCAAAAAAATAAAGAAAAATCATAAAAAATAATTAAAAATAAAGAAACATTTTTCATGTTTTAATTTTTTCGAAAATAAGTCATTTAGTATTTCTAAATGAATTTCCAACTATTTAATAAAAGTTGGCTTCTGATTGGTCCACGGGGGAACGTTGACCCCCGGTCAACTGCCCCCCCTGGACCACGTTGCACGGATCCTTTCCCCGACCCATTTTTCTCCCAATTTCTTGGCATGATCCGCTCGTCTTCAACCCAAAACCCCGGGCTCCGATTATCTACGATTCATCAGCGATCCATGCCTGCCTATCATATTAGGGATCCGCTCCTCGGATTACGCGCTCCACGACCATCTTGTCGGACCCTTAGTCATATAAAGCTCCTCCTCCGACAGCCTTTTCATGCTATCTTTGGCCTTCCTCCTCGACGCCAGTGAGCTCCTCCACCTCTCCTGAGTGACAGCCGTGCGAGAGAGAGTCGAAGCGAGGCTCGGGCAGCCGGGAACCACTGATCCAATGATGACCATCGTCGTGCGCCGCCGTGAGGTGCGCTAAGCCTCGGGACGCGACGCCCCCTTGAGGCCATAACCCCCAGAGCTCCGCCAGCTCCAGCACAGTCGATTTCCTCCACCAGGTAGCTCCGATAACTCCTAGGTTAGCTTATATTTTTGTTTTTCATTTTCTGTTCATGTAGCTCCGCGAGCTCTTCCTCAGTCGATTCCACCCATCAGGTATACCTAATTCTTACTATTTTGCTCTAATTTAAGATTACTCCAAAATCGACCTTCCGCCGCCTCCGATCAATTCATGTCACCTCACTCTTCGATTCGATCATCGGACGACACCTACATCTTCGCGAGCCTCCTCCTCACAATCTGCACCCACTCACACCCCATGTCTCGTCCCAGAGCAGGAACTTCGACCTCCACCGTCGTCGCTTCACCGGAGGTCGACCATCCCGACACACCAGCCACCCATTTCCCCTCTAACCGGGTTGAGGCACTTTGCCCTCGACCCAGCGTGCTTGTTGTGCTATTTTTCAGGTCAAAGGAGATCTACCTGAGGGTCTAAGCATCCAGGCACAGGAGCCCAACTCCGCCTTCGTCGCCGGAGCTCCTCGGAGTTGCCGGCGTCATCGGAGGAGGTCTTCAGCTGCGGAGCATCGAGGCGATCCTATTCCACATCCCAGCAGCAGCAGAGGAGGTCCATAGCGCGAGTATCGAGCCGGCGAACTGCGCCGGCGACCTGTTCTTGGAGGATCCTCCGTCACCGTCCGATCCTGCTCTTTCGCCCAGATTTGATCTCGAGCGTCCATTCGTGAGGATCTTGCAGCCGTCGGATTCTTATCAGGAGCTCCTCTGAAGCGTCCATCGCAGAGGAGAGGCGTGCACGCACTAGAGCCATCCGATCTTACACGTGGCACGCTTCCGTCCGTCCGATCAGTGCGAGGGTTCTTCGAAGAGGCGCCATTGCTTCTGCACTGTCCGATCATCCACGTGGCGTCGTCTCAGTCCTCCGATAATAATAGGGGTAAATTACTGTTAGGCCCCTCTTGTTTTTATCATTTACTTTTGAGTCCTGTAAATATTTATTTCAGTTGTTTTTATTTTGGAACAATTGCACTTAGGACCTGAAACTTTCTTGTATTTGCATTTTCGTCCCTGTTTATGTGAGACACGTGCTTCGTCACGTGAGTTTTTGGTGAAATTGCATCCTCTGTGCTGATGTTTTGATGTGTTATTGAATGAAATATACTTTCTAATATTTGCATCCATACCCCTGTGAGCGTTTTTATTCGACATGTATTGAAATCTTTGGGTATTTTGCAACTTCTTCCCTAGACTTTTAGCACGTGTTGCTAATAAGTCCCTGGAAGTAAGTTTTATTACATATAGGTCCCTATGTGCCTTGAACACGTGCAGTGCGCATGCATTCTTGGGAATTTTGCACGAGGGACCTCCAACTTCCTGATTTTGTTACATTTCAACCCCTGGAAACAAGTTTTCTTACATTTAGGTCCTTGTGCACTGCGGGCCTTTGTTTGATTTAAATAAAATATCAAATTAAACCCAAATTGCGTGAAATTTGGACATGTGGGTCCAGCCAATGTGTAAAATTTTCACTAAACATTTGGTACATTTTTTAGCCTTTTTATTATTTTTAAAAATTCAAAAACAACCATTTTTGCTCCAGTCCTGTTTATAAAATCCTAAAAAAATATTAAAACCCTTTTAAAAATTCTAAAAAATTAAGTTCTGCTTGTTTTTTCTTGTTTGATTTTCTATGTGAATTTGGCTATTTTTGGATTTATAAAAACCCTAAAAATTCAAAAACCCTTAAAAACTCATAAAAATTCTAGAAAATTGTAGAAAACTCCAAAAATAATAAACTCTTTTCCTGAATTTTCTTCATTGCTTCTATTTTTCATAAAAAATACCTTCAGGCACTTTTAGGACCATTTTATATTGTAAATTGGTCCTCCAATCCTGGCTGGACAGTTGTTCAATATTTCTGTCTTGTTTGATTTTTAGAAAATTCTATAAAAATCAGAAAAATCTCAAAAATTCATCAAAAATAGTAAAAAACCTAAAAAACGTAAAAAAATTTTTGTTGGAATTTTCGGAGCTTTTTGAAGTGTTTAAATAATTTGTTGATTGTGCTTGGTCTTGCCTTTTATTATTTTCCTCATTAATTAAAAATTCAAAAAAAATATAAAAATCATTAAAAAACCACCAAAAATACTTGTTTTTGTTTTATTTTCATTTTTGAATACTTCGTAGGTTGCAAGGTCAATTCGTGCTCCCTGAGTCCAACCCTAGGTGTTATACCAGGCTAATTACATAGCTAGGACCGCAATTCTGGTTTTCATTGTTTTTCTATCTTTATTTGGTGGTCCGATTTTGTTTTCTTGATTGAGATATGAGTCCCAAGAGGTTGAGGTCGCAACGACCATTGACACCTGATTTACCTTAGTCTATCGGGCGACTCATCAGAATGGCGCAGATGTTGGGGAGCACGGCTTAGTAGTCACTTTTTGATTTTTCCCGCGGTTTTCTTTTCAGCGGCTTTCGTGCATATTTTGTATATATATATCATTCATCTGCATAATTTTTCAAATAACCTTGTATGATACACTCTTCTTGTTTCCTTGCGAGGGTCTGAGGACGTAATCGCGAGAGTCGGAGGTGACTTTCTTCTCTATGAAGCCACATGAGAGCACAAGGAGACGAGCCGGAGTGCGGGAGCCACGAAATAGCCGTGGGGATTAGCTATAGATTAGGTTTAGCTTAGATTTACTTTTCAGCACTTGTTTGAACTATTGTAATAATACAGGGACAGGAATGAGACACTTGTGACATTCTAGGGTCTGTTTAGCCGAGCATTGGTGTGCTTGGGGGACATCATCGGATTTTCGCGGCTTTTTCGCGGTTTTCGACATTTATTTAGTGCTCATTTGATTTATGCAGATTTTAGCCCTAGCTTAGGAGTTTTCTTTGACTGTGACGTAATTAATTAAGGGCAAACCCTAATTATTTGCTTGTGCCTATAGATCGATAATTGGACTTAATTAATTAAATCACAAAGAAAAAGCCGCTTATTAGAGCTCTGGTCCACATGCCTTGAGGAGTCACATACAGCGCGTGCAAGATCAGTTGTGGCGGACACCGAGTGGCTCCTAAGATAGGACTCCGGACCTAGGCTCGAGTACTCGGCTACTGTTCTTCACGAGTAGAATTGCTTTGTTTAGGGCCGGTTTTTCTGCGTGCATCATATAGGTAGTTTATATTACGTCATTTACTTTATGCGCGGATCGTCCTGCATGTAGACTGTTGGAGTTAGGTATGCATTTCTTACTCTACATGCATCATTGATTCTCGCGCATCGGTTTTTTTGTCTTCTCCCCTTATTTTGGATGTAAAATAATCAGGAGAACCGAAAAATTCGTTAGGCGTTGTTTTTATCTGAAAAATACATAAAAAGAAAAACAATAAAATCGGGACTGCTAATCACACTTGATCTAAAAGACACCTCATTTGAATATTTGTCTTGGGAGAGTAATCCCCTCATTGTCTGGTTTGTATGAGCGAGAGAGTGACCCGTATCCTAAGCTAGTGCCATATCCGATTTCTTGACAGACTACCGGCTTTGTAGCCGGGACAGTCTGTTAGGAGTATTGGATTCCTATCAGCTCACGTAATCGGTCTGAAAGACTGACTTGATCACCTTAAATAAAATCGACAAGGTAATTGACCGAACTCTTACGGTCATCAGCTCGCGTTGCGTAGGTGAATCAGGGGTTTTGCTTTCTCATCTTGTGTGATTCCAGATCCCTTCTGCCTTCTCCCCTTCTATCTTCTCCATCTATCTTTCTCCCTCCCACCCTCCCTTCAGTCCTTTCTCTTCTTCTCCTTTATCCCTGGTTGATGGATCCCCCTCACTTCTGGCCGATCTTGCGGCCTCTTCTCCATTTTCTGACCATCAGTCCAGTCCACGTCGAGGGAGGTCGGATCTCTGACTAACCTCCTGCTCCCTCCCTCCCATCCCTCACTTTCTGGGCATGCTGCGCTAGACGTCTGCGGATATCAGATCAAGCAGATGCGAAACTCGGATGATGCCATAGCTAAGTTGAGAGTGCACTCCGTTCGTGATCAGAGAGAGCAGAGATTATCAGATACCTCCTATTCCAGTATGGTGGATGAGCAGATAGGATAGGGAGCTCAGTCAGCTTCTACATTAGGACCATTCGTTCTGGATCAGGAGCTTCTTCAGAGACTGCCGACATGTTCAGGGGAGGCGCACGAGGAGCCCTATCTTCACTTGTCCGAGTTCGAGGAGTTTTGTAGGACACAGATATATTTAGATATCACTGTAGAGGAGATGATGCTGAGGACCTTCCCATTTACGCTTCAGGACAGAGCCATGAGATGGCATAGACGATTGGGGAGGAGATTCGCTTCGTGGGGAGAGCTACGCTGAGAGTTTCTACAGAGATACTTTCCCCAGCATAGAGCAGAGTTTATGCGGTCTTTGATCACCGAGTTTTCAGTTGACCCCCAGGAGCCATTGCATGAGGCATGGCTGAGGCTTCTTGACCTCTTGAGGAGATTTCCGGACTACGGACTTTCACTAACAAACATTATTGAGATCTCCATGCGGGGGATGACTGCAGAGCAGATAGCGCTGGTGATTACCACATGTGGTGGTTCATACCGCAGTTCCGACATTCACTTATTGGATACCATCTCGCGGTTACTTTCATAGAGACCATCTTCACGAGATGCCGTAGTCTGGACAACACATGCGGACGTTACAGTACCAGTGCGGTGTGTCACACTACATGAGGATACAGCTTCTACACACCAGCCCGAGGACTTGGATGCCCCAGCACCACAGAGTACAGAGGAGATGACTTCGATAGCAGAGGTTCGGACCCAGAGTCTACTTGAGTTCCCGTTGGTCTTCCAGCTAGAGTTCGAGTCATCCCCAGAGTTCTTAGTTGACGAGTCTTGGATATCATATCTTCTGATACTCCAGGAGCCAGAGGAGTCCCCGCTTTTACAATCATTGATTCAGTCACTTCAGTGTCCAGTCCCGGAGGAGTCAACTTCTTTTCTGCAGAGACACTTCTCGAAGTCCGACAAATACCATGACTCAGCCCAGCAGCCACAGTTCAATATGGGACACCACTTTGAGAGATCAGATACATATAATCCCGTATTCGAGCCTTTTGTCCTCCATTTTGACGAGACAGACACACTTGCTGAGGACCAGTTGGCAGCCAGCATTGCCGTAGAGCGAGGATCAGCCGCAGACACACTTTCAGCCTCCGCAGTGTTGACCATTACCTTCTCCTGTTTCCAGATTGCCGAGAGCCACATTTCAGATGATGATGCAGCCTGGTGCACCGAGTGGATACTTGACAGCAGCGCAAATGCCCCTCTAGATCCTGATCCTCTATTTCTCACCTCTGATCTTGCATTTCTCCTCGAGGGTTATCTGCTGGAGAATGCCATACACGATGAGTACTCGGTTTCATCTTCTGAGAGTGTATCCGATCTGGCGGATCACGAAACCGAGTCTTCTGATCCTTCTAATTCTGAGTCATATCACCTCGACGACCCTCGCGAGGATGAGCCGATCCTTGAGATATTCGATGATCTGTCTGACTTGTCTCTACTTTATGCATCGGATATCAGTTTTCTTAGAGAGTCTCCTGATCTTGACTGTCCACACCTTTTCGAGACACTGATTGATGTGGAGGACTCCATGACTGATCCATCCTTCTCCACGTTTGATTTCTTTGGCTTTACGCTTCCACTCCAGTTTGATCCAGAGCCGACGATTTCTTTTGTGCTACCGGATCCCGATTACATACTTCCATATCCTTGGCCGGTAGCAGACACCCGCCTGATTGCATACCTGGGTGTCTTTCTTTACACTTTGCATTTCTCACTGTTCTCATACCGAGACTGCGAGGACAGTATAGCATTCGCCTTACAGATGCCAACCTGAACCTTGACACAGATTTGTCCTAGCCTTTACGCCCAGCTAGGGGCGTAAAAACTAGCGCTTGTTGAGAGGCACCTCAACATTGTACCCTTTTGTATGTACGTGTTTCGTCTTGGTTTCATCATTCTTTCTGCCATATTTGTTTTCACCCCAGGTCTCGTATAGGATTATCTTTGCTATAATTAGGATATACCTCATCCTAAGTATAGGGGGGTGGAAACACCGAGTTGTTCATATCGTTCTGTTTCATCACTTATGTTGTTGTCTATACTTAAGGATTCTTCACCTTAAGTATAGGGGGAGTTATGCCCTCCATCTTGTATATATTTGTTTATGTTCTTCGTGTCTTTCTACCTCTGTTTTGCTGCCTATACTTAGGGATATTTTACCCAAAGTATGGGGGGTAGACCATGTACATTCTTCACTCGGCTTTCCCTTTGTGTACAGCCTACTATACTTAGGATTAATTGATCCTAAGTATAGGGGGAAATGTCGAGATACTCTTGATTTCTATTATTTGATTCGTCTTTGTATATAGCCATTCCTTTTCACTTCCCTATATTAAGCACGAGTTATGTCTTCTTCTTCATCTCTTCTGATCACTCTGAGGACATCGTTCGAGCTAAGTATAGGGGGGTGTATATATTTCATACATACTTTAGCCATAACTCGTACTTTGTGTGAGTGTGTTAATAAATAAAAATGGCTAAAACCCAAAAATCCATAAAAATTAAATATTTTTCCTTGTAAATAAACATTCTTTTATTGCACATACATAACTATTGTACAAATTATTTTTGTAAAAATGTTTGTAAAAACTTTCTGTGTAAATAGCTTGTAAATATTTTCTTATCAAAATTACGTATATAGTAAAAAAAATTTCCAAAATGTTTTGAAAATCAAAAGTTTGCAAAAACCTCGTGTAAATTTGTGTACATATTTTGCAAAACTTGCATTCATGCATACATCCATGGTTTCAAAAAAAATTTCAAAAATTTTGCATATGTGTAAATTTTTTTAAATAGCATCCTTGTAAATATTTGCATAATTTTTCCTAGATTCTAGTTGACATTTAAACTAGCCTGGAATTAAATTGGAAAATGGAGCTTAATTAAGATCTTAATCCACCTAAATATAAGAGGAACCTTATAGGGCTTAGGGTTAAGGCTTTTCAGGTCCATGGGGACTTAATTCTTTGAGTCCACTAGGCTATGAGCATATGTCATCTTGATGAGCCTAAGTAGAGCACTTAACAACACACGCATGACTCTCAGAGACAATGGCTTGACTTGCACCAGCACTTTGCACCTAGCTCTCCACGGATGAGGTGGTGAGGAGGCAGTTTCCTTTGGCTCGGGGTAGCATATGAGGGTAGTACTTCTAGGCGGAACCTCTCTTCTTCTTATAGTGAAGGAAGTGCGTCTCAACTTGGTCTGGTGGTTATGAAGTATAAAGACAGAAGTTGTGGGTTGCAATAAAGCTTCAAAAGAGGGATAGTCTACTGGCTCAAGAGGAAAAACTCCGTGTATATATGTTGCACCATGTAGATATGTTGTACATATGCACATGAAAAAAAATGTGCAAAAAGAAAAGAACTCCAAAAAAGTGGTGGGTCAGATTGAAAATTTAATAATCCCACCGGAGTGTACATAGTCAAATAAAGCAAAAGCTTATGGTATACATGTTCCATCTCATGAAGCTTGCAGCGGGAGACTCAGCTACACTGGTTAGAGCTCCCAAGGATACATGGCTACACTGGCCATGGTCCATTCTCTTCTTCCACCTCTTCTTGAGCTGGTTGCACTTGAACTTAGAAGGGAATACCCTGCTTCTCGAGGAAAGAGTTGTTAGACCGAGGCATTAGAGTTACCAGGTTGAGGGAGGTTGTTTCTTTGTTACTTCTGAGGTGGGGAGCTACATATCACTTACATCGTACAAGGAAAGATTCATGTTCATTAGAGTTTGTGTATGCAGACTTGTTCTGATCTGGCTTATTGAGGAGTCTTGCCCATAGATTGGTGGAACTAAGAGGCTGTTAGGTTTTAAGCTTAAGTCCAAATAAGGCTCCGACACATTAATAATTCAAAGATCTGATCGAGCTCCATATTTCAGTTTAATGAAGGCAAGTTTCATAATCAGCTTTGATTCAAGTATTTTCTCCTCTTTTTTCTTTTTCACTTCTTTTTCAAATACGTTTTTGCTAAGGGACTAGCAAAGTTAAGTATAGGGGTGATGAATACCCATCCATCACTCTTTACTCTTTTATTTTAGCTACAAAACCTATGAAAAACACATGTAGATAAGAGTAAATATCCATAATTACCATTGAGCATGCATTGTGTAAAAATGAATAATTAGCATGTTTTTGTGCATAAATAAAAGAATAAAGAAATAAAAGATAAAGAGGGAGATATTTAGAATAAATATTGAGCAACCTAATCCCAAGGGAAGGCTCAGCATGGGCCTGACCGCAAAAAGAACCAAGTAGAGGGAGATAGGGAAGCTCATGTGTGTGTATATACCTATTTATAAGTAAAAATATTTTCCTCTAAATAAAACAAAAAATGCATCTTTGTGAATTTGTATATATTTAAATATAAAATCAAAATAAAAATGGAAAAACAAAAAATAGAAATAAAACTCACTTCATCATTGTATATAGACCACATGTACATAAAACCACACATCTATTTATTTCTCCTTGTAAATAAATAACTAAAAGTCAATAAAAATATGTATATAGTCCACATTTTATGGTATAAATAAATAAAATCAAAATTAGAAAAATGAAAAAAGAATAAAAAGAAATAAAATAAAAATCAAAGTCCACCTTGTATATATACCATGTATGTATATAAATAAAACTATTTATTTAACTCTTGTAGATAATTAATAAAAATAAAATAAAAATACCCTATTATTCCAAAGTTTATTACATAAATAAATAAAATACAAAATTGGAATAAAATGTACAAAAATAAATAATTAAAAATCAAAAATAAAAAATACATATTCATATACCTGTATATAATAATAATATTTTGTAAATACCTAAATTATATTTCAAAAAATAAATAAAAATCATAAAAAATAATTTAAAAGTAAAGAAACATTTTTCATGTTTTAAGTTTTTCGAAAATAAGTCATTTAGTATTTTTAAATGAATTTCCAACTATTTAATAAAAGTTGGCTTCTGATTGGTCCACGGGGGAACGTTGACCCCCGGTCAACTGCCCCCCCTGGACCACGTTGCGCGGATCCATGCCCTGACCCATTTTTCTCCCATTTTCTTGGCATGATCCGCTCGTCTTCAACCCAAAACCCCAGGCTCCGATTATCAATGATTCATCCGCGATCCACGCCTGCCTATCATATTATGGATCCGCTCCTCAGATTGCGTGCTCCATGACCATCTTGTCGGACCCTTAGTCATATAAAGTTCCTCTTCCGACAACCTTTTCACGTTATCTTTGGCCTTCCCCCTCGACGCCAGTGATCTCCTCCACCTCGCCTGAGTGACAGCCGTGCGAGAGAGAGTCGAAGCGAGGCTCGGGCAGCCGAGAACCACTGATCCGACGATGACCACCGTCGTGCACCGCCGCGAGGTGCGCTAAGCCTCAGGACGCGACACCCCCTTGAGGCCATGACCCCTGGAGCTCCGCCAGCTCCAGCACAGTCGATTTCCTCCACCAGGTATCTCCGATAACTCGTAGGTTAGCTTAGATTTTAGTTTTTTGTTTTCTGTTCATGTAGCTCTGCGAGCTCTTCCCCAGTCGATTCCACCCATCAGGTATACCTAATTCTTCCTATTTTTCTCTAATTTCAGATTACCCCCAAATCGACCTTTCGCCATCTTCGATCAATTCACGTCACCTCACTCTTCGATTCGATCATCGGACGACACCTACATCTTCGCGAGCCTCCTCCTCACATTTTGCACCCACTCACACCCCATGTCTCGTCCCGGAGCAGGAACTTCGACCTCCACCGTCATCGCTTCGCCGGAGGTCGACCATCCCGATACACCAGCCGCCCATTTCCCCTCTAACCGGGTCGAGGCACTTTGCCCTCGACCCAGCGTGCTTGATGTGCTATTTTTCAGGTCAAAGGAGACCCACCTGAGGGTCTAAGCATCCAGGCACAGGAGCCCAGCTCTGCCTTCGTCACCGAAGCTCCTCGGAGTTCGTCGACATCATCGGAGGAGCTATTCAACTGCGGAGCATCGAGGCGATCCTATTCCACATCCCAGCAGCAGCAGAGGAGGTCCACATTACGAGTATCGAGCCGACGAACTTCGCCGGTGACCTGTTCTTGGAGGATCCTCCGTCACCGTCCGATCGTGCTCTTTCGCCCAGATTTGATCTCGAGCGTCCATTCGCGAGGAGCCTGCAGTCGTTGGATTCTTATCAGGATCTCCTCTGGAGTGTCCATCGCAAAGGAGAGGCGTGCACGCACAAGAGCCGTCCGATCTTACACGTGGCACGCTTCCGTCTGTCCGATCAGAGCGAGGGTTCTTCGAAGAGGCGCCATCGCTTCTGCATCGTCCGATCATCCACGTGGCGTCGTCTCAGCCCTCCGATAATAATAGGGGTAAATTACTCTTAGGTCCCTCTTATTTTGTCATTTACTTTTGAGTCCTGTAAATATTTATTTCAGTTCTTTTTATTTTGGAACAATTGCACATAGGACGTGAAACTTTCCTGTATTTGCATTTTCGTCCCTGTTTATGTGAGACACGTGCTTCATCACGTGAGTTTTTGGTGAAATTGCATCCTCTGGGCTGATGTTTCGATGTATTATTGAATGAAATATACTTTATGATATTTGCATCCATACCCCTGTGAGCGTTTTTATTCGACATGTGTTGAAATCTTTGGGTATTTTGCAACTTCTTCCCAAGACTTTTAGCACGTGTTGCTAATAAGTCCTTGGAAGTAAGTTTTATTACATATAGATCCCTATATGCCTTGAACACGTGCGGCGCGCGTGCATTCTTGGGAATTTTGCACGAGGGACCTCCAACTTCCTGATTTTGTTACATTTCAACCCCTGGAAACATGTTTTCTTACATTTAGATCCTTATGCACTGTGAGACTTTGTTTGATTTAAATAAAATATCAAATTAAATCCAAATTGCGTGAAATTTGGACACCTAGCTCCTGCCACTGTGTAAAATTTTCACTAAAAATTTGGTACATTTTTTAGCCTTTTTATTATTTCTAAAAATTCAAAAACAGCCATTTTTGCTCCAATCCAGTTTATAAAATCCTAAAAAATATTAAAACCTTTTAAAAATTCTAAAAAAATTAAGTTTTTCTTATTTTTGCTTGTTTGATTTTCTACGTGAATTTAGCTATTTTTGGATTTATAAAAACCCTAAAAATGGAAAAAACCCTTAAAAACTCATAAAAATTCTAAAAAATTGTAGAAAACTCCAAAAATAACAATCTCTTTTCCTGAATTTTCTTCATTGCTTCTATTTTTCATAAAAAAATACCTTCAGGCTCTTTTAAGACCATTTTATATTTTAAATTGGTCCTCCAAGCCTGGCTAGACAGTAGTTCAATATTTCTGTCTCGTATGATTTTTAGAAAATTCTATAAAAATCCGAAAAATCTCAAAAATTCATCAAAAATAGTAAAAAGCCTAAAAACATAAAAATATTTTTTTTGAAATTTTTGGAGCTTTTTAGAGTGTTTAAATAATTTATTGATTGTTCTTGGTCTTGCCTTTTATTATTTTCCTCATTTATTAAAAATTCAAAAAAATATAAAAATCATTAAAAACCACCAAAAATAATTGTTTTTGTTTTATTTTCATATTTGACTACTTCGTAGGCCGCAAGGCCAATTCGAGCTCCCTGAGTCCGACCATGGGTGATATACCAGGCTAATCACATAGCTAGGACCGCAATTCTGGTTTTCATTGTTTTTCTATCTTTATTTGGTGGTCCAATTTTGTTTTCTTGATTGAGCTCTGAGTCCCGAGAGGTTGAGGTCGCAACGCCATTGACACCTGATTTACTTTAGTCTATCGGGTGGCTCATCAGAGCTCCTTAAAAGAATGATTTGTGACTTGTCCATTCTGCAAGCTCCTGATTGGTCTCTTCCTTTTGAGATCATGACTGGCGCATCATATTTTGCTATAGGATCTATATTGGGGCAGTGGTGAGATCGGATTATGTTCTCCATTCACTACTCGATTTTGGACCCTACTCAAAAAAATTACACGATGGCCGAAAAGGAAACGCTCATCGTAGTATGCTCTTTAGAGAAATTCAGATCTTATATCTTAGGATCAAAAGATCCTAAGATATAATTTGTTATATCTTAGTATACAAAGATCACTAAGTTATTAGTATCTGATAGAAAAGAAGGATGCAAAGGCGTATCTTCTTACATAGATATTATTTCTCCAAGAATTTGATTTGGAAATTAAGGATAAACCTAGAGTTACAAATGTAGTGGCTGATCATCTATGAAGATTAGATTTGAAAGATTCCCCTAATGTAGAAACAATCGGAGAAATCTTTCCAGACGCTTCTATCTGTGTTGTAGATTCACTCCCATGGCATGCCAACATGGTGAACTATCTTGTGTCCAAGCAAGTTCCCCATGGTCAAACTATGAACAGTATTGACAGACTGAAGTTGGATTCAAAGCAATGCCATTATCAGGATCCGTTCTTTTTCTTCGAGGGCTAGATTCTATCTAGAGAAGGGGTTTTCCATGGGTCCCTTTCCCAACAAGAATGGATTTGAGTACATCTTATTAGTGGTGGATTATCTATCGAGATGGATGGAAGTTATACCAACTCGAGCCGCAGATAATAGGATTGTCTGTAAGTTCATAAAGGATCACATTATTTCAAGATTCATGGTCTTAAAAGTTCTAATATCTTATGGAGGTAGCCATTTTGTGATCAGAGAGATGAAATGATTAGATAAGGACTATCAGTTTGAGCATTAAGTGACTAGTCCTTACCACCCTCAATTGAATGACATGGTAGAGGTTTCCAATAGGTAGGTGAAGAGTATACTGCAGAATCCAGTTCGCCCCGATAAGAAGAATTGGTCCCAACTATCGGACCAACTTCGGTGGGCTTAAAGAATGGCATACAAGACCCCTCTGGGCACTTCCTCTTTTAGATCGATATATGGCAAGCCATGTCATTTGCCTGCAAAATTGATTCACAAGTCTGAGTGGGCAATAAAGGAAATTAATAAGATCTATCACTTAGGAATACTGTGTAGAGACCTGAACCTCAATGAGCTTGTGGAGATCCACAACCGAGTATATGGCAACAACATGATTTATAAGGATAAAGTTAAGAAGTAGCATGATTTACATATTAGATGCGAGAAATTTATCCCTGGACAGAAGGCATATTGTTTAATGCGAAGTCGAGGAACTTCCATGGGAAACTTGTTGGACATGCGAGCCCACGGCGAGCCATTATGCAATAAATGTTATTGTAATTCACTCCTTAAAACTGAAATAAAGAGTACATAATTTGCATAATAGGTCCCTTAGTACAATTAGGGTTATGTACCATGGCCATCTTAATGATCATACAGCTGTTGATTCAATTATTGAATCATAGAGGCTGGTGCTTAGATGAATATCTAATGAGTTAGATTGAGGACTCATCGAGCATTGTCAAATGATCGTTAAGAGATGATCTCCAGCCTGAGTAGGAGATGGCAATCCTTATCTTTAAAGGTTGATATCTGACCGACCTCTTGATGCAGGTCCTCTGCATAGGAATAGAGATTCGTAGGTGTCAGATTAGTTAAGTCAAAGAGTTGACTTAACGAGATCGAGATAACCGAAGTCCTATATCATATGTTATCATGATATAGGCACGCATCCTCTGACCGGAGACAGATGTGTTACTATATGTCTGAGTATGTACATTTGGCAGACCAATAGGTTGATGACCTAATCAAGGTCTATACACCGGCATGCTGGTGTGCATGTAAGGGTATGTGAGTAATACGATCTCTCAAAGGGAACATACAGGTTCATTCACTGAACCGGAAGACATGAGCTCACTAATGAGATATTGGGAAGAATCAAATTCCGTGTGCACGGTCGTCTCGCTTTGGAAGCTTGACTGGATTTGTAGGTTTGATATATACTTTTGGAAAGTATATGATCAAGACCTAGGTATGATATATGCTTTTGGAAAGTATATGATCGATACCGACTCCCAATGATCGAATGAGAAACTTACTGATAAAACCATGAAGTAGACAGTATAAAGTTGATCCAATACTTCGGGTTTAGTCTGAGTCTTCCAGTATGCAGGATGTGCAGGTATTGGGAATACCTGAGGGTGATGTGATCATAAACGATTGTATAACCATGACGCTTCCATTCCTAGGGAGTGATGAAACGGGTCTGGATTTTAGTGACTCCTCTCAGTAGAGAAGTGATCTGATCTTGGTCCAAGTGTTGGACATTGATCTGAATGTGATTCAGATACAATGAGAAGATTAGATTTACGGTCTTGATTTAATCAAGCATCTATGGGAGGCCCGCGATCTGGATTTGAGATACGATCTCAATATCCATGTCACTATACGTGGAACAATACAATCGCCCTGTCTTTATCTCCAAGTATCTGCGGAGAAAGCGCATTATCCTTGAAGGAGTTCATGGATAATTCTATTGTTGATTTATGTATCCGAGCATTGAGAAAATGGATAATTAAATGCGATTTAATTATCATGATTAATATGAATTTGATTCATATTATAAAGAGAGATATCTTAGATAATTAAATGTGATTTGATTATCAAAGATGTAAATAATGTGAATATGATTCATATTATTTGAACACAAGAGAATAGAGATCCAAGATGATTAAGTGTGATTTAATTATCATGGATATGAATAATGTGGATAGCAATATCCATATTAGTCATATATATTATAAATGTGATTTATAATATATAAGAGAGAGATGTTTGTAATTTACATTTATTAATTAAATGTTAATGTGAATTGGATTCACATTGAACATTAAATTGAAAATGTAATTTACATTTTATTTTGGGTCGTGAATGTGATTCGCAAATTTTTAATGGCAAGATTGCAATGTCTACAAAATAATTGTGAATTATTTTTGTAGAATAATATGCAACAAAAGTTGTTGCATAATCTTGGAGATTACATTAAAGAGATGAGAGCCACCTTCCATGTATATCGAGTGGACGGCCACCACTCTTATTTGGAATGTGTGGCCGTCCCCTCCTTCCAACATGGAAGGAGGCACTCTCTCTCCTATGATCTCCAAGAGATCTTGATTTAATTTGGTAATTAAATTATGTTGATTTATCAACATATATTTAATCTAAATTAAATTAATTATTGTTGGTTTTACCAACACAAATCTTGACCATTAAAAGAAACACAATCAATGAGAGCCATTGGATTTGTGTTGTCACATGGATTGAGATCCATGGATCCCAAAACCCTATAAAAGGAGAGGCACCCCATTGCTCTTCCTAACACACAATGCTTGAGAAGCATATATCTCTCTCTCTCTTTCTCTCTCTCTCCCTCTCATGGCCGTCCACCATGGATGCCCTAGAGAGGTTCTCCATCGCCGCAGTGTCGTCGTTATGTTGCCCGATGGTTTGTTCGTGGAACTCCGTCTACTTCAACGTGCCTTGCTCGTGAAGAAGACGTCGGATCTTGTGTGTCGAGATCAGGAGATCCGCCGCTTGGATCATCAACATGGATTGCGAGAAGCACGCGGTTCATCCCCGCGCTCGCAAGCGTCTCCTCCGTCGGATCGGACTTGAGACAGGAGGACTCTTCGTTTAGAGACTCGATTGCAACCACTCTTCAAGAGGTAAACCTAAGACTTGTTTGTGGTTTAGACGAAATGATCCGAGAAGTGTTCTTGGATCATGTGGTTTCGTCACACGAAAATTTTTTAATTTCCGCTGCATAGAACAACTAGTGCGACTAGTCGTTCTTCGTCGTATTCGATACGACGATCACGCTTCCGTGATGCGCTTGAGTATCTAACCATATCCTTCAAGTGGTATCAGAGCCAGGTTGGTGGTTTTGGATACGATCCATAAACCGAGGACGACTTGGGTTCATTAGGGTTTGCGAAAGTTTTCTTGCATTTCATTTTCGCATCTCTGTTTTGATATTATTTTCGGCACTGTTTAAATTGTTTAAACACGAAAATAATATTTGTATTTTATTCCCCATTAAATAAGGAAACCGTAGGATCTGAGTTTGCGTGATTTCGATTCTGTTTGCTCTAGATATGCTCATTTTAGTGAACATGTATCCACTGTTTCGGGGACTGCGGATCATGACGTAATTAAGATGTTAATTGCGGATTTGAAACGCCTTGAAATGCGTGCAAATCACTTGGATTCTGTTGTAAATCAAGTTAGCAAACTTTAGAAATTTACTTTGCTTAATTTGGATTTAAATTGATTGAGATATGGTATTTTTAGTAAGTGAGGGTCACTGCTGAAAATACTTTCCTAATCAAGAACCTAGTGATTGTCATTTAATTAATTAGTGAAATTAAATTGTTTAATTTCCTGGAATAATTATGCATAAATATTTGTGAAATATTTAATGATAATTATGTCCTTAAATGACTTTGCCCTAACCAACAAATGATTAGATGTGATCTAGATCAAGATTGGTTACATGATCTACATGATCAACATTCCAACAAACATGTTGCTTGAATAGGACTTGGGATTTGTTTAGCAAATCTCATTATAATGTTAATCAAAATTGTTTTGATTATTACTATATGGTATAATTTCGGTTGAAGAACCGATGATCATCTCAAGTACAAAATGATCTATTTTGCATTATCCTTTCCCGAGGTGGATATGGTGTCTAGTAGGAGAGCATTGGGGTTACGGGTTGCAACGTATGTGGTCCGTCCCACTCTCGTCGGTACTGGCCATGACAGCGGGTAGGGTTAGTATAATGCTTAAGAAATCATGATGTATTTCTAATTATTAAAATTCGAAATAATACGTATTTGAGATAATACCATAATTCAAGTAACTATTAAAATGTTTGTTGGATAATAATTGGATCATTAATTTAATATGATTAGATTAAATGAAATCCAATTAAAATTAAAACACTCTATTATGAATAGATATGTTATTTCCCTTAGAAGAATTAATCATAATGAATATGATTATAATGATTAATTAGAATTTGAATATGATATGGAGGATCACATAAGTGACATCCATGGTCTCCCGTCAAGGCGAAGGGTTCCGTCGCCAGGGATTGTATATAGGAGACGCATGTCCGAAGTGACAGCTCCTGTATGCAAGCGCATTTGGATCGGGCTCTTTGCTTCTCGAAAGAGTAAGGCCGTATACGTAGTGACCCCAATATCGGATCCTCATATTATTTGGGCGATATTGGATTGCGTATAGCGAGTACTATTCCTGTTGACGGTTGGTTCAATTAACGACGGGTCACCATCGCCTTAGGGGTGGTGGGCCTGGGTGTTAAAGACCGAATTGGGAATGCAAGTTGGACTTGCAAGGCGGAATGTGTTCCCGCTTCTTTTTTATCCGAGTTGCAGATTCTCATATTATTGGGATGTAACAAAGATAAGGAAGGAGATCCCAGATCTTGTTGAGATATAATGGTAAGTATATCTCTTACATTGAAAGTGATTAAGGGAATGAACTTTTAGTGTTGACAAGACAAGACAACTTTGATATAAAAATCCTAAATCAAAGTAAAATATATATATTTATATATTTATGCAAATTTCTTATTTCAGATAATCCTTCATTAAAACCCACTCAATGATATACTCAATAATAACCAGTAAAATATCATGGATTGGACTCATGATCCAGATATTGTACTTGCAATTGGACACATAATGTATGTGGTTGCAATGTGCAAGTTTCCTCATAATATTGAGGAATGACAATTAAATAGATAATAGGACTACAACCCTAGGGTTTGTATGTCTCTATAGTCTTGATCTCTCATCGGATGTACTTTGGAAGTGACATGTCGATGATGATCGCAATTGTCAAATGATCCTTATAAAATTAATGAAGATATTCTGGCATACATATGTGCTCTTGACATTTAACATGAATGAGATGGTTCACTGCATCATGCAGAATGGTGGCTCTATAAGAGATGATGTATTCAAATTGTTTAAGTACCTACCTGAACCTATGTTTTAAGAGTTTAGATGAATGTAGATGATGAGTGTCATCATTCTACTATCTATACTCTGGTCATTCATGAAGCTTCATAATATTCATATTGTATGAATTTAATGAACATGTATAAATGTTGAAATGCTCTTACATAAGAGATCCTTAGTCTTAAGCAATGGTTGCTTATAGATAAAGGGAGCGCAGTGGAAGCATGGGTTGGACCCGAGTAAGAAGTATGGTCAAAGAGTTGACTATACATCTATGACTTCCATATGTCATCCGAAGAGTTGGATGAATGCCAATACTGCAATAAGTTGATGTGTTGATAGTATGACTATCAAGTCTATCTAGAATCCTTAGAGAAGGACTCGGATGGAGCATCGGATTAATCTACATAAATCATTGATAAGATAAAGTCAAATAATTGTATCTCAATCTTCTGATGACATTTGCAATAGGTTGCATATGTTTTAGAAGACTGGAAAATTTGATCTTAAAGGTTTATAGTTATCCACATGGATATTGATGCAATTGTTGCAACAATCTCTGTTGGATTGATAGACTTGTTAATTTCAGTGGGAGAGTCCTTAGTCTTAGAGAATGTCTCTATGACCTAGATATAAGAATACACTCATTGTTTGTTTCTAAATGTTGGAAATAAACATGAATTCTGAGGTAGAACTATCATAAAGAGTTATGATGGAGATTTTTTAGATAGTAATCTAAAATCTAGTGGACTCCACTAAATTAGAAAATTGATGAATGGGTCATTAACATTTCTAAATGTTGAAATTAAAACTTAAGATCAATATGAGGATGAAGATCATTTGACAATGATCTAGCATCAAGCTTTGGACATTTGTTTATTGATTTGATCAATAGACTAGTAAGAGATGAAACTTTAGAATGTCTAAAATTTCAAAACTTACGTACTTATGAATATTGTATTCAAAGTAAAATGTCCAATGCACCCTTCTTAGAGAAAGGTGTAAGATGCCAAGGTATTCAGGATCTCATGCATATTGATGTATGTAGATCATCTATATCATAGTAAACATTATGGATATGTGATATATGTTGATGATTATGTATTATATGAGATTTCTTCTCTTCACATAAGAAACCTTTGAAATGTTCAAAGATTTCATTATTTTTGGTTTAGAACCAAAGTTTGAAGGAAGATAAAATGAATTTGATCTAATCTAGGTAGCAAGTACCTACTAGATAAATTCAAAGAATACCTTATAGAGATATGAATATCACTTCTATCTCAATCCTCCTAACACACCTTAACTCAATAGAGTTATAGATAGATACAATTGGATCATGTGTGACATGATCTTATCAATGATGAATTTTAGCATAATTATCCCTTAGTTTCCAGGTATATATGTGTAGAAGAGACTACAATATATATGCTTAATATGATTCCATGCATGCAAGCTGGAATCTAGCACTTGAGAGTGCTACTTCATTAGAAAAATAAAGGATGGTATTGGATACCTACTTTATGACCTCGATATTCTTAAAATATCTCATCTCTGAGAATGTGATTCTTAGATGTTGGGACTCTTGAGAATCAAGATAAAAATGAAGTGTAGGAACTCATTTAATCTTGAGAAGATAATGAGGCTCCTGAAATTGGAAACTACGAGGACAATTAAAAATGAAACACTAATACCTCTTCAAATGAGTTTGAGGATGGATTCCATGTGTCAGAGAAATCTGACAATGATTGAACTTCATGTGATGAAGCTTCTGAAGATCATAGCATGGATAGATGGATGTTAGCAATAAAAGTGTAATGTAGACTTCATATGCAAGTGTTGTATATGGACCCTCGTGGATCCACCTATATGGGTAAAACCTGTAAAGGTGTAAATGGATCTTCAAGAGAAAGGGAACCTGATGAGAAGGTAGAGACCTTCAAAGCACGGTTCGTAGCCATAAGCCACACACCGGAAGAGAAGACATTGCTTGCAATGAGACTTTCTCTTCGGTGACCATGCTTAAAATCATCAGAATATTGCTAACCTTAGCTACACAACTTGACTATTGCATCTTCAAGATGTATGTCAATATTGCATTCCTCTACGAATACCTCTTTGAGGATATTCACATGAAGTAGCCCCAGGGCTTCATGGTTGAGGAAAGCAAGGTGTGCAAACTAAGGAATCCATCTATGGACTCAAATAAGCTTCTTGAAGTTGGACCATAAGATTTGATGGAATTATAATTGTTATGATTTCAGATAGAATCTTGATGAGCCATGTGAAGCTTAGTGGGAGTGCCTTTGTGTTCATCTTGCTGAATGTAGATGATATCCTGATCATTTAAAATGATATAAGGATAATAATAAGTGTTTTATTATCTGGTTGTTCCATAACTTGAGATATGATCTCAAAGATACCTCTTAGATCTTAGTTCTGAAGATGTTCAGGTGCAAAGAGAAGAGGGTATTGGGATTGTCACATTAATAGTACATCTTGGACATATTCCATTTTATGGAAAATTCCAAGAAAGGCTTCCATCCCTTAAGATATGGTACTGACCTATCTAAAGGGATAGCACCTCAAAGAGTTGAGGAAGTGAATGCTAGAATTACTTGCCCTTGGGCATCAGTTCTGAGAAGCCGGGTGTGTGCTAGATGTGTACAAAAGCCAGATGGCTGCCATGCAGTGGGAGTAGTAAACTATTACTAATCCTACTATGGAAATTAAATACTTGATTGCAGTAAATGCAAAATCTTCATATATGACAAGATTTTTGAGATAGTGATCTCGAAGTCTTATCTTCAAAAACTTAAGACTTTATAGATAGAGATCTAAAAGGTCTTAATTGTGGATACCTTAAGAGATAGTGATCTCCAGGAATAAGGGTATTCTGATAATGATTATGGAAATACTGGTTATGATAATTATTAAGCTGTAGTGTCAAAGACACTGTAACTAACTAGATTGAGTATTGGTTGCATAAGATGCAACAATCGCATTAGATGCGAGCACTGTTACTGGGGATATGTAAGTGTCGTAAAAGGACTTGGCATAGTCTCGCGGGAACAGAGTGACTGATCAGCTTACCTAGCTATTTTCTAAATAGCCTATGATTGTCACATGAATGTGGGTTTAAATGATTAGCCCATCAATGGCTCTTTGGGCTATGGGAGATTGTTGGACATGCGAGCCCACGGCGAGCCATTATGCAATAAATGTTATTGCAATTCACTCCTTAAAACTGAAATAAAGAGTACATAATTTGCATAATAGGTCCCTTAGTACAATTAGGGTTATGTACCATGGCCATCTTAATGATCATACAGATGTTGATTCAATTATTGAATCATAGAGGCTGGTGCTTAGATGAATATCTAATGAGTTAGATTGAGGACTCATCGAGCACCGTCAAATGATCGTTAAGAGATGATCTCCAGCCTGAGTAGGAGATGGCAATCCTTATCTTTAAAGGTTGATATCTGACCGACCTCTTGATGCAGGTCCTCTGCATAGGAATAGAGATTCGGAGGTGTCAGATTAGTTAGGTCAAAGAGTTGACTTAACGAGATCGAGATAACCGAAGTCCTATATCATATGCTGTCATGATATAGGCACGCATCCTCTGACCGGAGACAGATGTGTTACTATATGTCTGAGTATGTACATTTGGCAGACCAATAGGTTGATGACCTAATCAAGGTCTATACACCGGCGCGCTGGTGTGCATGTAAGGGTATGTGAGTAATACGATCTCTCAAAGGGAACATACAGGTTCATTCACTGAACCGGAAGACATGAGCTCACTCATGAGATATTGGGAAGAATCAAATTCTGTGTGCACGGTCGTCTCACTTTGGAAGCTTGACTGAATTTGTAGGTTTGATATATACTTTTGGAAAGTATATGATCAAGACCTAGGTATGATATATGCTTTTGGAAAGTATATGATCGATACCGACTCCCAATGATCGAATGAGAAACTTACTGATAAAACCATGAAGTAGACAATATAATGTTGATCCAATACTTTGGGTTTAGTCTGAGTCTTCCAGTATGCAGGATGTACAGGTATTGGGAATACCTGAGGGTGATGTGATCATAAACGATTGTATAACCATGACGCTTCCATTCCTAGGGAGTGATGAAATGGGTCTGGATTTTAGTGACTCCTCTCAGTAGAAAAGTGATCTGATCTTGGTCCAAGTGTTGGACATTGATCTGAATGTGATTCAGATACAATGAGAAGATTAGATTTACGGTCTTGATTTAATCAAGCATCTATGGGAGGCCCGCGATCTGGATTTGAGATACGATCTCAATATCCATGTCACTATACGTGGAACAATACAATCACCCTGTCTTTATCTCCAACTATCTACGGAGAAAGTGCATTATCCTTGAAGGAGTTCATGGATAATTCTATTGTTGATTTATGTATCCGAGCATTGAGAAAATGGATAATTAAATGCGATTTAATTATCATGATTAATATGAATTTGATTCATATTATAAAGATATATATCTTAGATAATTAAATGTGATTAGATTATTAAAGATGTAAATAATGTGAATATGATTCATATTATTTGAACACAAGAGAATAGAGATCCAAGATGATTAAGTGTGATTTAATTATCATGGATATGAATAATGTGGATAGCAATATCCATATTAGTCATATATATTATAAATGTGATTTATAATATATAAGAGAGAGGTGTTTGTAATTTACATTTATTAATTAAATGTTAATGTGAATTGGATTCACATTGAACATTAAATTGAAAATGTAATTTACATTTTATTTTGGGTTGTGAATGTGATTCACAATTTTTTAATGGCAAGATTGCAATGTCTACAAAATAATTGTGAATTATTTTTGTAGAATAATATGCAACAAAAGTTGTTGCATAATCTTGGAGATTACATTAAAGAGATGAGAGCCACCTTCCATGTATATGGAGTGGACGGCCACCACTCTTATTTGGAATGTGTGGCCGTCCCCTCCTTCCAACATGGAAGGAGGCACTCTCTCTCCTATGATCTCCAAGAGATCTTGATTTAATTTAGTAATTAAATTATTGATTTATCAACATATATTTAATATAAATTAAATTAATTATTGTTGGTTTTACCAACACAAATCTTGACCATTAAAAGAAACACAATCAATGCGTTGTGTTGTCCCATGGATTGAGATCCATGGATCCCAAAACCCTATAAAAGGAGAGGCACCCCATTGCTCTTCCTAACACACAATGCTTGAGAAGCATATCTCTCTCTCTCTCCCTCTCATGGCCGTCCACCATGGATGCCCTAGAGAGGTTCTCCATCGTCGCAGTGTCGTCGTTATGCTGCCCGATGGTTTGTTCATGGAACTCCGTCTACTTCAACGTGCCTTGCTCGTGAAGAAGATGTCGGATCTTGTGTGTCGAGATCAGGAGATCCGCCACTTGGATCATCAACATGGATTGCAAGAAGCACGCGGTTCATCCCCGCGCTCGCAAGCGTCTCCTCCGTCGGATCGGACTTGAGACAGGAGGTCTCTTTGTTTAGAGACTCGATTGCAACCACGCTTCAAGAGGTAAACCTAATACTTGTTTGTGGTTTAGACGAAATGATTCGAGAAGTGTTCTTGGATCATGTGGTTTCGTCACATGAAATTTTTTTTAATTTCCGCGGCATAGAACAACTAGTGCGACTAGTCGTTCTTCGTCGTATTCGATACGACGATCACGCTTTCGTGATGCGCTTGAGGATCTAACCATATCCTTCAAAACTAAAGTCTAAATGAAGCGGTCCTTATATAGTTAAGGAAGTGCAAGGAAATGGACGTATTATATAATCTCACAGATGGTGCACCTTTCTTTTTAGTCAATGGGCAATCGTTGAAGCATTTTATTAAATCCAAAGAATGATTGACTTCTGTTGAAGTGATTGACTTTATGCATGTTGACTCATTTGCAGATATTTTAGATACGACATGATGTAGCAGCTAGAATATTCAAATCATAAAGATTCATTATCTTAGACATTCATATATTCTTTCTGACTGTTTTCTTTGGCGGGTGTCAATCTTGCTCCTACTCTTTTCATAGTCTTACTTAGGCTTGTGAGAGCTTAAGGATAGGCAGGATTCCTCCCAGTCTCTTGTATATTTTCCTCCATCTCTTCATTATATATTCACTTTTTATACTTATCTTATTTTCATGGCTAAGTATAGGTGGGATTGAGTCCATGTGATTTTTATTAACCTATTCTTTTTGTAACCTTCATTTGGCGTATTCATGTCCTACACTTATGCTATTCTCAACCTAAGGTATAGGGGGTATGACCTATTGTTCTATTCTTCACCATTCTCTTCATGATGTCTTTCATTTCCTTTGTGCTATGAGGACATATCACAAGCTAAGTATAGGGGAGTGTATGCATATATTGCATATATACTTTTTGTCATAGCTCGTACTTTCACATAGTTTGTATTTATTTTGGGATATGTATATGGGGATTTGAAGAAAAAAAATTGTAAACATAGTTTGTAAAATATTTGGAAAATTTTTAATTTTACGTTGTTTGCAAAATATTTTGTAAATTATTTTCAAAGGGGTACAGATTGTGTTTTGACTTTACATTCATTATTTTTTGTATATATTTACACATATTCTTTTGAAATAAAAAATTAATAATAAAAAACAAAAATAAAAATAATCTTTGTTTTAGTTTTTCAAGAGAAGTCTTAGTGTTTGAAAGGGTTCCTTGGGTGCAAAGGTTGGATTCTGAACATTTGGATTTATAGACAATTAAAGGTTGCCTAGACCTAGTTCTTTATAGAGTCGAGCATGGAGGAATATCTACATATAAATAATTTAGATGATTAAGTAAATAAAGAGTTCTTTGAAGAGAGTGATGCCACTTGAGGAAGATGATCTTTTATTAGAAGAATCAGATAAAAAAGGAAAGTGTCACCTTATTTATAATTTCGGTTTACCTTGTATGTCTAATCTTTCTCTTTTAAAGAAAACCCAGAAGTCTGTTGCAGGATCAAAGGGTTGGATTTATCTTCCCTTTTATTTTGAATAATTTTAGATCTTCCTATTGGATATGGATATTACATTTGAGGAAGAATGGCATTATTCTGAGCGATTCATATTCCAAGTTGATGATGGTCTTTCATATTCCGATTCTGAGGTGTACTCTATGAGGAGAAAGCAAGTTACGCATAAGGAAATCTCTGATTTTAGATAACTGATGATTCAAGATTGATCTTTGAGAGTCAGAAATTAGCTGTGTTGTGAGGGTATCCTTATAGTGCCTTCCTTGGTGTTCTAGTGTTCATTGTTTTCTAACTCTTCTTAATTAAAATTATTCTTTGTAAAAAATGAATTGATTGATTAGTGTTCTTTCCTAATAATTTCACTTTGCGCTCAAGGATTGTTGAGTTTAACACTTGGTTTATGAGGTCTATAGACTTAAAGTTAACATGTCTTCATCATTAGGGTCTTAGACTTAAAAATTCACTCTACTCTAGTTAGAAAGATTTGTTTCTTATATTGAATGCCCAATCTCTTCTTTAAAAAATAAGACTATCACTCACTTGCACGAATGCATTCATGGTTGAGATGAGTTGAGGTTTCACTTAAGGAACTTGGATTTGAGATTCAAGTTTGTACATGATTTGATGATACTCGAGGATGAGATAGCTTAATTATGGCTTCATGAAACCTGAGTGTCAGCATCTTAGCTAGTATGGTCATGGTTTTTATACTAATATTTTGAGAAAAGCTTAAGTGTTAGGGTGTGTTAAATTAATTTGATGATTAGTGTGCACCAATAATTGGTAAAAGCAACGGATCAAGTCAAAATGAAAAAAATATGTTACATAATAGATTCTTACATTAATGGCGAGTTCTCCCAACCTTTAAGTGCCCAACTGGACCAAATCATTAGGCTTTTATGAGTCAGGTTAGTACCTCAAAAAGGGCTCTACATGATAAGTGATACAAGTCTGGGTGAAAGTATATTTGATACATTAAAAAAGACGCACCACAATGTACTCTCAGAAAAACAAGTATAGAAGACTCAACTTCTATTGGTGGACACACTGATTGACAACAAAAATAAATACGTTAATAAGGCACTTGAGACATTCCTTATTCCAATGAGACAGAGAAAAAAAAGACACAATCCCTTTACCTCCATTTTCCGGCTTTTCATCCACACTTTGACGTCTAACAAGCTAAGAGAATTGGTACATTGAAGCAAGACTCGATTTAATCACTAGTGTTGAAGATTGGGTATGTAGGGGGATCTCTGGTATTAGAACTTTAGGTGACATTTCGACTCTACTCTCGTGAATGCAATCAACACATTAATGTCATATCTCTTACTTATATGCATACATTTAGAGTCTAATATTTAGATGAGTTTAATTCCTTTGATTAAGACCAGGTTGAGCTTAGAGCTTAGGATCTCTCAAACCAAGTGTTCTAGTTCTTTTAAGCCTTGTCTCTTCACATGCACATGTTAGGACATTTGCTGATTAATTCAGCTCTTTAATTGATTCTTTATGTATTAAATCGAGGACGAGCTTAACTTAAGTATATGGGGATGATAAATCATATATTCATCTACATAGTTCTATATTATCTCTTTAGCACAAGAAAACCAATAAAAATTCATAACGAATAACATTATTTAATTAAATTGGTGTTATTCTGCCTAGCACTCGGCCTTTCTCGAGATTAAAAAATGTGCACAACACGAGGACTTCGCACGTGATCACCCAACCTAGTACTACTCTTTCCCAAGCACGCATAACTTCGGAGTTCTGATGGGATCCAGTGCATTAATGCTTATATGATCACACATGTTTATTTTATCGTCCTCACCGGCTAAGTACCTCTGTTGTAACCTATTTTCCGCGTATCTCTCCCACCCAGAGATCGATTTCAATGATACAAGAGCTGATACCATATTTTCCAGACCTTCCTCAACTGAAGTCGGATTCAAGGAAATGCTACTGGAAGGATCCATTCCTTTCTTTGAAGGACCAGATTGTGTCTGGAGAAGGTGTATTCCTCGAGAGGAATACCGTAGATTCCTCACGTATTGTCATTCTCTTGAGGTTGGAGGATACCATTTAGGAAAAAGAACCACTCACAAGGTAGTTCACTATGGACTCTTTTGGCCGATCTTGTTTAGATATGCCAAAAATTTTGTATGGTCGTGCCATGTATGTCAAATGGTGGGATGGATTGTTGGCTATAGAGATGATATACCGATGCAGCATGTGATGTTTTATGACGTTTTTGATGCATGTGGCATAGATTACATGGGTCCCTTTCCCAACGACAATGGATTTGAGTACATCCTATTAGTGGTGCATTATCTATCGAGATGGGTGGAAGCTATTATAACCAAAGCAGCGGACAGTAGTATTGTCTATAAGTTCATAAAGGAACACATTATTTCAAGATTCGGTGTCTCAAAAGTTTTGATATCTTATGGGGGTAGCCTTTTTGTGAATAGAGAGATGAAATCATTAGCTAAGGACTATCAGTTTGCCTTAGCTAATATATGGCAAGCCATATCATTTTCCTGTTGAATTTATTCACAAGTCTGAGTGGGAAATAGAGAAAATTACCAAGAGCTATCACTTAGGAAAATTGTGTAGAGATCTGAACCTCAATGAGCGTGTGGAGATCCACAACCGAGTATATGATGACAACATGACTTATAAGGACAAAGTTAAGAAGTAGCATGATTCACATTTTAGATGCAAGGAATTTGTCCATGGACAGAAGGCATAGTAGTTTAATATGAAGTTGAGGATCTTCCATGGTAAACAAAAGTCTAAATGAACGGTTCCTTATATAGTTAAGGAAGTGCATGGAAATGGAAGTATAGAGATATATATGATCTCACAGATGGTGCACCTTCCTTTTTAGTCAATGGGCAAATGTTTGCGCATTTTATTAAATCCAAAGAAGGACTGACTTATGTTGAAGTGATTGACTTTATGCATGTTGAATCATTTGCAGATATTTCAAATACAACACAAAGTAGCAGTTGGAAGATTCAAATCATAAAGATTCAATATCTTAGATATTTATATACTATGACTGTATTCTTTGGCAGGTGTGAATCTTGCTCCTACTCTTTTCATAGTCCTTACTTAGGCTTGGGAGAGCTTAAGAATAGTAGGGACTCCACCTAGTCTCTTGTATATTCTCCTCAATATCTTCATTATATATTTACTTTTTATACTTAGCTTATTTTCACGGCTAAGTATAGCGGGCACTGAGTCCATGTGATTCTTACTAACCTATTCTTTTTGTAACCCTCATTTGGTGTGTTCATGTCCTACACTTATGTTATTCTCAACCTAAGTATAGGGAGGTCTGACATGTTGTTTTATCCTGGCTTTTTCACCATTCTCTTCATGCTTAGTATGAGATATGTCTTTCATTTCCTTTGTGCTATGAGGACATATCACAAGCTATGTATAGGGGAGTATATGCATATATTGCATATATACTTTCCGTCATAGCTCGTACTTTCACATAGTTTGTATATTTATTTTGGGATAGGTATACATGATTTGAAATTTTTTTCTAAACATAGTTTGTAAAATATTTGGAAAAATTATTAATTTTACTTGGTTTGAAAAATGTTTTGCAAATTATTTTCAAAGGGATACATATTGTATTTTGACTTTACACTCATTATTTTTTGTATATATTTACACATATTCTTTTGAAATAAAAAATAATAATAATAAATGGGGAAAATAAAAATAAAACTTTGTTTCAGTTTTCCAAGAGAAGTCTTAGTGTTTGAAAGGGTTCCTTGGGTGTAAAGGTTGGATTCTGAACGTTCTGATTTATAGACTATTAAAGATTGCCTAGACCTAGTTCTTTACAGAGTCAAGCATGGAGGAATGTCTAGATATAAACTCTATATTTTAGATGATTAAATCAATAAAGAGTTCTTTGAAGAGTGATGCCGCTTGAGGAAGATGATCTTTTATTAGAAGAATGATATATAAAGGAACCTACATCATTTCTTGAGGATATTCAGTCATCTTAGTGTAAACTTATTTATAATTTCAGTTTACATTGTATGTCTAATCTTTCTCTTTTAAAGAAAACCCAGAAGTTTATTGCAAGATCAAAGGGTTGGATTTATCTTCCATTTTATTTTGAATAATTTTAGGGCTTCCTATGTGGATATGGATATTACATTTGAGGAAGAATGACATGATTCTAAGCAATTCATTTTCCAAGATGATGACGAACTTTCATATTCTGATTCTGAGGTGTACTCTATGAGGAGAAAGCAAGTTACGCATAAGGTAATCTCTTATTTTAGATCCCGACAATTCAAGATTGATCTTTGAGAGTCAGAAGTTAGTTGTGTTGTGAGGGTATACCTATAGTATTTTGGTGTTCTAGTGTTCATTGTATCCTAACTCTTCTTAATAAAAATTATTCTTTATAAATAACTAACCGATTGATTAGTGTTCTTTACTAACACTTTCACTTTGCGCTCAAGGATTGTTGAGTTTAACACTTGGTTTATGAGGTCTAGAGACTTAAAGTTAACATGTCTTTATCATTAGGGTCTTAGAGTTTCAAAATACACTTCTCTAGTTAGAAAGATTTGTGTCTAATATTGAATGCTTAATCTCTTCTTTAAAGAATATGACTATCACTCACTTGCACGAATGCATTCATGGTTGAAATGAGTTGATGTTTCACTTGAGGAACTAGGATTTGAGATTCATGTTTGTAAATGATTTGATGATACTCGAGGATGGGATAGCTTAATTATGGCCTCATAAAACCTGAGTGTGTCAGCATCTTAGTTAGTATGGGACATGATTTTCATACTAATATTTTGAGAAAATACTTAAATATTAGGGTGTTAAATTAAATGTTGATCAATGTGAACCAATCCTTGGTAAAAGTAGAGGAGCTAGACAAAATGAAAAAATATATCACATCATGCAAGCTTACATTAATGGTGCGTTCTCCCAACCTTTAAGTGTCCATTTGGACCAAATCATTAGACTTTTATAAGTCAGGTTAGTACCTCAAAAAGGGCTCTACATCATAAGCGATACAAGTCTACATTAAAAAAGATGCACCGTGATGTACTCCCAGAAAAACAAGTTCAGAAGACTCAACTTCTTTTGATGGATGCACAGATTGATAACAAAAATAAATATGTTAATAAGGCACTTGAGAGATACCTTATTCTAGTGAGACAGAGAAAAGAAAAGACACAAGGCCTTTACCTCCATTTTCTGACTTGCCATCCACACTTTGACGTCTAACAAACTAAAGAAATGGTGGATTGAAGCAAGACTCGATTTAATCTCTAGTGTTGAGGATTGGGTCTATCGGGGGATCTTTGGTATTAGAACTTTAGGTGACATTTCGACTCTACTCTCGTGAATGCAGCCAACACATTAATGTCATATCTCTTACATATATGCATACATTTAGAGTCTAAAATTTAGAGGAGTTATATTCCTTTTTATTAAGACCAGGTTGAGCTTAGAACTTAGGATCTCTAAAACCAAGTGTTCTAGTTTTCTTAAGCCTTGTCTCTTCACATGCACATGTTAGGGCATTTGTTGATTAATTCAGCTCTCTAATTGGTTCTTTATGTATTAACTCGAGGACGATCTTAACTTAATTATATGAGGATGATGAATCTCATATTCATCTACATCGTTCTATATTATCTCTCTAGCATCAGAAAACCAATAAAAATTCATAATTAATAACATTATTTAATTAATTTGGTGTTATTCCCCCTAACGCTTGGTCTTTCTCGAGATTAAAAATAATGTGCACAACACAAGGACTTCGCACGTGGTCTAGTACTACTCTCGCCCAAGCACACTTAACTTCAGAGTTTCGATGGGATCCAGTGCATTAATTCTTGTATGATCGCACCCATTTGGCTTAACACCTCACTGGCTAAGTACCTCTGTTGTAACCTATTTTCCACGTATCTCTCCCATCCAGAGCCTGATTTCAACGATCCAAGAGCTGATCCCATGTTTTTCAGACCTTCCCAACCCGAATATCATCTCGCACCTCGCATTCGTGTACCTTTATTCCTCCTAGTTCTCGGCTTCTCTCCAGATCGAAAAAATGGGTGCAACACGAGGACTTCCCAGGTAATAACCCAACCTAAAACAAGTACTCTTAATGTGGGTGTTATAATGGGATCTGATACATTAATGCTGGTATTATAACATATGTTAGGATTCTCCTCGACACCGGCTAAGTACCTTTGTTGTAACACATTTTCCACATATCTCTTCAGTCCGGAGCTAGATTTCAACAATTCGAGAGTCGATTCTAATTTTTTTGGACCTTCCCAACCTGAATATCAATTCGAACCTCGCACCCATGAACCGTTGTGCCGCCTTAAGTTCGGCCACTCTCCGGATTAAAAAAATTTTATGCAACACAAGGACTTCCCAGGTGGTCACCCAAACTAGTTCTATTCTCGCACAAGCATGCTTAACTTCGGAGTTCTGATGGGATCCAGTGAATTAATGTTGATAAGATCGCACCCGTTAGGCTTTTTATCCTTAATGGCTATGTTCCTCTAGTGTAACCCATTTTCCACATATCTCTCTCATCCGGAGGTTGATTTCAATGATCCAAGAGTTGATTTCGCAATTTTCGAACCTTGCCAACCCAAATATATTCTCGCACCTTGCACCCAAGTTTATTTAATCAAGAGCATAATTTTGTGTTATTTATCTTTGTGATTACGTTGCATTATTGTCTTTCATATTAAATAAAGGCATAAAAAATTATTTGAAAAATTGTATTATTTTTGTGGGCATTTATATTTTCTTGAGTTAGGACCTAGAAATCGCTTATGTAATTAATGTGCATCGATGTTTGATGAATAATTGCTTGCATCTCTATGTTTGACCCTGGACTTACCCAGGTATAAATTAAAGTCGAGACCTCTTTATGAATATTTTCTCTAAGTTTTATTGATTGTCATTTGGTTCGTGCTACAATGAGAGCATATTAATATTTCCTTTTGACTATTCAGTAGATGGCACCATTGTTGAAGATGCTGCACTTTATTTGATTATATTTAGTGTTGATTTTTTATTCTTGTGATTTTTAGAGCTTCTTAGTTAAGTTCTTGTATTGTGTTATTGTATTATTTTTATCTTGTTTTTATTTTCTATTACTTGTAGATATTTTGATTGCTAAATTATTGACATTTTAATTATTTTGTGGTAGGGATCGCGGAATCGATGACTACCAGAGGACCGCAAGGGGGAGGAGCTCAAAGCTTCAGCTGAAGATACCGTAAACTCAGAAGATTTTTAACTTAGTTAAATAGCATTTGTTATGTACTTTACTGTATAGTAATTTTTTGTGTAATTATTAGTTAATTAGTTTCAATTCATTTCCTTACTTGCAATGGTTCTCGATTGAGTTCTCATATGTAAAAAAGGCCTCTTTTTTATTATTATTTATGTGGTGTGTCGAGTGTGATTATCGTCTTGAGTGGAAATCTAGGTTGAGGTACTACATTCCAAATAGACATATCTTAGGTCCTTGTTAATTGATATATCTCATAACTTAGGACACAAACCCCTTGATATCATAACATTCACAATTGCAAAAATCATAGAAGATTCATTGAGGCACACATAAATGGCATTCTATCTAGTCAAATTCATTGAATTTTTCATTTCTAATAGAACTTCTATTTAGTTGTGACTTTTCTCGACTTGTATCATATAGTGTAATTTTACTATTTCAGTCTTGCATCCACGTGGAGAGTGCTAAAATCAATGTAAGTATTCCTTAACGACTGGGATCATCATCATTTTTCGATTGCATTCTATTTTCCATTTCTCCCTCGATTTTTGCCAACATAGAAATAAAGGAAAAGAGACTGCATGTTAGGCAATTTCTGTGGTCACCTAAATTCAAATGATAACCAACAACTAAAATTGGCACCAAATTATGCAAGTTGACTTAAATAATTTAGAATAAAATCAACCTTGTATTACATACAGAAAAACCATCATCGTATGTACGTACTAACCCTCTAGCAGAGTGTGTGAGGACATATCCATAAGGTTAGAGCCCAAAACCCTTGACTTCCACCCTACGTCTCCACGTCCTACTTTTACGAATTTTGGGAGCGACAAGTGGTAGCCTTCGATCTTAGAAATTTAGTTCTTTGTGCTTATAAATTCTTTTAAGGGTGTGATATTGATCCTGATAGACCAGGAAGATCTCTCCATTGATTGAGGGCTTATAGGAATTCAACTGGGTGTATAGGAGATCCCTTGTGTGCTTGAGGAATATTATTTGAATAACCAAATTAAAACTGCCAAGAATAATATAAGCCGAACTCTTATGGCTTTTACGTGTTTAGTTGTTGAATCAATTCAAAGGGATTTCATTGCATTATATGATGTGATTGATTCCACGCACTTACATGCACCACAGTTACTAGGTTATCTATTGAATCGAGCATGCTCATATTTCGTAAAATCCTTTATATCAAAGATGGATAATTGGCCAGAGTATTGTCATATATTCCAAGGGCCAACCATCCAATTATCATATATTCCAAGGGCCAACCACCTCCTTCCCATGGACCTTCCCCGATAAAAAATAACCCTTATTTCGATCTGGTATATAATGATTCATTCTTAGAGAGTGGTTACATCCTAACCAATCCCTTCCTTTCTTCTCTTCTCATTGAGAAAGACCGTTGCCTTGGTGAGATTGGTTCGATTTCAATGTCTTCATCAAGATCTCATTCCAACCATCTTTTTGATGAAGGTTTAGAAGATTCATTCACGATGCCTACTAAGGAGCAAAACGGAGCGATAAGACCCTATGCAAATGGTATTGCCTAGGCAAGTAGCCTCTGAGAAAAACACAACATAGATGAGAGCATAGATTAACCAGTTGAATCTGGGGATATATGCACCTCTGGACACAACTTATAACCCTGGGAAAAACCAAATGACTAATTGTTTGAGTCTAGTTGAAGCCATAGTTTTTGAATTTGTTGCTTCATTTTCACAGGAATTCACCCAAGGAGCCATACACATTCCTTAGTGACTTTGAGTTTGCCTGCTTTAATCTTAGGCATCCTAGGGTTAGCCAAGACTACATTAGGCTTAAAGCCATTTTCTTTTGCCTTGAAGTATAAGGCATATTAATGGATTAAGAACCTGGGTGTGGTTGTAACTACCTATGCTCAGTTCAAAGACCTCTTTATGAAGAATTTATACTCTTTGAATAGAACTACTTTGATGCGTTTATGCATCATGAGTTTCTCCCAACTTGCCAATGAAGCATTCTATGATACATGATAGAGATTCAAAGATCTCTTATAGAAATGTCCTTGGCATGATTTAGATCTAACCATCCTGGTCTAGACATTGTTTTGCGCTCTTAACCTTGAGATGCAAGGTTTGGTTAGTGCTGCTTGTGGAGGTAACTACATTTCATGTGGTGCGAACACTGTATGGAAGGTGTTCGAGCAGATGGCCGATATGAGCCAAGCATAGATCACTAGTAGAGACCCTATACTGCTCTTACCTAGAGGAGGAGCGGGGGATATAGTGGATCTTTCCGACATGAGCATCATAGCAGACAAATATACAGTCATAGAGAGGATCGACATGAGGATGGATGAGTTGGACAACAACTTATATAAGTCGGCGAAGCAAATGACAAAGCATTACTTGAGGTATCCAAGATTAGGGTACCTACCATGACTACATCCGTTGCTCCTGTGTACCGTGTGCACAACATTCAGGAATAGCAAATGTCAGGTCCACAACAGCCATGGGTAGAGGACCAAACTCTCACCCATTCTTGTGAGCATCAGTCATCTTCTATAGAGACAGTTACTAAGGATCCTTCCCAGGTGTGGGAGGTAAATGGTGTGTGGTACACCCAAGACCCTGCCAGGCAGGGGAGTTAAGGAGACCACTTCTCTTACTAGCGTCCCCCAACATTTTACAACACATCATTCACTCCTACACCTCTTCCCGCACCACAGAGATCTAGAGCCTATTCTTCCCAGGCACCGAGGCAATAACAATAGCAGTATGTCCATCAATCATTGTACCGTCAGTGCAAACAAGGCATACCTATGCAGCAACATTCCCAACAGCGACAGTACCATGGCCATCAGGGCCAATCTTCACGTTCACCGTTCCCTTCTTCATAGTAGCTACCGTCATCATCCTATCCCACAAGTTTTTAGAGGCATATTCTTGATGAGATATGTACCTACTGGAATGAGATACACGATTTGAGGGTTGAACTAAATAGCTTGTCATGTTTGCACAATGAGAAGATTTCCCCATCTACATCCATTCCTGCCCAGTTTCAAGCTAACCCTAACAACTAGGATAGATTCAGCATCAACAGATATAAGATCATGTAAATTGCTTAGATTATCACAAATGTGAGCATGAGATCCTTCCTTTTGTTTGTATTAATCACATGTCACTTAGAAGTGCCCCTAAAGATCAGGAAAAGACCACTTTCACTTGTCCTTTCAGCACATATACATTCATGCACATGCCATTCAGGTTATGCCCCAGGTACTTTTCAACTATGCGTGATTGTCGTATTTGTCGAAATGGTGGGGGACTTCCTGGAGGTCTTCATGGACGATTTCTCTATCCATAGTGATTCATTTTGATATTTGTTTAGCTCACTTCGATCGAGCTCTTTAAAGCTATAGGCGGGTCAATCTGGTACATGGGAAAAAGTCATTTTATGGTTACAGATGGTATTGTATGTGGGCATGTCACCTCCAAAAAGGGAATGGAGGTAGACCATGCCAAGGAGGATGTGATCAAGAAACTTGATCCACGAACCAACATAAGTTAGTGTGATAATTTTTAGGGCATGTTAGATTTTATAGAAGATCCATTTAGGATTTTTTAAGGATTGTCCATCCACTGACTGAGCTCTTAGGAAAAGTCGTCGAGTTCATTGTAGATCACAAGTGTCTTGAGGCCTTTGAGCTCCTTAAAAAATGATTTGTGGCTCATCTATTCTGCAATCTCTTGATTGTTCTCTTCCTTTTGAGATCATGACTGACGCATCAAATTTTTCTATAGGATATTTATTGGGGTAGTGGTGAGATCGGATTTCGTTTGCCATTCACTACTCGAGAAAAATTTTGTACCCTACTCAGAAAAATTACATTGTGAGCAAAAAGGAAATGCTCACCGTAGTATGCTCTTTAGAGAAATTTAGATCTTATATCTTAGGATTAAAAGATCCTAAGATATAATTTGGTATAGCTTAGTATACAAAGATCACTAAGTTATTAGGTATATAATATAAAAGAAGGATGCGAATGCGCGTCTTCTTAGATGGATATTATTACTCCAAGAATTTGATTTGGAAATTAAGGATAAACCTAGAGTTACAAATGTAGTGGTCGATCATCTATCAATATTAGATTTGAAGGATTCCCTTGATGTAGAACCAATCAGAGAGACCTTTCCAGATGAGCCTATCTGTGTTGTAGATCCCATGGTATGCAACATGGTGAACAATCTTTGTGTCCAAGCAGGTTACCCATGGTTGAACTATGAACACTATTGACCGACTGAAGTCGGATTCAAGGAAATGCCATTGGGAGGATCCGTTCCTTTTCTTTGAAGGGCTAGATTGTGTCCGAAGAAGGTGTATTCCTCGGGAGGAATACCAGAGAGTCCCCACGTATTGTCATTCTCTTGAGGTTGAAGGACACCATTCAGGAAAAAGAACTGCTCACAAGGTACTTCATTGTGGACTCTTTTGGCCGACCTTATTTAGATATGCCACTATCTTTATACGATCGTGCCATGTATGTCAAAGGGTGAGATGGAATGTTGCCTATAGAGATAATATGCCAATGCAGCATGTGATGTTTTATGACGTTTTTGATGCATGTGACATAGATTACATGGGTCCCTTTTCCCATGATTACATCCTATTAGTGGTGGATTATCTGTCAAGATGGGTGGAAGCTATCCCAACCCGAGCCGCAGACAGTAGGATTGTCTGTAAGTGCATAAAGGAACACAATATTTCAATATTCGGGGTCTCAAAAGTTCTAATAAATGATGGAGGTAGCCATTTTGTGAATAGAGAGATGCAATCATTAGCTAAGGACTATGAGTTTGTCTGAGCTACATGACAAGCCATGTCATTTGCCTGTTAAATTAATTCACAAGTATGAGTGATGAGTGACCAATAAAGAAAATTAACAAGGGCTATCACTTAGGAAAATTGTGTAGAGATCTGAACCTCAATGAGCTTGTAGAGATCCACAACCGAGTATATGACAACGACGTGATTTATAAGGATAAAGTTAAGAAGTAGTATGATTCACATATTGGATGCAAGAAATTTGTCCCTGAATAGAAGACATAGTTGTTAAATACGAAGTTGAGGATCGTCCATGGAAACTAAAGTGCAACTGAACGGGTCCTTATATAGTTAAGGAAGTGCATGGAAATGGAAGTATGGAGATATATGAACTCACAGATGGTGCACCTTCCTTTTTAGTAAATGGGCAGATGTTGAAGCATTTTATTAAATCCAAAGAAGGACCGACTTCTATTGAAGTGGTTGACTTTATGCATGTTGATTCATTTGTAGATATTTCAGATACAACATGAAGTAGCAGCTAAAAGATTCAAATCGTAAAGATTCATTGTCTTAGATATTCATATATTCTTTTTGATTGTATTCTTTGGCGGGTGTAAATCTTGCTCCTATTCTTTTCATAGTCCTCACATAGGCTTGGGAGAGCTTAAGAATAGTGGGGATTCCACCAGTCTCTTGTATATTCTCCTCAATCTCTTCAATATATATTCACTTTTTATACTTAGCTTATTTTCACGGCTAAGTATAGGGGGGACTGAGTCCATGTGATTCTTATTAACTTATTCTTTTTGTAACCCTCATTTGGCATATTCATGTCCTACACTTATGCTATTCTCAGCTTAAGTATAGGGGGGTCTGACCCGTTGTTCTATCCTAGCATTTTCACCATTCTCTTCATGCTTAGTATGAGCTATGTCTTTCAATTCCTTTATGCCATGAGGACATATCACAAGCTAAGTATAGGGGAGTGTATGCATATATTGCATATATACATTTCGTCATAGCTCGTACTTTCACATAGTTTGTATATTTATTTTGAGATATGTAAAAGGGAATTTGAAAATTTTTTGTAAACATAGTTTTTAAAATATTTGGAAAATTTATTAATTTTACTTGGTTTGAAAAATGCTTTGCAAATTATTTTCGAAGAGATACAAATTGTGTTTTGAGTTTACACTCATTATTTTGTGTATATATTTATACATATTCTTTTGAAATAAAAATTAATAATAAAAAATGGAAAAATAATAATAAAACTTTGTTTCAGTTTTCCAAGAGCAGTCTTAGTGTTTGAAAGGTTTCCTTGGGTGTAAAGGTTGGATTCTGAACCTTCGGATTGATAGACTATATTAAAGGTTGCCGAGACCTAGTTCTTTACAGAGTCAAGCATAGAGGAATATCTAGATATAAACTCTATATTTTAGATGATTAATTCAATAAAGAGTTCTTTGAAGAGAGTGATGTCGCTTGTGGAAGATGATATTTTATTAGAAGAATTTGATATAAAGGAACCTACATTTCTTGAGGATATCTAGTCATCTATGTGTTACCTTATTTATAATTTTGGTTTACCTTGTATGTCTAATCTTTCTCTTTTAAAGAAAACCCAAAAGTCTGTTGCAGGACCAAAGGGTTGGATTTATCTTCCCTTTTATTTGTAATAATTTTAGAGCTTCCTATGGGGATACAAATATTACATTTGAGGAAGAATGGCATCATTCTGAGCGATTCATTTTCCGAGTTGATGATGATCTTTCATATTCCGATTCTGAGGTGTACTCTATGAGGAGAAAGCAAGTTACGCATAAGGAATCTCTGATTTTAGATCATTACGATTCAAGATTGATCATTGAGAGTCATATGTTAGTTGTGTTGTGAGGGTATCATTATAGAATCTAGGTGTTCTAGTGTTCATTGTGTCCTAACTCTTCTGAATAAAAATTATTCTTTGTAAATAATTAACTGTTGATTAGTGTTCTTTACTAATACTTTCAATGTGCGCTCAAGGATTGTTGAGTCTAACACTTGGTTTATGAGGTCTATAAACTTAAAGTTAACATGTTTTTATTACTAGGGTCTTAGACTTAAAATTACACACTTCTCTAGTTATAAAGATTTATTCTTATATTGAATGCTCAATCTCTTATTTAAAGAATATGACGATCACTCACTTGCATTAATGCATTCATGGTTAAGATGAGTTGAGGTTTCACTTGAGGAACTGCGATTTGAGATTCAAGTTTGTACATGATTTGATGATACTCGAGGATGGGATAGCTTAATTATGGCTTCATGAAACCGGAGTGTCAGCATCTTACTAGTATGGGACATGGTTTTCATACTAATATTTTGAGAAATGATTAAGTTTTAGGGTGTGTTATATTAATTTATTAATTAGTGTGCACCAATCCTTGGTAAAAGCAGCGGAGCTAGCCAAAATAAAAAATCTATTTTACATCATACATTCTTACATTAATGGCGAGTTCTCCCAACCTTTAAGTTTCCATTTGGACCAAATCATTAGGATTTTATGAGTCAGGTTAGTATCTCAAAAAGTGCTCTACATCAAAAATGATACAAGTCTGGGAGAAAGTATATTAGATATGTTAAAAAAGACGCACCATGATGTACTCCCAGAAAAACAAGTACAGAAGACTCAACTTCTATTGATGGATGCATTGATTGAGAGCAGAAGTAAATACGTTAATAAGGCACTTGAGAGATACCTTATTCCAGTAAAATAGAGAAAAGAAAAGGCACAATCCCTTTTCCTCCATTTTTTGGCTTGCCATCCACACTTTGACGTCTAACAAACTAAAGAAATGGTGGATTGAAGCAAGACCTGGATTAATCTCTAGTGTTGAGGATTGGGTCTGTAGCGGGATCTTTGGTATTAGAACTTTAGATGACATTTAGACTCTACTCTCATGAATACAGTCAACACATTAATGTCGTATCTCTTACATATATGCATACATTAGAGTTTAATATTTAGAGGAGTTGAATTCCTTTTGATTAAGACCAGGTTGAGCTTAGAGCTTAGGATCTCTCAAACCAAGTGTTCTAGTTTTCTTAAGCCTTGTCTCTTCACATGCAGATGTTAGGGCATTTGTTGATTAATTCAGCTCTCTAATTGATTCTTTATCTATTAACTCGAGGACGAGCTTAACTTAAGTATATGGGGATGATTCTTGGATTCGTCTACATCATTCTATATTATCTCTCTAGTTTAAGAAAACCTATAAAAAATCATAACTAATAACATTATTTAATTGATTTGATGTTATTCCACTTAATGCTCAGCCTCTCTCGATATTAAAAAATGTGCACAACACGAGGACTTCGCACATGGTCACCCAACCTAGTACTACTCTCGCCCAAGAATGCATAACTTCGGAGTTCTGATGGGATCTAGTGCTATAGATTGTATGATCGCACCCGTTTGGTTTATCATCCTCACCGGCTAAGTACATCTGTTATAACCTATTTTCCGCGTATCTCTCCCATCTAGAGCATGATTTCAATGATCCAAGAGTTAATCCCATGTCTTTCAGACCTTCCCAACCCTAATATCGGTTGTCCCTTGCATCCATGTACCGTATGCCTCCTAGCGCTCGGCTTCTCTCTAGATCGAAAAAATGGGCACGACACGAGGACTTTCAGGTGGTCACCCAACCTAAACAAGCACGCTTAACATAGGAGTTCTGATGGGATCCGATGCACTAATGTTGGTATTATCGCACATGTTAGGATTGTCCTCCTCACCGGCTAAGTACCTCTGTTGTAACTCATTTTCAACGTATCTCTTCAGTCTAGAACTCGATTTCAACAATATGAGAGCCAATTTTGCTTTTTTCAGACCTTCCCAACCTGAATATCAGCTCGAACCTCACATCCGTGAACCATTATGCCACCTTAAGGTCGGCCAGTCTCTGGATTAAAAAAAATTGTGCAACACGAGGACTTCCCAGGTAGTCACCCAACCTAGTTCTACTCTCGCACAAGCATGCTTAACTTCAGAGTTCTGATAGGATCCAGTGCATTAATGTTGGTAAGGTCGCACCCGTTAGACTTATCGTACTTAATGGCTATGTTCCTCTGGTGTAACATGTTTTCCACATATCTCTCTTGTCCTGAGCTTGATTTCAACGATCCAAGAGTTGATTTTGTATTTTTCGGACCTTCCCAACCCAAATATTTGCTCGCACCTTGCACCCAAGTTTATTTAATAAGGAGCATAATTTTGTGTTATTTGTCTTTGTGAGTACATTGCATTATCTTCTTTCATATTAAATAAAGACATAAAAATATATTTGAAAATTTGTATTATTTTTGTGGGAATTTATATTTTTCTTGAGTTAGGACCAAGAAATCTAATTAATTAGCATCGAATTTTGAAGAATAATTGATTGCATCTTTGTGTTCAACCATGGACATACCCAGGTATAAATTAAAGCCGATACCACTTCATGAATATTTTATCTAAGTTTTGTTGATTGTCATTTGATTCGTGCTACAATGAGAACACATTAATATTTCCTTTTGACTATTCAGCAGATGGCACCATTGCTGGAGATGCGGCGTATTATTTGATTGTATTTGGAGTTGATTTTTTTATTCTTGTGATTTTAGAGCTTCTTAGTTAAGTTCTTGTATTGTGTTGTTGCATTATTTTTATTTTCTGTTATTTGTATATATTTTGATTGCTAAATTATTCTGAGATTATTTTTGACATTTTAATTATTTTATGGTAGGGATCGTGAAATCAATGACTCCTAGAGGACCGCAAGGGGAAGGAGCTCGGAGCTTCATCTGAATAGACAGCAAACTCAGAAGATTTTTAGCTAAATTAAATAGTATGTGTTGTGTACTTTATTGTGTAGTAATTATTTATGTAATTATTAGTTAATTATTTTGTAATTACTTGTCTTATTTACAATGGTTCTCGATTGAGTTCTCATATGTAAAAAAGGGCCTCCTTTTTATTATTATTTATGTGGTATGTCGAGTGTGATTATTGACTTGACTGGAAATCTAGGTCGAGGCACTACATTCCAAATAGGCATATATTAGGCCCTTGTTAATTGATATATCTCAAAACTTAGCATGATCCACCAACCAACATCAAGTCAATACGATAACTTTTAGGGCATGTTGGATTCTATAGAAGATCCATTTAGGATTTTTTAAGGATTGTCCATCCACAGACTAAGATCTTAGGAAAAGATGTTGAGTTCATTATAGATCACAAGTGTCTTGAGGCCTTTGAGCTCCTTCAAAGAATGATTTGTGACTCGTCTATTCTGCAAGCTCATGATTGGTCTCTTCCTTTTGAGATCATGACCGACGCATCAGATTTTTCTGTAGGATCTGTATTGGGGCAGTGGTGAGATTGGATTATGTTTGCCATTCACTACTCGAGCAAAATTTTGGACCCTACTCAGAAAAATTACACTGTGATCGAAAAGGAATTTCTCACCTTATTATGGTCTTCAGAGAAATTTAGATCTTATGATCAAAAGATCCTAAGATATAATTTGGTATATCTTAGTATACAAAGATCATTAAGCTACTAGGTATCTAATAGAAAAGAAGGATGAGAAGGCACGTATTCTTAGGTGGATATTATTGCTCCAAGAATTTGACTTGGAAATTAAGGATAAACCTAGAGTTACAAATATAGTGGTTGAGCATCTATCAAGATTAGATTTGAAGGATTCCCATGATGTACAACCAAATAGAGATACCTTTCCAGATGAGTCTATCTGTTTTGTAGATTCACTCCCATTGTATGCCAACATGGTGAACTATCTTGTGTCCAAGCAAGTTCCCCATGGTTGAACTATGAACAGTATTGACCGACTGAAGTCCGATTCAAGGAAATGCCATTGGGAGCATCCGTTCCTCGGGAAGAATACCAGAGCATCCTCGCATATTGTCATTGTCTTGATGTTGGAGTACACCAATCAGGAAAAAGAATCGCTCACAAGGTACTTCATTGTGGACTCTTTTGGCCGACCTTGTTTAGAGATGCCACTAATTTTGTATGGTTGTGCCCTATATGTCAAATGGTGGGATGGATTGTCGGCTATAGAGATGATATGCCAATGCGGCATGTGATTTTTTATGACGTTTTTAATGCATGTGGCATAGATTCCATGGGTCCCTATGCCAAAAACAATGGATTTGAGTACATCCTAGTAGTGGTGGATTATCTATCGAGATGGGTGGAAGCTATCCCAACCCGAGCTGCAGACAATAGGATTGTATGTAAGCTCATAAAGTATAACATTATTTCTAGATTCAGGGTCTCAAAAGTTCTAATATATGATGGGGGTAGCCATTTTGTGAATAGAGAGAGGAAATCATTAGATAAGGACTATCATTTAGAGCATTAAGTGACTAGTCCTTACCATCCTCAATAAAACGACATGGTAGAGATTTTCAATAGGTAGGTGAAGAGTATACTGTAGAATCTAGTTCGTCCTGATAGGAAGAATTGGTCCCAACTATTGGACCAAGGTCTGTGGGCTTATAGGATGGCATACAAGACCCCTCTGGGCACTTCATCTTTTAGAATGATATATGGCAAGCCATGTCATTTTCCTGCTAAATTGATTCACAAGTCTGAGTGGGCAATAAAGGAAATTAACAAGAGCTATCACTTAGGGAAATTGTGTAGAGAATTGAACCTCAATGAACTTGTGGAGATCTACAACCGACTATATGACAACAACACGATTATAAGGAAAAAGTTAAGAAGTAGCATGATTCGCATATTAGATGCAAGAAATTTGCCCCTTGACAAATGGCAAAGTTGTTTAATGTGAAGTTGAGGATCTTCCATGGGAAACTAAAGTCTAAATGAATGGGTCCTTGTATAGCTAAGGAAGTGTATGTAAATAGAAGTATAGAGATATATGATCTCACAGATGGCACACCTTCATGTTTAGTCAATGGGTAGTTGTTGAAGATTTTTATTAAATCCAAAGAAGGACTAACTTCTGTTGAAGTGATTGACTTTATGCATGTTGACTCTTTTGTAGATATTTCATATACAACATGAAGTAGCAGCTGGAAGATTCAAATCATAAAGATTCATTATCTTAGATATTCATGTATTCTTTCTGACTGTATTCTTTGGCGGGTGTGAATCTTGATCATGCTCTTTTCATAAATCCTTAGGCTTGTGAGAGCTTAAGAATAGGGGGGATTCCACCCAGTCTCTTATATAAGGGGCACTGAGTCCATGTGATTCTTATTAACCTATTCTTTTTGTAACCATCATTTGGCGCATGATTCATGTCCTGTACTTATGTTATTCTCAACCTAAGTATAGGGGGGTCTTACTTGTTGTTCTATCATGGTTTTTCACCATTCTCTTCATGCTTAGTATGAGCTATGTCTTTCATTTCCTTTATGCCACGAGGACATATCACAAGCTAAGTATAGGGGAGTGTATGCATTTATTGCATATATACATTTCTTCATAGCATGTACATTCACATAGTTTGTATATTTATTTTGGGATATGTAAAAGGGGATTAGATAAAATTTTGTAAACATAGCTTGTAAAATATTTGGAAAATTTATTAATTTTACTTGGTTTGCAAAATGTTTTGCAAATTATTTTCAAAGGGGTACATATTGTGTTTTGACTTTACACTCATTATTTTTTGTATATATTTACACATATTATTTTAAAATAAAAAATAATAACAAAAGAAAAAAAATAAAACTTTGTTTCAGTTTTCCAAGAGAGGTTTTAGTGTTTGAAAGGGTTCCTTGGGTGTAAAGGTTGGATTCTGAACCTTCGGATTTAGAAACTATTAAAGGTTGCTTAGACCTAGTTCTTTACAGTGTCAAGCATGGAGGAATGTCTAGATATAAACTCTATATTTTAGTTGATTAAGTCAGTAAAGAGTTCTTTCAAGAGAGTGATGCCGCTTGAGGAAGATGATCTTTTATTGGAAGAATTTGATATAACGGAACCTACATTTCTTGATGATATTTAGTCATCTAAGTGTCACCTTATTTATAATTTCAGTTTACCTTGCATGTCTAATCTTTCTCTTTTGAAGAAAACCCAGAAGTCCGTTGCAGGATTAAAGGGTTAGATTTATCTTCCCTTTTAGTTTGAATAATTTTAGAGCTTCCTATGTGGATATGGATATTACATTTGAGGAATAATGGCATCATTCTGAACGATTCATTTTCCAAGTTTACGACGATCTTTCATATTCCGATTCTCAGGTGTACTGTATGAGGAGAAAGCAAGTTACGCATAAGGCAATATCTGATTTTAGATCCTGACGATTCAAGATTTATCTTTGAGAGTCAGAAGATAGTTGTGTTGTTATGGTATCCTTATAGTGTCTTGGTGTTGTAGTGTTCATTGTGTCCTAACTCTGCTTAATAAAAAATTATTCTTTGTAAATAATTAACTGATTGATTAGTTTCCTTTCCTAACACTTTCACTTTGCACTCAAGGATGGTTGAGTTTAACACTTGGTTTATGAGGTCTAGAGACTTAAAGTTAACATGTCTTTATCATTAGGGTCTTAGACTTAAAAATTCACACTTCTCTAGTTAGAAAGATTTGTGTCTTATGTTAAATGCCTAATCTCTTCTTTAAGGTATATGACTATCACTCACTTGCATGAATGCATTCGTGGTTGAGATGAGTTGAGGTTTCACTTGAGCAACTGGGATTTGAGATTCAAGTTTGTACATGATTTGATGATACTCGAGGATGGGATAGCTTAATTATGGCTTCATGAAACCTGAGTGTCAGCATCTTAGCCAGTATGGGACATGGTTCTCATACTAATATTTTAAGAAAATCATAAGTATTAGGGTGTGTAAATCATTAAATCAATTTTTTGATCAGTGTGTGCCAATCCTTGGTAAAAGCAACGGAGATAGCTAAAATGAAAAAAATATGTTACATCATACAAGCGTACATTAATGGCAAGTTCTCCCAACCTTAAAGTGTCCATTTGGACCAAATCATTAGGCTTTTATGAGTCGGGTTAGTCTAGAACTCGATTTCAACAATATGAGAGTCAATTTTGCTTTTTTCAGACCTTCCCAACCTGAATATCAGCTCAAACCTTGCATCCGTGAACCATTCTGCCACCTTAAGGTCGGCCAGTCTCTGGATTAAAAAAATTGTGCAACACGAGGACTTCCCAGGTAGTCACCCAACCTAGTTCTACTCTCGCACAAGCATGCTTAACTTCAGAGTTCTGATAGGATCCAGTGCATTAATGTTGGTAAGGTCGCACCCGTTAGACTTATCGTACTTAATGGCTATGTTCCTCTGGTGTAACATGTTTTCCACATATCTCTCTTGTTCTGAGCTTGATTTCAACGATCCAAGAGTTGATTTTGTATTTTTCGGACCTTCCCAACCCAAATATTTGCTTGCACCTTGCACCCAAGTTTATTTAATAAGGAGCATAATTTTGTGTTATTTGTCTTTGTGAGTACATTGCATTATCTTCTTTCATATTGAATAAAGACATAAAAATATATTTGAAAATTTGTATTATTTTTGTGGGAATTTATATTTTTCTTGAGTTAGGACCAAGAAATCTAATTAATTAGCATCGAAGTTTGATGAATAATTGATTGCATCTTTGTGTTAAACCATGGACATACCCAGGTATAAATTAAAGCCGATACCACTTCATGAATATTTTCTCTAAGTTTTGTTGATTGTCATTTGATTCGTGCTACAATGAGAACACATTAATATTTCCTTTTGACTATTCAGCAGATGGCACCATTGCTGGAGATGCGGCGTATTATTTGATTGTATTTGGAGTTGATTTTTTATTCTTGTGATTTTTAGAGCTTCTTAGTTAAGTTCTTGTATTGTGTTGTTGTATTATTTTTATTTTCTGTTACTTGTAGATATTTTGATTACTAAATTATTCTGAGATTATCTTTGACATTTTAATTATTTTATGGTAGGGATCATGAAATCAATGACTCCTAGAGGACCGCAAGGGGAAGGAGCTCGGAGCTTCATCTGAAGAGACAGCAAACTCAGAAGATTTTTAGCTAAATTAAATAGTATTTGTTGTGTACTTTATTGTGTAGTAATTATTTATGTAATTATTAGTTAATTATTTTGTAATTAATTGTCTTATTTATAATGGTTCTCGATTGAGTTCTCATATGTAAAAAAGGGCCTCCTTTTTATTATTATTTATGTGGTATGTCGAGTGTGATTATTGACTTGACTGGAAATCTAGGTCGAGGCACTACATTCCAAATAGGCATATATTAGGCCATTGTTAATTGATATATCTCAAAACTTAGGATGATCCACCAATCAACATCAAGTCAATACGATAACTTTTAGGGCATGTTGGATTCTATAGAAGATCCATTCAGGATTTTTTAAGAATTGTCCATCCACAGACTAAGATCTTAGGAAAAGATGCTGAGTTCATTATAGATCACAAGTGTCTTGAGGCCTTTGAGCTCCTTCAAAGAATGATTTGTGACTCGTCTATTCTGCAAGCTCATGATTGGTCTCTTCCTTTTGAGATCATGACCGACGCATCAGATTTTTCTGTAGGATCTGTATTGGGGCAGTGGTGAGATTGGATTCTGTTTGCCATTCACTACTCGAGCAAAATTTTGGACCCTACTCAGAAAAATTACACTGTGATCGAAAAGGAATTTCTCACCTTATTATGGTCTTCAGAGAAATTTAGATCTTACGATCAAAAGATCCTACGATATAATTTGGTATATCTTAGTATACAAAGATCATTAAGCTACTAGGTATCTAATAGAAAAGAAGGATGAGAAGGCACGTATTCTTAGGTGGATATTATTGCTCCAAGAATTTGACTTGGAAATTAAGGATAAACCTAGAGTTACAAATATAGTGGTTGATCATCTATCAAGATTAGATTTGAAGGATTCCCATGATGTACAACCAAATAGAGATACCTTTCCAGATGAGTCTATCTGTTTTGTAGATTCACTCCCATTGTATGCCAACATGGTGAACTATCTTGTGTCCAAGCAAGTTCCCCATGGTTGAACTATGAACAGTATTGACCGACTGAAGTCAGATTCAAGGAAATGCCATTGGGAGCATCCGTTCCTCGGGAAGAATACCAGAGCATCCTCGCATATTGTCATTGTCTTGATGTTGGAGGACACCAATCAGGAAAAAGAACCGCTCACAAGGTACTTCACTATGGACTCTTTTGGCCGACCTTGTTTAGAGATGCCACTAATTTTGTATGGTTGTGCCCTATATGTCAAATGGTGGGATGGATTGTCGGCTATAGAGATGATATGCCAATGCGGCATGTGATTTTTTATGACGTTTTTAATGCATGTGGCATAGATTCCATGGGTCCCTATGCCAAAAAAATGGATTTGAGTACATCCTAGTAGTGGTGGATTATCTATCGAGATGGGTGGAAGCTATCCCAACCCGAGCTGCAGACAATAGGATTGTATGTAAGCTCATAAAGTATAACATTATTTCTAGATTCAGGGTCCCAAAGTTCTGATATCTGATGGGGGTAGCCATTTTGTGAATAGAGATAGGAAATCATTAGATAAGGACTATCATTTAGAGCATTAAGTGACTAGTCCTTACCATCCTCAATAAAACGACATGGTAGAGATTTCCAATAGGTAGGTGAAGAGTATACTGTAGAATCTAGTTCGTCCCGATAGGAAGAATTGGTCCCAACTGTTGGACCAAGTTCTGTGGGCTTATAGGATGGCATACAAGACCCCTCTGGGCACTTCATCTTTTAGAATGATATATGGCAAGCCATGTCATTTTCCTGCTAAATTGATTCACAAGTCTGAGTGGGCAATAAAGGAAATTAACAAGAGCTATCACTTAGGGAAATTGTGTAGAGAATTGAACCTCAATGAACTTGTGGAGATCTACAACCGACTATATGACAACAACACGATTATAAGGAAAAAGTTAAGAAGTAGCATGATTTGCATATTAGATGCAAGAAATTTGCCCCTTGACAAATGGCAAAGTTGTTTAATGTGAAGTTGAGGATCAACCATGGGAAACTAAAGTCTAAATGAATGTGTCCTTGTATAGCTAAGGAAGTATATGTAAATAGAAGTATAGAGATATATGATCTCACAGATGGCACACCTTCATGTTTAGTCAATGGGTAGTTGTTGAAGATTTTTATTAAATCCAAAGAAGGACTAACTTCTGTTGAAGTGATTGACTTTATGCATGTTGACTCTTTTGTAGATATTTCATATACAACATGAAGTAGCAGCTGGAAGATTCAAATCATAAAGATTCATTATCTTAGATATTCATGTATTCTTTCTGACTGTACTCTTTGGCGGGTGTGAATCTTGATCATGCTCTTTTCATAAATCCTTACTTAGGCTTGTGAGAGCTTAAGAATAGGGGGGATTCCACCCAGTCTCTTATATAGGGGGCACTGAGTCCATGTGATTCTTATTAACCTATTCTTTTTGTAACCATCATTTGGCGCATTCATGTCATGTACTTATGTTATTCTCAACCTAAGTATAGGGGGGTCTTACTTGTTGTTCTATCATGGTTTTTCACCATTCTCTTCATGCTTAGTATGAGCTATGTCTTTCATTTCCTTTATGCCAAGAGGACATATCACAAGCTAAGTATAGGGGAGTGTATGCATTTATTGCATATATACATTTCTTCATAGCACGTACATTGACATAGTTTGTATATTTATTTTGGGATATGTAAAAGGGGATTTGATAAAATTTTGTAAACATAGCTTGTAAAATATTTGGAAAATTTATTAATTTTACTTGGTTTGCAAAATGTTTTGCAAATTATTTTCAAAGGGGTACATATTGTGTTTTGACTTTACACTCATTATTTTTTGTATATATTTACACATATTATTTTAAAATAAAAAATAATAACAAGAGAAAAAAATAAAACTTTGTTTCAGTTTTCCAAGAGAGGTTTTAGTGTTTGAAAGGGTTCCTTGGGTGTAAAGGTTGGATTCTGAACCTTCGGATTTAGAAACTATTAAAGGTTGCTTAGACCTAGTTCTTTACAGTGTCAAGCATGGAGGAATGTCTAGATATAAACTCTATATTTTAGTTGATTAAGTCAGTAAAGAGTTCTTTGAAGAGAGTGATGCCGCTTGAGGAAGATGATCTTTTATTAGAAGAATTTGATATAACGGAACCTACATTTCTTGATGATATTTAGTCATCTAAGTGTCACCTTATTTATAATTTCAGTTTACCTTGCATGTCTAATCTTTCTCTTTTGAAGAAAACCCAGAAGTCCGTTGCAGGATTAAAGGGTTAGATTTATCTTCCCTTTTATTTTGAATAATTTTAGAGTTTCCTATGTGGATATGGATATTACATTTGAGAAATAATGGCATCATTCTGAGCGATTCATTTTCCAAGTTTACGACGATCTTTCATATTCCGATTCTCAGGTGTACTATATGAGGAGAAAGCAAGTTACGCATAAGGCAATATCTGATTTTAGATCCTGACGATTCAAGATTGATCTTTGAGAGTCAGAAGATAGTTGTGTTGTTATGGTATCCTTATAGTGTCTTGGTGTTGTAGTGTTCATTGTGTCCTAACTCTGCTTAATAAAAAATTATTCTTTGTAAATAATTAAGGGATTGATTAGTGTCCTTTCCTAACACTTTCACTTTGCACTCAAGGATGGTTGAGTTTAACACTTGGTTTATGAGGTCTAGAGACTTAAAGTTAACATGACTTTATCATTAGGGTCTTAGACTTAAAAATTTACACTTCTCTAGTTAGAAAGATTTGTGTCTTATGTTAAATGCCCAATCTCTTCTTTAAAGTATATGACTATCACTCACTTGCATGAATGCATTCGTGGTTGAGATGAGTTGAGGTTTCACTTGAGCAACTGGGATTTGAGATTCAAGTTTGTACATGATTTGATGATACTCGAGGATGGGATAGCTTAATTATGGCTTCATGAAACCTGAGTGTCAGCATCTTAGCCAGTATGGGACATGGTTCTCATACTAATATTTTAAGAAAATCTTAAGTATTAGGGGGTGTAAATCATTAAATCAATTTTTTGATCAGTGTGTGCCAATCCTTGGTAAAAGCAACGGAGATAGCTAAAATGAAAAAAAATATGTTACATCATACAAGCATACATTAATGGCGAGTTCTCCCAACCTTAAAGTGTCCATTTGGACCAAATCATTAGGCTTTTATGAGTCAGGTTAGTACCTCAAAAAGGCCTCTACATCGTAAGCGATACAAGTCTGGGTGAAAGTATATTAAATACGTTAAAAAAGACGCATCATGATGTGCTCCCAGAAAAACAAGTGCATAAGACTCAACTTCTTTTGATGGACGCACTAATTTGCAACAAAAATAAATTGTGTTGGGTTAATAAGGCACTTGAGAGATACCTTATTCCAATGAGACAGAGAAAAGAAAAGACACAATCCCTTTACCTCTATTTTCTGGCCTGTCATCCACACTTTGACGTTTAGCAAACTAAGGAAGTGGTGGATTGAAGCAAGACCTGATTTAATATCTAGTGTTGAGGATTGGGTCTATAGGGGGATCTCTGGTATGAGAACTTTAGGTGACATTTAGTCTCTACTCTCATGAATGCAGTGAACACATTAATGTCATATCTCTTACATATATGCATACATAGAGTCTAATATTTAGAGGAGTTGAATTCCTTTTGATTAAGATCCGGGTTGAGCTTAGAGTCTTAGGATTTCCAAATGCCCTATCATGCACATGTTAGGGCATTTGTTGATTAATTTGTCTCTCGAATTGATTATTTATGTATTAACTCGAGGACAAGCTTAACATAAGTATATGGGGATGATGAATCTCATATTCATATACATTGTTCTATATTATCTCTCTAGCTTAAAAACATTATTTAGTTAATTTTGTGTTGTGAATAAATATCTATAATTATACATTATTTACCTTATTATTGTGCTATTTTTTTATGTATTTATTAATTAGTAGAAATCCAATAAAAATTAGAATAATATTATATATAATTATTTTAACCTAATAACTAAAATAAAAATCAATAAACTAAAATAAAATAAAGTTAAGCAATATAAGTTATTAAATTACTTACAAAGATATTTTATGTATATACTTATTTTGTTATTCGAGTTCTACATGAAAGTTGTAGATCTCATCGAGATCTACATATTTCAGGTTGAATATTTTTTTCTAATTCTTTTTCCTTTTATTTTTTTCCCTAATTTACACTATTTTGTATTCATTTGCATTCCTATTGGGCCACGCAACGTCATCTGGATGCAGCACGTGGATACACCTCTTCAATCCATCCCGCCTTGCTCTGGGTCGTTAGATCATCAGATCCAACAATTGAGAACTATCTTCAACCTCCAGCTCCTCAGCCCAAGCGATGCATCTTTTCGTTTCTATCTAACTTCTAAACTTTTTCTCCATTTCTCCATTACCTCTTCCATCCCATTTCATTCCAGACCTTGCAAAGGTCTGGACCCAAATAGGTTCGAAGCTTTACACCCATCATCCGGTCCTCATTTCATTCCTTAGGCATCCCAAGAGATTCGGATTATTGTGGGCTTTGTCTTCTAAACTTGCAGGTCATGAACGATAAAAAATCCAAGGATCTCTGATCTTGCCTTTTTCGTCGATGACGTTACATTGATTGATCATCAGAACCATCGCCGACTTCTCCTAAAGACGTTAGCACTTTCAATGGACCTTCACGAAGGTCATGCGACCTCTAAATTGGGAGGAGATGCAGTGATCACTAGAGTCCCGCTCGTCCCTTGTTGCCTGGGGAGGAGAGGGAAGAACATGTGAGGCAGCAGTCGTTTGATCAGGCTGTTGCAAGTTGATGCGACGGTTGTAGGCTACTCCGATCCTAGCACCAAAAGCAATGGTTCAAGCCTAGGGTTGGACCATCTGAGCCTAAGCTGAGTCACCTACAAGTCACACGGGCACTTGGACCACACTATAGAGGTAGCCAAGATCACGTGCAAGGAGCACATGCATATGGAAAAATTGCACAATAGTGTAAAGAAAGTCAGAAATTGCATATAAGTCACTGTTCTTTTGAAAAAAATGCAAAATTACCCTAGCACATTTCTCTAATTGCATTTCATTCCATTTTGAACTTATTGTAATAAAATAAATATGTTTCTTTTCATTTATTCCTCTGCAGTGTTTTGTCAATAACTTGTGAACCTTAAATCCGATTGAATGAAATTAGTGTCATTGGAAAGCTCGTTTCATGCTCTTCAATTTACATTTAAATCACAAATTTGATTTGCATTTCACGTATTGAATTTTAGATGTATTAAATTTTTCTATTCATCATTTATATTGAATTAAAATGAATTACACATAGGTTAAATTGGATCTGATTGACACTGAGTTGTCATCAACTAATTTAATTTAAATTAGGAGCATATTTTTGTGTTATTTGTCTTTGTGAGTGCACTGCATTATTGTCTTTCATATTAAATAAAGGGATAAAAATGAATTGAAAAATTGTATTCTTTTTTGTGCATTTCTATTATTCTTGACTTAGAACTAGAAATCACTAAAATAATTAATTAGCATCTAGATTTGATTGAATAATTGCTTGCGTCCCTGTGTTTAATCCTAGACTTACCCATGTACAAATTAAAGTTGAGTCCTCTTCATGGAGACTTACTCTTGGTTCTGTTAATTGTCGTTTGACACGTGCTACAACGAGAGCATATTAATATTTCCTATTGATTACTCATCAAATATCGACTTATGAGCGAAGACCTTAGCATCTTAAACCCTCTACTCCCAAGTATTGCATGTGCCCTCTTTTCTTTTTCCTCAAATTTTTCGCCTTATTAGGTTACTTAATCACGTCATTAGATTCGTTAATCATACAACTTTTGATTCCTCTCAATTTCCTCTCCTAGTTTGACTCAAATTGCATTCCAATTCAATATGAATACCATCTCTTCTTGAACCTTATTTTTGCGGCAAGAACCATTACATCTCTCGACCGAGCTTTAATCAAATTGAAGTTGCAACTAACTTTAAGAGCAAAACAATGAACCTTGTAGAAATTTGCAACCATAAGAACACCCGGAAGCTCGACCGATCTTCTCCTCTTTTAACAACTCTACTCAGACCAAACCCAATCGTAGGGGAGCTCGAATGGTGAAGGTGTCATTCTTCTAACCTTGTAGGAGCATCGCCATCACCGCTATAGAGACAGGAGGGAGACCAGAAGCAATTTCCCTTTGTTTTTCCCGAAATTGGGGAAGATCTGTCGTTCTCCCCGATGCCAATTGTTGCCACATGACACGCTTGGGCAGTCCAGATTCACCCGCAGGATTTAATCCTGACCACATGAAGCTAAATGGCGGGAAAATTACATCATAAGCCAAGTAAAGTTTCATATTTCAAATGCACTCCAAACCTTTTACAGAATTACATTTAGATCCCTATAGAAGGACCAAAGTGTAAATCCAAAGACTTTTTCTTAAAAATAGGTCCCTGACTAGGGACATATTTGTTAGATTTCTTATTTTCTTTTACATCTGTACTGCTATATTATAGGGCTATTCTGAGATATTTAAAGACATTATTTTGAGTTCTTTTTCTTGGGGTAGTTCTAGATTTGATTTAAGTTGAATTTCAAGAATTTTTCAAATTTTCATCGAGATTTCATTCTTCATGATTTGACTTCATTTTGATTTTTTGGTTTGATTTCTTTCAAGCTTGTTGCTTGAATTTTTTTTCAAGTCATCCACTATATAGTATCTCATATACTTATTACTATCTATATATTATATTGTAGATCACTTGTTTTGAAAATCATCACTTTGAAAAATTAAAAAATGGAAAAATATCAAATCAAATAAAAATAAAACTAAAACCAACAAAAATATTTTCTTCGTGAATAAATAAAAATCAGAAACATATTTTCATACTAAAAACCCAAGTATTATTTCCTACCTCCTTGTGGCCGATCCAACGTGAGACACTGGGGCGGTTGAAAGAGTTGGGAGCTGTTGGTAGTAGGAGGACAAAAAAAGTAGGGCGACGACGCTATGGGGAAAAGGAGGAAGAAGATGCTTGTGGAAAGAAGGGAATGCATAGAGAGAAAATGAGAGTAATAAAAATATAAATTAATAATTAATAATTATTCATTTATTAATTATTTAATTTAGTAAATAATTAAGTAAATAATTAGATAAAATTAATAAATGGATTAACAATGATTGATCAAATAAATAATAATTAATTAATTGATTACTTGATTGATTAAATAATTAAGTAAATAAATAAAAAATTATTTATTAACATAATATAAATATGATGGATGGCATATATTAATAAGATAAAATTAAGGTGCATTGCACATTGTATACCAATATGGTCCTGAAACTCACTTTTCGCATATTGACTCTGATTTTAACAAAATAAGTGTCATTTGATTGATGATTCTATAAAACAAACTTTAAAAGTAATTTTTCTCAATTCGGAGTCCATATGACTAAGTTATGAGGTTCAAGAAATTTAGATCACAGTTTCGTGGCTTCGGGATTTATTGGCATTTTGACTTAAGTAATATTTTTACATTTTTCTATGATTTTTAGAAACACATTGGAAAAGAAATTAAATTAAATGGAGTTAAGGATAATTAATTAGAAAATAAGGAAATTTATATATATAGTACATATAGACAAAGGGGCCCAGACGTCAAAACTCACATGTTTTATTCTAATTTTTTGATATTTTTTAATAAATAGTATTAGTTATAAAACAAAGTTTAAAAATGAGTTTGGTCAATTTGGAGTTTTTTTATAAATAGTTATGAACCTTAGAAGTCGGCTTTTGCGGTTCATCATAGTTAATTATTTCTGTAATAAATAATTTTCTAATATTTTTATAAATTAGTATATATTTTTATGAACAACTTTCATGACGAAAGTATTTTGGGCTAATGATCTTGATGATAAATAAAATAGGAGAAATATTTATAATGTGAAAAAATGTATTTATGTGCTATTATGGTCTTGATTTTCTGATATTTTTATACATTAGGATCCTTATCTCTCCTACTTATTTATTTTGTTGACCAATTCAATATTGACCTAGTCTCCGGGTTAGGATCAGTATATATATTATATACAGCCTTCTTTTTCTTTTATTTTCCATTTTTCTCTTTATTATTTTACTTTGGATAAAATAAGTGTTAAATTTATAATATTAGTAGATGTGGTTAGAATGATAATTGATGAAAATTGGTGATAATTTAGATGTATTTTATCAAGTATTTTAGCCAAAATGAAACAATAAAGGTGATGAATCATATATTCATCATTCCCCTATACTTTATATTTGCTAATCCCTTAGCAAATACTTATTTTATAAATAAGTGCAAGCAAAAAGAAAAGTAAAAGGAAAAATAAAAGAGCTTAGAACATGTCTTAAATCAATCTCACTCCACCCAAAATTTATAACTTGGGGTAGGCCTTTGTATTATTAGCGTGTCGGGACTATATTAGAAATAGTATTTAAACCTCGACAATCCTCAAGTTCCACAATCCTTATCTAGGATCACTTCAATAGCCAACTCAGATCCACACATCCATCACGCGAGCTTTTTAGCTTTGAAGGCAATGTGTACTGTGTATGAAAGGTTTTAGCTCTTCTTTCTTAAAGAAGTGAAAAAACCACCCATACCGACAATACACTCCCATTGGACCTTCATCCAGCTACTCGATCCTCAAGGTGGGGGGGATATTTTCTTTTCAGGTCAGTTCATGTTGTGTCCACAATGGAGAAGAGAGAAAAAAATAATGGGAAGAGAACTAGAGTATGACCATTATAGTCACATCTCCTTTTGAAGCTTAGTCAGTTTAGCCAAGACTCCACTAAGACATGCAGGCTTTTTGAAGCTTAGACCATTGTGGCCATATTTGTATTTGATGTATTTTACTTCTTTTTGGTAGAAAATGATTGTTGCACTGCATTGATCTTTTGTGCTTCGACTCTTATTTCGTTCATGTTTTGAGGTCTTGGAAAAAATTATGCCAGCAGATCCTTCCCTTATTTGAAGCTTTATTTCAACTCCACACTCCCATCTTTAGACGTCTATGCCACTAGACAAGGATGGAAACACACCAACAAAATAGAATGCCCTCCACAACCCCATGCAAGTTGAGCTAAGTGTAGAGTGCATGAGTTCAAAATTGGTTCAAATGGAGAAGAATTAAACGACTGACACCAGGTGTCCTACCTAGGAAAGTTTAAGTTGAAATCCGGACACGGTCTCATGGAACCCAAAGAATTAAGTCAAAAATACTTGAAGAGTTCTAATTCCAATTCCTAATAAAGTCCCTTTAGAATTGAGTTGATTAAGTCCCAAGTCAAGCTCCATCTCTTAGACTTAGAACCATTCGGTTCAAGAATCAGACTTGTTCTGAAGAATGCGAATGAATGCAACAATTTTTTTATGAAGTAAACTTTTTGGATTAAACTTTTTATCTAATTTTCAAAGATATTTTCAATTTTTTATTGAATTTTCTTTATTTTTTATAAAATTTTGAATGAGTCGGTAAATTAAATCAATTTACACAAATTTCCAAGAATTCTGTATATTTTACAAAGAGTTTTGTACATATTTTATTTATACAATATTATACATATTTTATACAAGATTTTACAAGAATTTTATTTGCAAATTTTAAATAATTAAGGATTTTATCCTAGTATTTTACAACAAATTTTATATACAAAATTTAAAACAACTTTTTTTAATTAAGTCATATTTACGATTGTCTATCGACTTTTAAAAAACTTCAAAATATATACCCATACTTTTAGAGTCATATAATTAAAATTATAATAAAGTACGAGTTATGACTTGTAAAGTATGTGTGTATGTGTATACATGACAACCCCTATACTTAGCATGAACTATGTCCTCATAGTGATCAAAGAAGCGGCAAAGGAAGACATAACTCGAGCTAAGTATAGATTAGTGAAAAGAATTCTATACTACAACGATTCAAAGAATAATGAATAAAAGAATAGATGTCAATGATCCCCTCTATATTTAGGATCAAATAATCCTAAGGATTGTTGACTCAAAACCAAAGATGATTGAGGTTAAGAGAATGTACACAAAAAATGACTCGGTTTGTCCCCCCTATACTTATAGTAAAATTCCCCTAAGTATAGAGAAGAATTTCAACAGTTGAGGGACAAGCAAGAGAGCAAACGACACAAAATCGAAAGCAATCAAAATCGAGAATGAGTGATATTACCTCCCTTACACTTAGGATAAAGCACATCCTAAGTATAAGCAACAACATGGGTAATAAAACAGAATGATATGAACAACATGATATCTACACGCCTTATACTTAGGATAAAGTGCATCATAAGTATAGCCAAAAATCCTTAGTTAGACTTAGGGGTGTAAGAAAAATACGAAAGAAAGAAAGAAAAAAAATCGAAAATACGTATGAACAAAATGATGGTGAAACTCAGGTATGAGATGCAGAGTGTGAAGAGTGAAGAACACATCTCATACAAACTGAATGGGGGCAACCTCTATGGTCGGCGACTCATGGTCAAGGAAGGGTTTCAAATGCTGACATTGACTCGAAAGGTGAACCCATAAGGCAACTCAGATATATCGATGCTACCGTTGTCGTACACCTTTCTCACTATATATGGGCCTTTTCACTTGCTCTAAAGTTTCCCTGGAAATAGCTTAAGTCTCCCATTAAATAACCGAACTTAAAATGGGCGCCTAGCGCTCGACCTCTCTCTGGATTAAAAAATGGGTGCAACATAAGGACTTCCCAGGTAGTAACCCAACCTAATACTACTCTCGCCCAAGCACGCTTAACATTGGAGTTTTGTTTGTATCCAGTGCATTAATGTTGGTATAATCGCACATGTTAGGATTATCGTCCTCACATAATAAATACCTCTACTGTAACTCGTTTTCCATGTATCTCTTCCGTCTGGAGCTCAACTTCAACAATCCAAGAGTCGATTCTACTTTTTTGGACCTTCTCAACCTGAATATTGGATCGAACCTTGCATATGTGAACCGTTATGCTACCTTGCACTCGGTCACTCTCCGAATAAAAAAAATTGCACAACACAAGGACTTCCCAGGTGATCACCCAACCTAGTTTTACTCTCGCACAAGCACGCTTAACATTGGAGTTATGATGGGATCCAGAGCATTAATGCCAGTATGATCGCACACGTTAGGATTATTTTCCTCCACGGCTAATTTCCTCTCGTGCATCCTGTTTTTCATGTATCTCTCCCATCTAAGGCTTGATTTCAATGATCCAAAAGCTGATTCCGTATTTCTCGAACCTTCCCAACTCGAATGCCATCCCGCACATCGCATTCGTTTATTGTTATGCCGCCTAGTGCTCAGCCTCTCTCGGGATTAAAAAAATTGGACGCAGCACGAGGACTTCCCAGGTGGTCACCCAACCTAGCACACTTAACTTCGGAGTTTTGATGGGATCCAATGCATTAGCGTCGGTTTGATCGCATTGTTTAGGCTTATACACCTCAAGGGATAAGTACCTATGGCCATTCCTCGGGCATTTTGTATTTTACATGAGATTTATAAAAGATGTTTCAAAGATCGCCCAACCACTAATTGAGCTTTTAGGCAAAGACATGGAGTTTATTGCAGATCACAATTGTCTTAATGACTATAAGCTACTTTAAGGGATAATCATGGATGCCCCGATCCTAGAAGCCCCAGATTGGTCTCTTCATTTTGAGATCATGACAGACGCCTCAAATTTTGTTGTTGGGGCTATGTTAGGACAGAAAAGGGACAATATTTCGTTCGCTATACATTATGCAAGCAAAGTGCTTGATCCTGCTCAGCGTAATTATACAGTTACAGAAAAAGAAATGCTTGCAGTAGTGTTTGCCTTGAATAAGTTCAGATCTCATCTCATTGGATCCAAGGTTGTGTTCATAGACCATACAGCACTACGGTACCTCACGGAAAAGAAGGACGTGAATGCGTGTCTTTTTAGGTGGATTTTACTTATCCAGTAGTCTGACTTGGACATCAAAGATAAACCTGGAAAGCAGAATGCAGTGCCTGATCACCTCACCAGTCTTGAGATTCTTGATGCATCTGATGACACGCCTATTCGAGATTCCTTCCTTGACGAGTTGGTTTTTGTTATCGACTCACATGGTATGCCAATATAGTGAACTATCTTGTCTCCAAGAAAGTTCCCGAAGATTGGCCTAAGAGCAGCATAGACCGACTCAAGTCAGATTCGAGACACTACCATTGGGAAGATCTGATCCTTTTCTTTGAAGGAGTGGATTGTGTATGTAGGAGGTGTATTCCTTAGGAGGAATACCATAGTGTCCTTACTTTTTGCCATAGTCTGCAGGCAGGAGAACACCACTCCAGGAAGAGGACTGCATGGAAGGTATTGCAGTGTGGCTTATACCAGTTGACTCCGTTTCACGATGTTCTCACCTTTATGAAGTCGTGCCCAGTATGTCAGCTAATAGGAGGAACCGTTGGTTCCAAAGATGAGGTGTCAATGCAGCCAGTCATCATTTGTGATGTCTTTGATGCATGGTACATCAACTTTATGGGCTCATTCCCGGTTATCCATGGTTTCAAGTATATCCTTCTTGTGGTAAATTACTTGTCAAGGTGGGCAGGGGCTATCCCAACCCGAGCTGCAGACAACAGGATTGTATGTAAGTTCATCAGAGAGTATATCATTTCTAGGTTCAAGGTCACCAAAGTATTGATATCCGATGGGGGTTGCCATGTTGTGAACAGAGATGTGAAGAAACTTGTGAAGTTTTATGGCATCGAGCACCATGTCGCTAGTCCTCACCACCTACAGGCCAATGGCATGGCAGATGTGTCGAATAGGGAGGTTAAGACCATATTGTAGAAGCTTGTCTGCCCAGACAAGAAGGACTGGTTTTAGATCTTGTACCAAGTCCTTTGGGCCTACAGGACGGCTTACAAGACACCATTAAGAACCTCCCCATTTCAGAATGATATTTGGGAATCCATGCCATTTGCCCGTAGAGTTAGTGCACAAATCAGCATGGGTAATTAAGAAGGTCAATTGGAACACACACCTAGGGAAAACATAGAGATATGGATCTGAATGAACTTGTGGAAATCAGAAACTGAGCATACGACAACAATTTGGTGTACAAGGATAAGGTAAAGCGTTGGCACGATAGATTTATCAGATGAAAGACCTTCTCTCCTGGACAAAAGGTATGGTTGTTCAATGCGAAGCTGAAGGTTCTCCAAGGGAATCTGAAATATAAGTGGAAGGGTTTGTTTATATTCAGTGTTGTACATAACAGTGGATGTGTAGAGATCTCAGATCTTACAGATGAAGCATAAACATTCCTAGTGAATGGACAACTACTAAAACACTTTGTCGAACAAAATGAACAATTAGTCCATGTTGAGGAGATTGTTTTCATGCGTAAGGCAAATTCAGAAGACACATATAGAGCTGCGCATGAAGCCTTGCAACTAACATCTATCCATCAGCAGTATCAAAAAGATTGAGACTACGGTCTCTTTATAAATTCTCTAGATCCCATCGGTTCTTACACTTACTCTTGTCCTATACTTGGGCTGACCAGAGCCTAAGTATAGGGGGGACCGATTCCTGCCCTATATATATACATATATATATATATATATTTCTCCTCTGACATGGACCGCCCCATTTTTTATCATCTTTTACACTTAGGGGAGCAGGTTGTCTTCTTTACATTTTGTTATTTTAGCTCTCCTACGCTTAGCACAAGTTATGTCTTCTTCCTTGCTTCTCGTGCTCTGAGGACATAGAACACACTAAGTATAGGGGACGTGTTTATATTACATATATACTTTACCCATAACTCGTACTTTCACATATTTTTGTATATATTATGCAATAATTACATGGTGGGTAAAAAATGAAAAAAAAACTATTTGTAAAATACATGTGCACTTGTATAATATGTATATTGTATAACACATGTGTAATTTCTATATAAGCATTGTAAATAAAACTTTTTAAATTTTGTTGTAAAATAGGAGGTATACCATATTTTTGAAAAAAAGCCTTCTGATTTACTCTTGCATATTATCCTTGCATTAAAAAAATATCTTACACTTCATATAATGTCATATGCATTTCATCAGCATATCTAGGATATACAAAGTGAAAAGTTTATGGAATCCGAACAAAGTTATGAATAAATATCGAGGATGGATTTGATTTGACCTTAATCTACCTAATTTCATACGAACCTTATAAGAATCGGAGTTAAGATTTTTCAGGTCAAGTGACATAATTCTTTGAGTCGGCATGTCTATGTCCACATATCACCTTGATTGGTCTAAATAGAATATTTCGTACACAAGCACAATTCTCTTAGACAGTGACCTAACTTGTACAAGCACCATGCACGTAGCTCATTAGTAATGAGGTGGTGAGGAGCTAGAATCCATTGGCTTGGAGTAGCACACAGGTGGAAACATCCGCCCTCCTCCAGGGAGGGTAGCGCATCTCAACCTAGTTTAGTGGCATCAACGTCTAATGACGGGATGTTGTGGGTTGCAATAATGCTTCAAAAGAGGGATAGTCTACTGGCCCAATAAGAAAACTCCTCATGTACATGTTGCAACTTGTATATAGATCGAAAAAATAGAAAAAAAGAGAACTCCAAAAAAAAGAGGACAGGACTCATCGAAAATTAAATGCCTACCAGTGTATGTATATTTGCAAGGCATATGCTTCAAAGTCTCATAACAAGGAAGTCTGCAGCTGGAGACTTGGCTACACTAGTCAAGCTCCATGGATATGTGACTACACTGGTCATAATCCATTCTCTTCTCTACCCCCTCTTCTTGATATAGTTGCACTTGAACTTAGAAGGGAATACCCCGCTCCTCGAGGAATGAGTTGTTAGATCGGGGAATTAGAGTTACCTTTTTAGAGGAGGCTGGTTCTTTGCCATTTCTAATGTGGAGAGTTGTATTTCACTTATGCAGTACAAGTAAGATTCATAGTCATCAGAATTTGCGTAGTCTATTCTGACCTGACTGTTGAGGTGACTTGAATAAGAGACTTGTGGAACTTAAAGGTTGTTTGGTCTTAAAATCAGATCCAAATAAGGTTCTGCCACACTATTAATCCAAAGATCGAGTAAACCCTAAACTCTAAACCAAAATTATTTCACTTTTGCATTCAATTTTAGTTGCTCAGGGACGAGCAAGGTTTAAGTATAAGGAGTTGATGAATTTGTGATTCATCACTCTAAAAGTTGAAAAAGAGCTTCGTTCCCCGGTAATTAGCTGCATATTTCTATTTATAATGAATTATTTGCATTCAAGCATTTATAATTAATTTTCATAATTTAACATGCATATTTACATTAAATAAGGAGTCAAATTCACTTGTACATATTCACTTGTATATTAACCAAATTCACTTATTTGTATCTATTTTCCACCAATTCCAAATACAATAAAATCAAATCAATAATGTATATACTAATAACACTGATAAAGGAAACATATCTAAAAAATACTAACTTGTAAATTTGACCAATAAAATCCGAGCCCTAGTTTGAGACTAAGAGCATTAAAACACACATATCTCTCTCATACAGTGTCTGATTTAAGCGTGCTTACTTTTAAAGTAATATACATTCAAAGACCTTCAAAACAAGATCAATTTCATAAAAATCGGAAATTGTATGTGAAACTTGGGGTTGGGCCCCTATTGTATATTGTACATATTAACCAAACTACCCTTTATTTATTTTCATAATTACTAAAAATCAAAAAAAATGAGAATAAGTTGTAATTATTTGTTTCATATTTTCTGTGATTTTATTTTTTTATTAAAAATGGCAAAAAAATCTACAAAAGATAAAAATAAGATATTTTATACTTATAAGATACCACCCAAAAATACACTTTTGTACATATTATTTATTTTTGTTTTTGATGATTTACAAACATTGTAGATCTCGTCGGGATGAGTAACTTTTGTGTCAACCACATTTTGATTTGACCTCTTTTATTATTTTTTATTTACATTTAAATTGTGATTTTTTGGGGGCGACAAGTGATAGCTCCTAGAGCCTCCACGTGTCACCCCATTTTTATTTTATTTTATTTTATATTTTTATTTTCATTTTAATTATTTCTAGTTTAATTTTATCTTAATTATTTTAATAATTATTACTAATATTAATATTATTTTAACCCCCATCACGTGGCCTCCACTACGCACGCCGCATGGCGCCACCATCCCTCTCTCTCACCATTCCACGCACGTACACACCTCTCTCTCTCTCTAACTTCCTTCCACCATATTTCTCCCATGCAACCCACATCCCATACCCCTTTTCTCCATTCTCTCTCTTCTCTTTTCCTTTTATTTTCTCTTTCTATCTCCACCATCTCTCTCTTATCCTCTCTCTCTCTTCCCTTCTCTCTCCTCTTTTTGGCAACCACACCCATTATCTCCTCCCTTATTCTTTATGCCCCTCCTTGCGTTAATCACACATGCATGCATATCCCACGCACATACTCTCACATACCAGAGCATCATCTTCTTCATCGACAACTAGGGAGCCTCCTTCACCGATCTTAATCAACTAAGGGACCCTCCTCTCTCCACACTTTGACATCGGCTGGAGGAGTGGCCCTCGACACTGGCAGCCACTTCACCCTCACCATAGAGCAAACTTCGCTCCACACCATCCGTTGATCACCAAAGTAGAGGAGGATTCACTTGTGGTGACAACGTTGACGTACCTCCCTCCAGTGGTGAGATCCAGTGCCACTCCAAGACACCGCCACAGACGTTTCGAGCCTCTACGTCAAGTTGCGAGCACTCTAGGTATACCCATCTCCTCCAATCATTACTCTTTCGCATATGCACTGCTACGGCTACGCCATCGAGCTGCAAGCACTCCAGCTATACCCCTCGTTCCTCTCCTCCAAATGTTCCTATTTCGCCTCTGTCGCATATCCCTCATCCCGCTTGACATCACTGTTCATCTCCTTCACCTGAGCACCTCATCCACTCCTCAACGCTATGCCCAATTACCCTCCATCTTCCTTCACCTTCGACTCGCCTATGTTAACATTGATCGCACCATCACACTCCTGGTCTGAGCTTCTTCAATCTCCATGCTCCGTCGACATCAATGCGTAGACACTTCAGAGCATGTCGCCTTGCACCTATGCCCATCTACCGCTACCTCCATAACAACGGAGCCCTCTTAGACATCCAACCATCGACAAGATCTCCTCCTCTACCAACGACTTCTGCTTCATCTCCACCTTCTGGTTGGATCCAGAAGTCATCTTCCACGACTATACGCCCCTATCGAGCATGCTACTTCATCTCCACGACATTGCTCTGCCACTCATTCACCATCGCTTCTTCATACACAACCATCTTCATGATCGTGCCACCAGAGTTGATATCCTCGCTACTTCATCTTCATCATATTTTTACTATTTATGGTTAATTAATAATTATTCTTGTAGAAATTTGCATATTTTGCCCAATTAGCACTCACAAATTCATAGATATTAACCATTGCTCGAACAATTACCAAAAATACACGAGTAATAGAATTAATTGATGCATGCATATTTTGCTCTAAAAAATCATTTTGTTTATTTCATTAATTATTTTTTAGTAGTATTAAATTCAACATTTTTAGGCTTAGGATTTTTCTAAGATAGATTGCGTAGTGGTATATCTCATATAATTTTATTTCCTAAAAGAAGTACATTTAATTCTTTATTACAACTAATTATTGAAAATCTCACTATCTGCATTCATTAATTCATTAAATATTCATATCTCTTCACAAAATTCTAAAAATATTACAGTGCATTTATTTAATCATAACATACATCGCAACCAAGTTTCATAATTTTCGAACATAGTTTAACTGAAAATTGCAATTTACTCTCAGAAATTGGTCGTATTTGCATTCGAAAATTTCATTAAAAACATCAAAAATATTCAGATTCAAAAATTGTGTATGAAATTTGATAGACATTAACCTAGGTTGTTCCTTTTCCTCCTTGAGTTCAACTTTGAGACTTGTCCAAGTAAGACAAACATACAATCACTCGAATTAATTGAATTAAATATTTAAGTGATTATTTCTTTATTGATTATGATTACCTGTCTGCAATGAAATGATAAATTCATTTATTTTGAATGCTTAGTTAAAACAAATTAAAGAGTATAATTTACAAATAATCTCCTAGTATAGCTCATAGGGTTGAACATAAGGAGGAAATAATTATTAAACAAGGGTTATTCAATTTTAAGAAAAATAAAGGAAAAAGGAAAGTCGAAGCAAACCACTCTTGGATTTTTGTGAATTTTTATCTTTTCAATTTTTATGGGTTTTTAGTTTTATATTTTTGTGTTTTCTGATTTTGAATTTTTAGTGGTTTTAATTTCACAATTTTTTTCATAATTTTAATTTTTTAAATTAATAAATAGAAAGAAATGTAATAAAAAATAAAGCAAGCGGTGTTTTTGTATATTTCAAATATGGTAAAAATAGCTAGAAAATTTAAATAAAAATATTTTTGTGTCTATGATATTTTTATTATTTTTATGATTTTTTAAAAATTTTTTGTATTTTTTACGATTTTCAAAACAAAAAAAATATGAAATAAATCAAGCAGAAAATAAAGACACTATTTTTGGATTTTAAAATAGAAAATAGACTCAAAAATACTAGAAACTAATTTTAGCAAAGAAGGTTTTTATTAGGCTTCAAATCAAGTCCAAAAACATAATTTTTTTATTTTTTAATGAATTTATATGATTTCTTAAGTTTTTCAATGTTTTTTCAATTTTTAAGGAATTTGTAAAAGATTTTCAAAAAAAATTGATGATTTAAAATAAATCAAAAGAAATACAGGATTTTTTAGAATTTTTGGGTGATTTTTCAAATTTTTATAAATTTTTTAATGCAAACAAGGAATTTTAATAAGTCTTTGAGTTATTAAAAATATGAAAGCTATTTATTTTTAAAAAAAATTATGGAAGATAAAGTAATAAAAAAATGAACTTATTCTAATTTTTATGAAATTTTTCGAGCACTTATAAAAATTATTTCATGAAAACTAGATCCAAGAATAAATCTAGACAAATAGGAATCAATTGCAATTATTTATTGTTTGTGGATCAAATTATAACAAAAGTATAAACTGCCAGCATGCAGATGTAAAATGCCCAACCAATCACGTGCAGAACTTGTGCACCTACGCACATGGGTATAACTGCAAATCAAAAAAACTTATTCCATTTTCATTAACAAATAGAAGCTTCATGGTAATGTTGCAAAAACACCACAAAATACGTGACAGAGCACGTAAATTCATACAAACCAGACTTAAATGCAATTAATGAAACTACGAGGATTATTATGTAAATATTCAAACTCGGTCGGGAAGGCACGTGTCCCGTTAAGGATTTATTTACTAACAAAAGGAACAGGAAGAGGGGCAATGTAAACTACCTAGGGAACACATGCGTGTTACGCAAAGGCATTTGCTGCGATGTACGACTCATATCAAAGCTTTCAGATATGATCAAGTAGTCTAGAATTGGGCGATCACGAATAACATGGATCAAAATTGGGGTAGCCCTCTTCTGATCAGATGACTTTGACGGGATCTCTAAGAACAAGTATGAATATGGCTGAAGATGAAATTCGATAGCTTCTATCTCACTCGATCTGCAACTTATGGAAGCTGTAAGGGACTCGATCCACTCTGGCACTCGAACTACGTCGATCTGTCATGAAAGTAGAGTCCAGTTCTCGCTACTCAGAGACTTGGAAGAGAAGCTCTTATGCGTGCTACAAAAGGATGTCAAGATCTAGATCGTGCATAAATACTCATCTCCAGGTGACCTACGAGAGTTATTTGCAAGGGCCAAAGATGGTTCAGCCTCGGTCAAAGGTTATTGAAAAGGGAAATAAAGGAGAAATGGTGAAAATGTGTTAGGTTCTATTGAGGGTGATGGAACGAACCTAAAGTTCTCATATCTAAAGATCTAAGATGATTAGATCTGGACTAGAGGATGCGAAGAAGCGGGATCAAAGCAGAAATGAATGACGATTAAATCAGGTGCGGAGTCATATGAGGGTCTTCGATTGAGATGATTGGAGATGAAGATCGAAATCTTTGATCTGGATTTAAATTTATGGATATGCGAAGAAATTGGGAGAAACTGGAGCTAGATAGTGGTTGCCAATTTAGTGGCAGTGAACAACGGTGAATCGAAGGTGTTGATTTCCTCAAGATGGTTGTGGAAGGCCACTGAGGCTGCTCGCGATGGAGGACTCTCTCCATACAAGGATCACATTGATTTGAACCTTGAATTTCACTCCTAATCGATTGGATGGCTTCCTGTCATGAAGCCTTGCTCAAGAGCTCATTCTCGGGGAGCGGAAGAGAGATGAAGATGGATCAGCGAGCGAATGCCAACCTGGAGGGGGTTAAATAGACACGGAGATGGTCTGGAATGATCTGAAGATGCGCGTGAAAATCAGTTAGAACAAAATTATCAAGGGTGATGGCATGGTCTTGGACCAATGCTTTCTAATCGGGCATCGGAAACAGAGTGGAAAGATGTTGGAACCGGGATATATAAATCGAAGAAGTCGGGTCAAAACCTGATTATTCGGATGCACAATAGGAAGGAGGAAGTTGACCCAAGTAGACAATCTGACCTGAACCAATCAGAAGGCGGTCTGAATGGGACAAGATAGAGAAAACGACAAAACAAAAAGGAAAATCAAAGAATAAAAATAAGTTAGGAAATGATTTTAAATTAAAATAAATAATGTTAATAATTTAATAAATTATTTTATGGTGATTTTAAATAAATAAAATAAATTTATTAAATAAGGAAAAATAAAAACATTTATTCATAAGTATAAAATACTATATATATATATATATAATAATCCATTTTTTAATAAACTATTTTTACAAATAATTACATAATTTGATAATTTATTTATTTATAGAATAAATTAAGAATATTAAAGATATTTTTTATTTTATTTTTAAAAGTTAATTTGATGGTTCATATAAATAGGACTATATACAAGATAGGTACATTATTCCTATATAATAAATATATTATTTTACTTTTTTAATTATTTTAATTTTGTAATTTTGTTGCATTTTATATAAATAAAATAAATATATACAAAACATTTAAAAATACAATATGTGTACAAATATATAAGAAAATAAATAATTAAAAATGTATACAATATATACATATAAACAAATATACTAATAGGGTCCCAAAACCTACTTTTTGCATATTAACTCTAATTTTAGTGAAACTACTCTAATTTGATAGAGAATTTTGCAAAACAAAATTTAAAAATGAATATACCCAAATCGAAGTTCATACGACCGAGTTTTGAGGTTGGGAAGTTAGGTTTTATGGCATTTAGATTTTAACATTTATTGCTATTCATTCAGAATTATTTTTAAGTTATATTTTTGTATTTTTGTACTGATTTATACAAATAATTCAAAAAAAAGAATAAAGTTAATTGGAGTTAGGAATGATTATATAAAAAATAAAGAAGTTTTCTAAACATAATGTACATATAGACAAATGGGTCCAAACACCAGAACTCACATGATTTATTCCACGATTTTTATGATATTTTTAATAAATAATATTACCTACAAAATGAAGCTTAAAAGTGATTTGGTTGGTTTCAAGTTTTCTATAAATAGTTATGAACCTTGGAAATAGGATTTTATATCATTTTATGTTAATTGTAATTTTTATTTATTAGTTAAATAATTTTTCTGATATTTTTATAAATTAATAAATAGTATTGTAAACAAGTTTCAAGAAGGAAAATTTTTATGTGATGTTGTTTTATTGATAAATAAAATAGGTGAATGTATGTACAAGATGAAAAATGATGTATATGTACAAGTGAGAATTGATTTTCTAGATTTTTATAAATTATGGACCCTATGTCCCCCTACTTTATTCCTGATCGATAGAGTTAAGTATTGATCTTCTCTCGGGGTTCGAGACCGTTTACATTTATTTCACAAACACATCCTTCTTTATTTATTTTCTTTTTCTTTTCTTCTTTATTCTTTTATTTTGGTTAAAAGAATGATAAATATAAAATATTAACAAATCAATGAAGCATGACAAATAATAGTAATTAATTAATATATAGGTGTTTTATCAAGGATTTTAGCTAAAATAAAAAAATAAAGATTTTGAATCTTGGATTTATCAGTATCGTTGTAATAAATACACATAATTATTTAAGTATACAAATAACTTCAGAAAAATACAATAGAAATATATGTGTGTGTTTATTTAAATAAGTTACAAATATATAAAATAATAAAATAGAAAATAGAAAATAAATTACATATTATATATACATATACTATTATATCTATAAAGTAACATACAATAAATTAACGTGAAACAAATAAAAAAATCATAAAATAGTATATAAAAAATGTTTTTATAAGTTAACTAAAAATAATAAAACCATTTATTATTTATTTTCGGTTTATTTTTACATTTTATTTCTATTTTATCATGTAGAGTCTGACATGGCCCAATGGGAGTGTGACCTTGGTCGATCCGACGGTCAATTGGCTCGATGATCCCCTAGTCCTGTCAGACCTCGATGAGCACCTCTCTTCATCGATTTTTCCCTACCTATGCTTGCATTTTCAGGGCATGATTCCTCTTTGACCTTTATTCCTTGATCATTGGTTTTTCATGCAACCATCTCTCCTTGATCTGAGGATCAATGCATCGTGCGCTCTTCCCAATCCAAGACCCTTCTGTACATATGCCCTTCGCTACCTTTGATTCAAATTTTAATCCCAGTTTAACCCTCAAAATACTGAAATTTCTTGCTTGCAAGTTTGCTTGTGACATGTGCCTTCTTGTCGGAGTGTTTGGCATAGAGGAAGAGGCCCTGGACATGATGATCCGAGGTTGTCGGCCTTCTTCACTTGAGCTCCATCACGACTCTTTCTTTAAGGTTGAGCCCTAGTTTTTAGTTTCTTTCGTTCCTAGGATTAATGGTAGAAAAGATTAGCATTTGGTTTCTGTTATTATTGCCATTTGTTTCGAAAAATAGTAAATCGAAGTTTGTTAGAGTCGTATCTCCGACCATTGTTCCAAGGTGATACGACTGTTAACCACTCCATTTGAACCGTCCATCACTTTCCCTATCGCTTTATTTATGCCATAGACACCCCATCCATCTCGATCTTATCTAGATCGAGCTGTCGGTACTCGTCCTCTACCGCTCGTCGGAGTTTCCTCCGCCACACTCCACCTCCATTCATTCCACCACCAGATCGATCCCAAGACATTCTATTTTCTTTGGCACATATAACTACGGTCAAATCCTCTCTAGAGACCTCAAACAATGATAGAGGCAGCTGCCCCCTGAAGGGGTCCTCCTCTCTGAGTCTGATAGGAGTCATATACTACTGATAATACAATCTTCTCCTCATTAAGTAATGAAATTGTGATACATTGAGCAGAAATCCTCGCATATGAGAACCTCATCTAGGTTGGATTTTGCTGAGATGTAGGCATTCCTGGAGCTTTTCCTTCTTCGACCCTCCAAGACCTTATTGAGGGGTCCTAGAGCCATTTAAGCACTCTAGCTAACCTGGAAGGACATTGGTGATTTTCACCACCTAGGAGCTTATCTGGTGGACAGAGGTACTTCAGAGGATGGATCGAAGCTCATATATAAAGGATTTCTTCCCTGTTCTTCTAAAGTTCCTCCATACCGTCTGATCAAGAACCAACTCCAGTTTGCACAAGAATCATTGGATCTGCAGCATAGCCATCGTCCAATCAAGCTTGGAGATGTAATCATATCCATACATTGCCATATCGCCAACGACCGTGTTGGTCCTGCCACATGGTTAAATGGAAAACCGAAACAGTATGATCACGCCTCAAATGGTGTTTTGGACCGACCCCCCTCACTTTATGTATTTTTATCAATCCATAAAATTGTAGGTGAAGTTTAAAAAATTGTGTAATATATGCATAAACCTCCCCACACTTATTTTATTTGTAATTTTGTCATGTCCATATCACTTCACGTGCCCATACATGTGAGATGCTTGGACATTTTGCATATGACCCATTGCAATTTTGTTATTGTTTAGTCCAATATTATTTCAGTGTTATACTTTTTAGAACAATTGCAAGTAAGACCTGCAAGTTCTTGAATATTTCACTTATACCCTTGCTAAGCATGTTTAATAGAATATATTTGAGATTGTTGCAGAGAGGCCCTTGCACTTTGTATTTATGTTCTAGAATGAATTTATAGTTTCTTTAATTATGTTTAGGTCCCTACTAGCATATTAACTTTTATTTCTTGTATTTTGATCATTAAAATTATTGTTTTGCAATTAAAAAATGTTGGAAAATTATTTTAAGTGCTTGAACTTGAATTTAATAAATATATTTTTCATAAGATAATAAAATCAATTTCTTATTTTTACAAATACCAAAATATTACATTTATTCCCTGTTTGGATTTAAAAACACAAAAAATTATAAAAATATTCTGAAAAATTCTAAAATATTACATTATCTTTGTTATTGTATTTTTGAACTCCAGACCAAAAACACTAAAACTTTCAAAAGAAAAACCCTAGTGATTGAAAACCCTAAAAATATTATAAACATTATTGAAAATATTGAAAAATCTAAAAATATCATTTTCTATTTTCATATCTCATATATATTATATATTATGTAAAAAAATAGTTTTGGAATATTTTGAGGTATTTGCCTATTTTTTAAAATTCCAAAACAATAAGGACTATTATTTTCACTCACAATTTTGACATTTCTATTCATTTAAAAATATAAAAAATAGCAAAAATTGTAAGAAAAATATCAAAAACAGAGAAAAATATTTAAAAGGCAAAAATATTTTATTTCACCTATTTTGAGTATTTATTGCTATGTTTATAAATATAAAAACCTATATTATATATAATTATATTTATTTATTTCCTTATAGGTAATAATATTATTATTAAAATATCAAAAGTAATAAAAACCCCTTTAAAAATAAAATGGACTGCCCTATAGGGTATTTTTATGATTTTTAATTATATATTATATATTTATATCCTATATAGTTATTGTATTATTTACATTACCCCATATATACTTTTGCAAATATATATTACTTATATTAAAAAGAAAATATACAAAATCAGAAAATATACAAAAAATTTAAAAAATATAAAATTTAAAAAATATAAATTAAAAATCCATAAAAACTATAAATATTAAAAACCCACAAAATGCAAAAAATCCACATAAAAACATAAAAGCATCTATTGTTCTTTTTATCAATTTTTGTGGTCTACTCCCTTTGTTCCTTAGTGGTTCGACCTCTACAATTGCATACTGTGCATGTCATTCTGTAGGGTATAATAAATTTTAGCTCACATGTACTTATTGTTTGAACATCATTGTGGGTTGATTATTGATGCATCTGATTGTGGATATATGAGAGCTGAGAGAGTGGTCGACACAATGATTCTTAGACCTGACTTGTCGGACACCGTAGACACTGTAAGATCGGACGCTTGGATCCATCTATTTTTGGGTATTCATCATACGATAACCATATGATCCTCACTATTGTTTAGAGGGAACGGTTGCCTTGTTAGAAGGGATGCCATATGATCATTATCTACTCCATACTTCTTTGTAATGATAATGTACAGTAATAAATAATTAAGGAACAGGTAACACGCAATGTTTACAATATCGGGATGTTTATATTTACATCAACATCTTAATTGAAATAATTAATTCGAATACTTAATCAAATTAATTTAAAATATATTTTGATGGTCAAATTGGAAGAGGGAGGAAATAGAATTTTGTTTCGATCCAAAAATTAGGTTAGGAATAACTTTTTGTAATTAAAAAACTAATTATATTTTTATTATCTAAAAATTTAAATGTAAGAATATAGACCTCACTATCTCAATATATATAGAGGGCTGGTCCTATGAGATGAGATTTAGATCACTAGTTTCAACCAGGAGAGAGACATCTAGGAGAGAGAAGACTGAAACTAGTGGTTCAGAATCTTCCATCTCACCATTTCACAAAATCACATCTCATAGAATCACTCCTATATATATAGGAGTGATCCTATGAGAGCAAAAAAATGTGAGAGCATGAGAGCATGCATTCTGGACCACATGATCATGTCTTCTCTCTCCTGCTCTTCTCTCTCCTGGTTGGATCATGTGGTCCAGAATGCATGCTCCCATGCTCTCACAGGTTGTCTCTCGAAGGATCACATTTTTTTGCTCTCATAGGATCACTCCTATATATATAGGGGGCCTTTCAAATGAGACATGGTCCTTCCATCCCTAAGGAAGGCCAACGATCTGGGCCATCGGATTCAAATCCAACGGCATCTTCAATTTTGATGCCCAAAAGGGCACTTTTGTCATCAATTTTTGCATTAATTATGCATGTTAATTAATATTCTGAAATACTAATTTTAGCTACTTTTATTTTTGGCATTTTCGCAATACCATATTTAGAAAATATCCAATCTTTTGCTGGACGATATTATCTAGGGCATATTTTTGTATCCTCGCGTATTTTTTTGTAGAACGTAAGGTTCCTTTTGTAATGATTGCATGTTTTTTGTATAATCCGGTGTTCATTCAAAAAGTCATTCATTATTTGTAAATTTTGCATTATTCTTTGTAAAATACACTTCATATTAGTAATTAATGTGTGGTTCTTTGTATAGTAATTAATGTGTGGTTCTTTGTAACGATTGTATGGTTCTTTGTAATGATTTTATACAAGATCTATAAAAAATATAATTTTCATTCGCAACAATCTGATTCGTAAAAATACATAACAAATTTGTATAATACATATCCAAATTGTATAATACAGACTAATATTGTAGAGTACAAATCAATATTGTATCAAACTGCGAATTGTTCTTCATCTAAAACTGGGTGCATCACTTTTTTATCGTTGTCGCTTGCATGAAGAACGTCTCCGATAGTCACCAATGAGGCTGCACATCACGTCGCCAACTCCGCATCACGATCAGACAATTCATCAAAGCCGATGCGTACGAACCGATTTGCGTTGATCTTTACGTCGTCGACGCGAACTGCAATGCAGTGGGGGCATGATCTCCATCCTATATGAAAAAGATTAAAAGGTCGTTGTTGAAAATATAAAATAAAAAATTCTTACGTCTAAACATCTGAAAGTTTTGATAAAAAAATTAAAGACATATGTATCGGCGGTGCACAGATGCCTATGTACATATCCTTTTCCCACGAATTCAAACCACAATCGATTCTGCAAACAACGAAAAATATTTTTTCTTAGATAAATCGATCGGATTATCACTCACTCCTTCCCCTTCTTCGCCATCATCTCCGTGAACTCCTCGAAGCTGACGATGCCGTCGCCGTTTCGATCAACGCCGCTGATCATCCGCATGCACTGCGCGGTCGTGGTGGCCTCGCCGAGGTCACACATGACCTTGGCAATCTCGTCGGTGGAGATGGAGCCCTTGTGGTCGAGATCGAAGATGTCAAAGGCCTGGCGGAGGTCCTCCAACGAGTCGTCGAGCCTCCGGAACCCCACCGCCGTCACCTCGTCGCCGACGTGATTGTGGGATTAGGAGAGATATTAGCGAGATATTTTAGGTATACGTACGAGATTTTTGGAAAGAGTATGAGGGAGATAAATGAGGAGATATTTCGGATGCTACATATTATATTTAGAAAATGCATAATGACCAAAATGGGTTTTTGATTATTTAAATAATAGTATTAACATACCTTTTATAATAACCGTCTGATTAATTATCGACGCACAGGATCGCTGGCCTTCCTTAGAGATGGAAGGACCATGTCTCATTTGAAAGATATCCTCTATATATATATATATATATATAGTGTAAAATGGGGCTGTCCCCAGGGAGTAGCCAACTTGGCTACTCCCACCCCTATTTTTCCCTCATTTTTTTATTTTTTTGGAAAATAAAAATTTGTATATTCATCATTTATCCCTCCCATATTCTATTAAAATTTCGTCAGAAACAGAGACTCCTAAGCCCTCCATCCAGATGTCATTTTTTTAACGGTCGTAAGATTTTTTAAATCGACCATGTTTGGATGGAGGCCGTAGGAGCCTCTGTTTCTGACGAAATTTTAATAGAATGTGAGAGGGATATAATGATGAATATACAAATTTTTATTTTCCAAAAAAAAAATAAAAAAATTAGGGAAAAATAGGGGTGGGAGTAGCCAAGTTGGCTACTCCCTGGGGGCAGCCCCATTTTACCCATATATATATATATATATAATATATATATATATATATATATATATATATATATGAGGTAAATGGGGCTGCCCCCAGGGAGTAGCCAACATGGCTACTCCCACCCCTATTTTTCCCTCATTTTTTTATTTTTTTGGAAAATAAAATTTTATATATTCATCATTATATCCCTCTCACATTCTATTAAAATTTCATCAGAAACAAAGACTCCTAAGCCCTCCATCCAGGCGTCATTTTTTAATGGTCGCAGGATTTTTTAAATCGACCATGATTGAATGGAGGTCGTAGGAGTCTCTGTTTCTGACGAAATTTTAATAGAATGTGAGAGGGATATAATGATGAATATACAAATTTTTATTTTCCAAAAAAATAAAAAATGAGGGAAAAATAGGGGTGGGAGTAGCCAAGTTGGCTACTCCCTAGGGGCAGCCCCATTTACCTCTCTCTCTCTCTCTCTCTCTCTCTCTCTCTCATATATATATATATATATATGGGAAAAATGTGTATGCCCCCTAGGGGGAGCTAACTTAGCTCACCCCGCCCCTTTTTGACATAATTTTTTTATTTTTTTAAATCTAAAACCGTGTAAATTCATTATTAAATCCCTATATTATGCTATTAAAATTTCGTGCGAAACAGAGACTCCTACGACCTCCATCCAAACGGGGTCGATTTAAAAAATCATGTTACCGTTAAAAATTGACTGTCTGGATGGAGGTCGTAGGAGTCTCTGTTTCGCACGAAATTTTAATGACATAATATAGGGATATAGTGATGAAATTCCACGGAAGAATTTTTCAAAAAAAATAAAAAAACCGGGCGAAATGGGGCGGGGGAGCCAAGTTAGCTCCCCCCAGGGGGCAGCCCCATTTATCCCTATATGTATACATATATATATATATATATATATATATATATATATATATATATATATATGGGTAAAATGTGTATGCCCCCTGGGGGAGCTAACTTAGCTCCCCCCACCCTTTTTCACAAAATTTTTTTATTTTTTTTTGAAATCTAAAACCGTGTAAATTCATTATTAAATCCCTACATCATGTCATTCAAATTTCATGCGAAACAGAGACTCATACGACCTCCATCCAAACGGGGTCGATTTAAAAAATCCTGTTACCGTTAAAAAAATGACTGTCTGGATGGAGGCCGTAGGAGTCTCTGTTTCACACGAAATTTTTATGACATAATCTAGGGATATAGTGATGAATATTCATGGAAAAAAAATTCAAAAAAATAAAAATTTTTGAAGAAAATAGGGCGGGGGGAACTAAGTTAGCTCCCCCTAGGGGGCAGCCCCATTTTCTCTCTCTCTCTCTCTCTCTCTCTCTCTCTCTCTCTCTCTCTCTCTCTATATATATATATATATATATATATATATATATATATATGGTGAAAATGCGGCTGCCCCCTAGGGGTAGCCAACATGGCTGCCCCCACCTTATTTTTTGCCAAATTTTTTTATTTTTTTGGAAAAATATCACCATGTATATTCATCTCTATATCCCTCCTATATGTCATTCAAATTTCGTCAGAAACAGAGACTCCTGCGGCCTCCATCTAGACGTAATTTTTTCAACGGTCGCAGGATTTTTTAAATCGACACTGTCTAGATGGAGGTCGTAGGAGTCTCTGTTTATGACGAAATTCGAATGGCATATAGGAGGGATATAAGGATGAATATACATGACGATATTTTTCAAAAAAAATAAAAAAATTTGCCCAAAAATGGGGCAGCCCCATCAACCCCTATATATATATACATACATACATACATACATACATACATACATACATACATACATACATACATACATACATACATACATACATACATATAGAGGAAAGTGAGCCTACTTTGTGAAGTAGGTAACTTACCTACTTCACATTTCACTTTTTGCAAAATTTTTTATTTTTTTCAAAAATGCCACCGTGGATTTTCATAATTATATCCCTCTAATTTGTCATTCAAATTTCATCAGAAACGGAGACTCTTACGGCCTTCATCCAGAACATGTAAAATACAGCAAATCTGTGACCGTTAAAAAATGACTGTCTGGATGAAGGCCGTAGGAGTCTCTGTTTCTGACGAAATTTGAATGATATACTAGAGGGATATAATTATGAAAACCAATGGTGGTATTTTTGAAAAAAAATAAAAAAAATTTGCAAAAAATGGAATGTGAAGTAGGTAAGTTACCTACTTCACAAAGTAGGCTCCCTTTCCTCATATATATATATATATATATATATATATATATATATATATATATATAAGAATATATATATATATGGAAAAAATGGGGCTGCATGGCTACCCCGCCCCATTTTTTGTCAAATTTTTTTATTTTTTTTTTTGAAGTGTATATTCATCCCTATATCCCTCCTATATGCCATTCGAATTTTGTCAGAAATAGAGACTCCTACGAACTCCATCGAGATGATGTCAATTTAAAAAATTCTGTTACCGTTAGGGTTAAATGGGGATGCCCCCATGGGGGGGGGGGCTAACTTGGCTCCCCCCGCCCCATTTCGCCCGGTTCTGTTATTTTTTTGAAAATTTCTTCCGTGGATTTTCATAAATTATCCCTATATTATGTCATTAACATTTCGTGCGAAATAGAGACTCCTGCGGCCTACCTCCAGACGGTCTTTTTTAGCAATTCTGTTACCGTTAAAAAATGACTGTCTGGATGGAGGTCGTAGGAGTCTCTGTTTCGCATGAAATTTGAATGACATAATATAGGGATATAGTGATGAAATTCCACGGAAGAAATTCTCAAAAAAAAAATAAAAGGGTGAAATGGGGCGGGGGGAGCCAAGTTAGCTCTCCCTAAGTGCAACCCCCTCGATGGAGGTCGTAAGAGTCCCTGTTCCTAACGAAATTCGAATGGCATATAGGAGAGATATATGGATGAATATACATGGCGATATTTTTCAAAAAAAATAAAAAAAATTCCAAAAACGGCACGGGGGCAGCCCCATTGAACTATATATAATATGGGTTAAATGGGGCTACCCCTGGGGGGAGCTAACTTGACTCCCCCCGCCCCATTTCACCCGGTTTTTTTATTTTTTTTGAAATTTTCTTCCGTGGAATTTCGTCACTATATCCCTAATTAAAGTCATTAAAATTTTGTGTGAAACAAAGACCCCTACGACCTCCATCCAAATAGTCATTTTTTAATGGTAATAAATTTGCTAAAAACGACCCCGTCTGGATGGAGGCCTTAGGAGTCTCTGTTTCGCACGAAATTTTAAAGACATAATATAGGGATATATTGATGAAAATCCACGAAAGAAATTTAAAAAAAAATAAAAAAAATTGGGCGAAACGAAGCGGGGGGAGCCAAGTTAGCTCCCCCAAGGGGGCAGCCCCATTTAATCCTATATATAGGGTAAAATGGGGCTGCCCCCAGGGGGTAGCTAACTTAGCTACCCCGCCCCATTTTCTCCATTTTTTATTTTTTTTTTGAAAAGCATAATATAGGGACTTAATAATGAATTTACACGGTTTTAGATTTCAAAAAAATAAAAATATTATGTCAAAAAGGGGCGGGGGGAGCTAAGTTAGCTCCCCCTAGGGGGCATACACATTTTACCCATATATATATATATATATATATATATATATATATATATATATATATAGAGAGAGAGAGAGAGAGAGAGAGAGAGAGGAGTGATCATATGAGAGCCAAAACCTTTGAGAGCATGCATTATGGACCACAAGATCCAACCAGGAGATAGAAGAGCAGGAGAGAGAAAACATAATCATGTGGTCGAATGCATGCTCTCACATTTTTTTGCTCTCATAGGATCACTGAGAACAAAATATTATGAAAAAAATCTCAAAAGATAATTTCGTCTGATATATATCTCTGTGATCATTTTACCCTAGTTTGAGAGTGTCGGTCCTTTCATGTCTCTTTCTCCATCTCAGCCGGCATTGTGATCTATAAGTTCGGTCATTTTAGTCCACTTAACAGAAAAAGTTTTCGTATTATATCATCTACGTAACTAACTGCAGATAAGAACTGAGGCATGCCTTGAGCAACCTGGAGCTCCTCTCGTGATCGTAGAAATCCGGCTTAGTTCCCAAGATCGGGGGATTAGTCCACGATTCCAATCAATCCCCTCATGTTTAAAATCATGCATTTCTTAACGATTTAGGTATCCCTTACCACCATGTGACATTCACATGAGAATTTTGTCACCTGCGACAATTGAGATATCTAACTCCCTTTGTTTCGAGTTCTATAGTAGGACATCAAATAATATCCTTTGTGTTGTTCGCCAAAGGAAGCATTTGATACTCAACCATCTTTGTTTATTGATACATATTACATATTGATCTGAGAAGTGAGAACTATAACGGCCAACAGAAAACATAATAATTACACTGCACAAAACTGATTCATATTTTGGGCTAATTCAGTGTTGATATATGGCGAGCATACTGTTATAACAAGATCTATGAGCATACTAACCGTGGAGGGTAGCTAGCACCGTATTTGCCCCCGACGACAATGAACTCTGATGTTGTTTCTGGTGCCGCTGCCAACACCTCCTTTTCTTGGTTCATCACCAAATGCAAATAGAATGCGTGAAGGAAAACGAGGATGGACATCCATTTCATAGTTCGCGGAGGGTAGGCACGGGAGAACACCAGCACCGGTATGCACACCAGCTGAAAGATTTCCAAGAAGGAGAAGAACAATTACAACGGCCGCATCTTTCACCAAAGGGACGGCACAAAACACCCCTATGGGCTTGTATTACAAACCCCATAGGATGTCATACAAGCAGGTGCAGAACCAGGAATTTCATCAAGGAGGGGACGGGTATACAACTATTATGTATGCCCAATAATAATAAAATCTATGTATTTTCGAACGATATTTTTAAATATAATTAATATTTTTAACATTAACCTTTTACAATATTGATAAACGTAGAATTTAAATCTATTATTAATATTAGAATTTCATATAGATTGTTATTTTTGTGGCTATTTTTAAAATGGGATAAATATACTAATTTAAGCCTCTCTAAATCTATCCTAAAAAGGATAAATTATCAAGTGAAATTTTGAAGTAGAAGTTCATCATTAAAAGGAAACAATAAAATTTATTTTATTTATAAGGAGTACTAAAAAAATGGAAGAAATAAATAAGCTCGAATATAATTTTATATCAAATTATTTTAGTACTTTGAAAGTGATTGAATAAATCAAATAAAAGAAAGTAAAATTGATGGAGATAAGATTTGAACCTTGATCTCTAAAATAATAACCATACCACTCTACCACTTAACCATTTAATGATTCTATAATATTTTTAACAACATTAAATATAATACAATTAAAGAGGGTCATATTAAAAATTCAATACATTGTATAAGTGACGTGCAATAATCATGGGGGGCTCCCCTATTTGGAAGTGAATGGATAAATCATATAAAAGAAAGTAAAATTAATGGAGATAAGATCCGATCCCTGGTCTCCTAAATAATAAGCATACCACTCTACAACTTAACCATTTAATGGTTCTATAAATTTCTCTACCAACATTAATTATAATACAAATAAGGAGGGGCCATATAAAAAACTTAATACATTGTATAAGGGGCGTATAATAATTATGGTGGGGCCATGCCCCCCCCCCACCCATAATATATACTAGTTCCGCCCTAGCATACAAGACCCCTATGGGCACTTCATCTTTTAAAATGATATATGGCAAGCCATGTCATTTTCCTGCTAAATTGATTCGCAAGTCTCAGTGGGGAATAAAGGAAATTAACAAGAGCTATCACTTAGGAAAATTATGTAGAGAATTGAACCTCAATGAGCTTGTGGAGATCTACAATCAAGTATATGACAACAACATGATTATAAGTTTGTCTATTCATCATTTATATGGAATTAAAATGAATTACACAAAGGTTAAATTGGCTCTGATTGACACTAAGTTGTCATCAATTAATTTAATTTAAATTAGGAGCATATTTTTGTGTTATTTGTCTTTGTGGGTGCATTGCATTATTATTTTTCATACTAAATAATGGTATAAAAATGATTTGAAAAATTGTATTCTTTTTTGTGCATTTCTATTGTTTTTGACTTAGAACTAGAAATCACTAAAATAATTAATTAGCATCTAGATTTGATTGAATAATTGCTTGTGTCCCTGTATTCGATCCTGGACTTACCCATGTATAAATTAAAGTTGAGACCTCTTCATGGAGACCTACTCTTGGTTCTGTTAATTGTCATTTGACACGTGTTACAATGAGAGCATATTAATATTGCATATTGACTACTCATCAAATATCGACTGATGAGCTAAGACCAGAGCATCTTAAACCCTCTACTCCCAAGTACTGCATCTGCCCTCTTTCCTTTTTCCTCAAATTTGTCGCCTTATTAGGTTACTTAATCACGTCATTAGATTCGTTAATCATACAACTTTTGATTCCTCTCAATTTCCTCTCCTAGTTTGACTCAAATTGCATTCCCATTAGATTCATTAATCATAAAACTTTTGATTCCTCTCAATTTCCTCTCCTGGTTTGATTCAAATTGCATTCCGTTTCAATCTGAATACCATCTCTTCTTGAACCTTATTTTTGCAGTAAGAACCATTACATCTCTCGGCCGAGCTTTAATCAAATCGAAGTTGCATCTAACTTTAAGAACAAAACAACGAACCTTGTAGGAACTTGCAGCATTTTCAAATAGCCGAAACAATAAACAAATATGTCTACACATGATGCCAACCATGTGAAAACATACAGATACATGTTAAAGAAACATAAACATTCTAAACATACACATAAATTCGATCAGTAGATACATATTCTAAGCATAAGTACAAATGCCATAGTTAAATATATATAACAAATATTTAAAGTAACCAAAATTATATTAGATATCAAAACATATAAACATATTGATGTAACGATGTCCAATAAACTTTGAACTCAGCTAACAAATTATTAAGAAATAAAGAACTGCTCATCTAAAGAGATATCATCAATATTTGCTCATCGATTCCATCTCGTCCTCCAATCTCCTTCCTTCTGGATGAAGAGCACTCTCTTTGCATTGAAAAACTAATCCATTTTAGAATGGCCTCTTGTGCACTAACAATGGCATATATCCACGTCTCTTTCCATCTATATTATCACCTTCATCTATTGCTTTAACATGACCTCTGGACCTTCATCAATTTGGCTTTTACACCATGCATCCCTAATGTTGAGGTCTGGTTGCTTGTAGATATATAATCATATCTACAAAGATTGATACAGATCCATTAAGAGGATGTTGAAATTCTCATGTCCTTCTGAAAAAATGGAATTATAAAAAGTCAATCTAATATTAATATCTAATTTAAATTGACAAACTTGAATAAACGTATATATTTCTATCTATTTCTTATCATACCACACCTTCAAGCCAATCATCCATCAGCAAGAAATCAATTGCCTTAAAACAATCAAAGACTGTCTAATGACATTTAAATTTAAATGAAGAATCACAATTTTAACTGCATTGTTATTTTGAGCAATATAGATGATTATTGTGTCATGCATCTATTTTAATGCACTGCTATTCTTACTAATTCCAAGTTGAAATAGTAAAAAGTGAGATGTTTGTTTTCTTGTTCTCGGGTGCTTCAATCAAGAAGATGGACAAAGGTACTTAAATAAAAAATGGTATTGGAGTGAAATTTTAAGGAGAAACTGCTGAACATAAATCAATCAATTTGCAAGTTAAAGAAATACATATACATACACATTCCGTCAAGCAAAAAGGAAGTTGGAACTACATTCTTATTAAATGGCTTAAATCGGTCCCCAAATATGTTCAAACATATACTTATTGGATTCCCTAAGATGATTGCTCACATTTTTCAACGAAATAGATAATCTACATTAGAAATTATAGTTAACCAAATCAAATTCTAAGATGATAACAGACAATGATCACTTAACATCAATGAGGTCGGTGTGTAAATTGTTTGATACATCTAAGTTGCACGTGCTTTCCCCCATGAAAGGTTATGCATAGTAAAAATATTTTTATCAACCTTTGATATCAGATCATTCAATAACAAGTCACAAGAAGCCCAACAAAATTATATGGGAAAAAGTTGAACATGTAATCAGATTAATCGGCACCTTTAAGTCTTTCATTTTAGTGTGAGATAAAACATGAAAAAGCTCTATGTATGTCCCTATAGTAAAACTTGGGAAATACATCAAATACTATTGTCACTACAATTCATCACAAATTTATGCCATTTCAGAAATCATGGTATGCTTAAATTCCTACTTATTCATTGGTTACAAAACCTCTCAAGCAAGTGGAATTGGTAACTGAATTAATCTTTAAAGACGGCTCTATGGTGCATGTACAGATAGGTCCATTTTAGTTATAAGTTCCACAATGCATGTGAAAATGATAGCACTTTGCAATGACAAAAACTAGAGGCACATTATGCTATATAGTCAATATAGTTAGAATCATTAAAATGATTAAAAGACAATAGAAAAATAACAATGATCTACATTCTAAAGAAAAAATAAAAGTAACCAAACATTAAAATATTTCTTCTACCTTGATTTTGCATCATAGGAGTACATGGAGGTGACAATGATTTTCAGGAATAAACTCCTATGTAGATTTTTAGTGTCATGGTACAATCTTGCATTTAACTACTTTGAAATGAGGCCATGTACTCCTACTCCTACTTGGTGAGATAGTCTTACTTCTGGAAGGACAAATGAATGAGGTCCCTTCAAAATAAACCACAAGTTAAAAAGGAGTTAAAACCCTCGTGAGCTAAACGAAGTCCTTTGAAATAGACCATGGTGGGTAATATGAAAAAACCCCTTAACTTTTTATATAATCCGAAAAAAGATGTGTACCATATTAACTGATAAAGATTTCTCCAATTTGGAAACTAAGAAGAGATTCATTTATTTTATGTTTTCAGTGGCTTTCTATAAGTTTCTTCTTTAGGAAGCAGTTATTCATATCTTTCGAATTTGGATAGAACATATTTAAAAATTAAAAGAAAACAATATTTGGAGAATACAACTAATTAGATATGTCATTTTTATCATGAAAAAAGGTAATGCCAAATGGCCATTACTACCGTGGAAAATTATCTAATGGTGCCTAATGTCATGATACACATGATTACCGACATATAGAAAATAAGGACTCCATAAATAGGATCCACTTATAGCATATGTTTACTTGAGTTTGATCGAATTATAACTAATTGCAAACAGTCACTGATAATTTTTCCTCTCAATTTGAGAAGGAATAACCATTGCTATCATGTGGACCCTCTGTAAAAACTAGAACATGAATTATGGGATATGTTGTGTAGTCAAACTATTATATTCCTTTCCAGATGCTGAAATTGCACAATTTTAAGCTCAATACGTTTCCTTTTCATCAACATTAAGTGCCATCTTTTTTGGAAAAAAAACTCCTAACACCAAAAAAGTAGGCTTTCAAAGCATCAATTTATTTGAATTGTTTGTGTAAAATTCATGTGATATGTGATTTACTTTGATAAATTATTATACAGATACATATTATATACATAGTGTTTATCTCGAGTGAAGGAAGGTTAATGTACATTTTTAGGAAATAATTAGGTACCTAAATGTGTTATTATATGCCAGCACCACATATTATGCAAAACTCCAAAAACATCATTTGTACAAAGGCATTCATCCCTATATGTGATTGCACTTCACAGAAGCAGCATTTTCAAATAGCCGAAACACAAACTTGTCTACTTCTCCATAACACAGTGGCCATATCATACATTTTATCACCTAGATAGTTTTTGGGTACCATGACCTACGAATTACTACCTCACCTGGAATTTTCAGTTGCTCAATTTCAGATATGATCATATTCTAAAAATTTTACATACAAACAATGTTCATGAACCCATTCTGCTACAACTCTTTATAAGTCCAGCAGGCTACTCAAACACACCATTTCTTCATTCTAGAAAAAAGAAAACCAACACTTCCATTTTCTTGAACAAGATGGTTTCTCTATAGGCATGCCCGAGAAAAGATTACTCCATTGCAATATAGTGCAACCTTCCCGAAAAAAGAATGACTAACAAAATGACCAATAGTCCAACCAGAGAGAAGTAGACTCTGGTAATTTAACTAGTATAATCTTCTCAAACAAAAGCATCACTTTAAAATTGATCAATATCCCACCTTTTAACATGACAAAAAGGTAAACCTGCCGCTTTAATATTCAATGATGAAAGCAAAAATGAAATAAAGAACCATAAATTATCTAGTCATCCATAAATACTATAATTACAAATTACAAACAAGAAGAAACTAAATCCACTATGCCTTTCAGAAAAACCTCAGTGTAAAAAAGCGGAGGAAAGCCCTAATACAACCATCTTAAGCTTCATGATATGTATGGAGAGAGATTCCTTCTTCAAGTAAATATCTTGATTTATTTCAAAAACCAAAGAACGACTATTCCAATTGAGTTCTTAACAATATAAACAGGAATATATGTAGACTGATAAAGGAGAAGTGCAACCTGATATAGTATAAAAATAAAAAAAGGATGAATATGGAAGAAGAGGGAGAAGAAGAAGAAGACAAGCCTGAATCTCTTGACAAACGAACGTCATTCCCGAGCTCGAGGATGACGGGGCCAGAAATGTCGGTGATGACCTGGAGAAAGTGGGGCGAGGTCATCAATGGCATCGACCTAGAGGAAAATGGCTCAAAATCTGGGAGAGGCTGATTAGGTACACTGATAATAGGGGTTTTGCGAGTTAAAGAGGAGGGAGGGGGTGACGGAAAAATGAGGATGAGGAAGTAAGATCACATGGTGGTGATCTGGAGGAGATGAGAACGAAAATAGGGTTTGGGGATATGGTGAATAGTACGAATTTGGGATGGAGGCTATCATCATAGCGGGAGAGTTTTGGGAGGAAGAGGGAAAAGGCGAAAATGAAAGTTTAGGATGGGGAATGAGATTTTTTCATTTCAGCGGCATCGTTTAGCCATGGAAAATTTTGGGTCACCATTACATTTGTGTCACAGTATGGTTATGGTGGTCTAAACCTATCAATCACGGTAATATCATCGTGATGTAATATAAATAGCTACGAAATTTTCTATAGCTAATACAGTTAGGCTACGGTAATATATTGTGACGAATAATCTTTAGCCTCGGTTAAACTTATCGTGGCTCGATTGTGTGGCTAATATAACCTTTTTTAGTAGTGATTAATGCTGGTATTCTCGCACAGGTTAGGATTATACTCGTCACCGACTAAATACCTCTATTGTAACTTCGTTTTCCATGTATATCTTCTGTCCGGAGCTCGACTTGAACAATCCAAGAGTCGATTCTACTTTTTCGAACCTTCTCAACCCGAATATTGGATCGAACCTTGCATATGTGAACCGTTATGCTTCCTTGCACTCGGCCACTCTTCAGTTTAAAAAAAATAGCGCAATACGAGGACTTCCCAAGTAGTCACCCAACTTAGTTTTACTCTCGCACAAGCATGCTTAACATCGGAGTTCTGATGGGATCCAGAGCATTAACGCCAGTATGATCGCACCCGTTAGGCTTGTTTTCCTCCATGACTAATTTCCTCTGGTGCATCCCATTTTTTGTATATCTCTCATGTCTGGAGCTTGATTTCAACGATCCAAAAGTTGATTCCGCATTTCTCAAACCTTCCCAACTCGAATGTCATCTCGCACATCGCATCTGTGTACCGTTATGCCTCCTAGTGCTTGTCCTCTCTCGGGATTAAAAAAATTGGACGTAGAACGAGGACTTCCTACGTGATCACCAAACCTAGCACATTTAACTTCGGAGTTCTGATGGGATCTGATGCATTAGCGTTGGTTTGATCGCACTGGTTAGGCTTATCCACCTCAACGGCTAAGTACCTTCAGTCATTCCTCGAGCATGTTGGATTTTACATGAGATTTATAAAAGATGTTTCAAATATCGCCCAACCACTAACTGAGCTTTTAGGCAAAGACATGGAGTTTATTACCGATCACAAATGTCATAATGCCTTTAAGCTACTTTAAGGAATAATCATGGATGTCTCGATCCTAGAAGCCCCAGATTGGTCTCTTCATTTTGAGATCATGTCAAACGCCTCATAGTTTGTTGTTGGGGCTATGTTAGGACAGAGAAGGGACAATATTTCGTTCACTATACACTAGGCAAGCAAAGTTCTTGATCCTGCTCAATGTAGCTATAAAGTTACAGAAAAAAGAAATGCCTACAGTAGTGTTTTCCTTGAATAAGTTCAGATCTCATTTCATTGGATCCAAGGTTGTGTTCACATACCATACAGAACTACGGTACCTCACGGAAAAGAACGGCATGAAGGCTTGTCTTCTTAGGTGGATTTTACTTATACAGGATTTGACATGGACATCAAAGATAAACCTAGAAAGTAGAATGCAGTGCCTGATCACCTCGCTGGTCTCGAGATTCTTGATGCATCTGATGATACACCTATTCGAGATTCCTTCCTTGATGAGTCAGTTTTTTGTTATCGACTCACTCCCATGGTACGCCAATATAGTGAACTATCTTGGTTCTCGAAGATTGGCCCAAGAGCAACATAGACCGACTCAAGTTGGATTCGAGACACTACCATTGGGAAGATCTGATCCTTTTATTTGAAGGACCAGATTGTGTATGTAGGAGGTGTATTCCTTATGAGGAATACAAGAGTGTCCTTACTTTTTGCCATAGTATGGAGGCAGGAGGACACCCCTTCAGGAAGAGGACCGCATGGAAGGTATTGCGGTGTGGCTTATACCTGCTGACTCTATTTCACGTTGTTCTCACCTTTTGTGTAGTCGGGCCCAGTATGTCAGCGAATGGGAGGAACCGTTGGTTCCAAAGATGAGATGTCGATGCGGCCAGTCATCATTTGTGATGTTTTTGATGCACGGGACATCGACTTTATGGGATCATTCCCAGTTATCCATGGTTTCAAGTATATCCTTCTTGTGGTAAATTACTTGTCAAGGTGGGTGGAGGCTATCCCAACCCGAGTCGTAAACAGCAGGACTGTATGTAAGTTTAACAGAGAGCATATCATTTTTAGGTTCAGGGCCACCAAAGTATTGATATCCGATGTGGATAGACATTTAGTGAATGGAGATGTGAAGAAACTTGTGAAGGATTACGGCATCGAGCACCATGTCGCTAGTCCTCACTACCCACAGACCAATGGAATGGCAGATGTGTCGAATAGGGAGGTTAAGGTCATATTGCAGAAGCTTGTCTGCCCAGACAAGAAGGACTGGTCTTAGATCTTGGACCAAGTCCTTTGGGCCTACAAGACAGCTTACAAGACACCATTAAGAGCCTCCCCATTCAGAATGATATTTGCGAATCCATGCCATTTGCCCGCAGAGTTAGTATACAAATCAGCATGGGTATTTAAGAAGGTCAATTGAAACACATACCTAGGGCGAAAACAGAGAGATATAGATCTGAATGAACTTGTGGAAATCAGAAACCGAGCATATGACAACAATTTGGTGTACAATGACAAGGTAAAGCATTGGCACGATAGATTTACTAGATGAAAGATCTTCGCTCCTGGACAAAGGTATGGTTGTTCAATGCGAGGCTGAAGGTTTTCCAAGGGAAGCTCAAATTCAAGTGGACGGGTCTATTTATATTCAGTGTTGTGCATGATAATGGATGTGTAGAGATCTCAGATCTTATAGATGAAGCATAGACATCCCTAGTGAATGGACAATTGGCAAAACACTTTGATGAACCAAATGAACAACTCGTCCATGTTGAGGAGATTGTTTTCATGCGTGAGGCAAATTCAGAAGACACATATAGAGACGTGCATGAATCCTTGCAACTAATATCTATCCATCAGTAGTATCAAAAAGATTTAGACTACGATCTCTTTGTAAATTCCCAAGATCCCATTGGTTCTTACACTTACTCTTGTCCTATACTTAGGCTGACCAGAGCCTAAGTATAGGGGGACCGATTCCTATCATATATATATATATATTCATCCATTTCTCCTCCGACCTCGACCGTCCCATTTTTTATCATCTTTTACACTTGCTACCAGAGCCTAAGTATAGGGGAGAGAGTCGACTTCTTTACATTTTGTTATTTTAGCTAACCTATGATTAGCACAAGCTATGTGTTCTTCCTCGCTTCTCGTGCTTTGAGGATATAACACACACTAAGTATAGGGGGCGTGTATATATTACATATATACCTTACCCATAGCTCGTACTTTCACATATTTTTGTATATATTATGCAATAATTACTTGGTGGGTAAAAATTGAAAAAAAAAACTTTTTGTAAAATACATGTATACTTGTATAATACGTATATTGTATAACACTTGTATAATTTGTATATAAGCTTTGTAAATAATGCTTTTTAAAATTTGTTGTGAAATAGGAGGTATACCATATTTTTGAAAAAAAAAGGACGTCTGATTTACTCTTGCATATTATCCTTGCATTCAAAAAAAATATCTTGCACTTCATATAATGTCATCTGCATTTCATCAGCATATCTAGCATATGCAAAGTGAAAAGTTAGTGGGTTCTGAACAAAGTTATGAATAGATATCGAGGATGGATTTGATTTGACCTTAGTCGACCTAATTTCATAGGAACCTTATAAGAATCGGAGTTAAGATTTTTCAGGTCAAGTGACATAATTCTTGGAGTCGGCAAGTCTATGTCCACATATCACCTTGATTGGTCTAAATAGAATATTTCGTACACAAGCACGATTCTCTTAGACGGTGACCTAACTTGGACAAGAACCATGCACATAGCTCATTATTAATGAGGTGGTGAGGAGGAATAATCCTTTGGCTTGGAGTAGCACACGGGTGGAAACATTAGTCCTCCTCCAGGGAGGGTATCACATCTCAACCTAGTTTAGTGGCATCAACGTCTAACGGTGGGATGTTGTTGGTTGCAATAATGCTTAAAAAGAGGGATAGTCTACTGTCTCAATAAGAAAAATTCCTAATATACATGCTGCACCTTGTATATAGTTCGAAAAAAATAAAAAAAGAGAACACCAAAAAAAGTGGACAAGCCTCATTGAAAATTAAATGCCAGCCGGTGTATGTATATTTGCAAGGTATATGCTTCAAAGTCTCATACCAAGGAAGCCTACAACTGGAGACTTGGCTACACTGGTCAAGCTCCATGGATATGCGACTACAGTGTTCATAGTCCATTCTCTTCTCTACCCCCTCTTCTTGATATGGTTGCACTTGAACTTAGAAGGTAATACCACGCTCCTCGAGGAAGAGTTGTTAGATCAGGGAATAAGAGTTACATTGTTTGAGGAGGCTGGTTCTTTGCCATTTCTAATGTGGAGAGCTATATTTCACTTACACAGTACAAGTAAGATTCATAGTCATCAAAATTTGTGTAGTATGTTCTGACCTAACTATTGAGGTGACTTGAATAAGAGACTTGTGGAACTTAAAGCCTGATTGGTCTTAAAATCAGATCCCAATAAGGTTCTGCCACACTATTAATCCAAAGGTCGAGTAAAGCTCTGTTTTCACCTTTTATTCGTGACCTTGGTATGGAAATCAAAATCATTTCACTTTTGCATTCCATTTTAGTTTCTCAGGGATGAGCAAGGTTTAAGTATAGGGAGTTGATGAATTGTGATTCATCACTCTAAAAGTTGAAAAAAAGCTTCGTTCCCCAGTAATTAGTTGCATTAAATAAGGAGTCAAATTCACTTGTACATATTCACATGTATATTAACCAAATTCACTTATTTGTATCTATTTTCCTCTAATTCAAAATCCAATAAAATCAAATCAATAATGTATATATTAGTAACACTAATAGAGGAAACATATCTAAAAAAATACTAACTTGTAAAATTGATCAATAAAACCCAAGTCCAAGTTTGAACTAAGAGCATTAAAACGCACATATCTCTCAAATACAATACCTGATTTAAGCATGCTTACTTTTAAAGTAATATACATTCAAAGACCTTAAGAACAAGATAAATTTCGTAAAAATCAGAGATCGTATGTGAAACTTGGGGTTTGGACCCATATTGTATATTGTACATATTGACCAAAATACCCTTTATTTTATTTTCATAATTATAAAAAATCTAAAAAAATAGAATACGTTGCAAATATTTGTTTCAAATTTTCTCTAATTTAAATTTTTATTAAAAATGTCAAAAAATCTACAAAAGATAAAAATATGATATTTTATACGTATAAGATACTATCCAAAAATACACTTTTGTGCATATTATTTATTTTACTTTTCGATCCTTTACAAATGTTGTAGATCCCTTCGAGACGAGCAACTTTTGTGTTGACTACTTTTTGATTTGACATCTTTTGTTATTTCTTATATACATTTAATTTTTAATTTTTTGGGGGTGACACGTGGTAGCTCTTGGAGCTGCCACTTGTCACCCTCACCATAGAGCAAACTTCACTCCACACCATCCGTTGATCACCAAAGTGGAGGAGGAAGCACTTGCGGTGATAACATTGACGTACCTTCCTCTTGCGGTGAGATCCGGTGCCACTCCAAGACACCGCCACAGACGTTTCGAGCCTCTACGTCGAGCTGTGAGCACTCCACGTATACCCATCTCCTCCAATCATTTCTCTTTCGCATATGCCCCGCTACGGCTACGCAATCGAGCTGTGAGCACTCCAGGTATACCCCTCGTTCCTCTCCTCCAAATGTTCCTATTTCGTCTTTCTCGCATATACCTCATCCCGTTTGACATCATTGTTCATCTCCTTCACCTAAGCACCTCATCCACTCCTCAACGCTCCCCCCAATCACCCTCCATCTTCCTCCGCCTTTGACTCGCCTACGCCGACCTTGATCGCACCATCACGCTCCTGGTATGAGCTTCTCCAATCTCTACGCTCCGTCGACATCAATGACTAGACACTTCAGAGCTTGTCGCCTTGCACCTATGCCCATCTACCTCCACCTCCAGAACAGAGGAGCCCTCTTCGACATCCAACAATCGGCAAGAGCTCCTCCTCTACCAACGACTTTTGCTTCATCGGTTCCATCTGGCCGGATCTAGAAGTCACCTTCCACGACTATGCGCCCACATCGAGAATGCTACTTCATCTCCACGACCTTGCTCTGCCACTCATCCGCCATCGCTTCTTCATCGACAACCATTATCACGGCCATGCCACCAGAGTTGATATCCTCGCTACTTTGTCTTCATCATATTTTTATTTTTTATGGTTAATTAATAATTATTCTTGCAGAAATTTGCATATTTTTTTCTAATTAACACTCACACATTCATAGATATTAACCATTGATCTAACAATTACCAAAAATACATGAATAATGGAATAAATTGTCTTACATTGTGCCTAAAAAGAATTGCATTTGCATGCATATTTTGCTCTCAAAAATCATTTTGTATATTTCGTTAATAAATTTTCAGTAGGTATTAAATTCAACATTTTTAGGGTTAAGATTTTTCTGTGATAGATCACGTAGTAGTATATCTCATATAATTTTATTTCTTGAAAATAAGTATATTTAATTATTTATTATAACTAATTATTGAAAATCTCTTTGTCTGCATTCATTACTTCATTAAATATTCATATTGCTTCACAAAATTCTAAAAATATTACGGTGAATTTATTTAATCATAACCTATATATCAGCCAAGTTTCATAATTTTTGAACATAGTTTAATTGAAAATTGCATTTTAGTCTCTGAAATTGACCATATTTGCATTTGCGTCCGAAAATTTCATTAAAAACATCAAAAATATTCCGCTTCAAAAATGGTGCATGAAATTTGATAGACATTAATCTGGGTTGTTCCTTTTCCTCCTTGAGTTCAACCTTGAGACTTGTCAAAGTAAAACAAACATACAATCACTCGAATTAATTGAAACAAATATTTAAGTGATTATTTCTTGATTGAATATGATTACTTGCCTAAAATGAAATGATAAATTAATTTATTTTAAATGCTTAACTAAAACAAATTAAAGAGGATAATTTACGAATAATCTCCTAGTAGAGATCATAGGGTTGAACATAAGGAGGAAACCGTTATTAAACAAGGGTTATTCAATTCAAAGAAAAATAAAGAAATGAAAAAGGAAAGTCGAAGCAAACCACTTTTGGATTTTTGCGAATTTTTATCTTTTCAATTTTTATGGGTTCTTAGTTTTAAAATTTTTGTGTTTTCTGATTTTGAATTTTTAGTGATTTTAATTTTGCAAATTTTTTCATAATTTTAATTTTTCAAATAAAGAAAATGAAAGAAATGTAATAAAAAATAGAGCAAGCATTATTTTTGTATTTTTCAAATATGGTAAAAATAGCCAGAAAATTCAAATAAAAATATTTTTGTGTCTTTGATATTTTTAAATATTTTATGATTTTTTAAAGATTTTTTGTATTTTTTTGGATTTTCAAAACAATAAAAAATTGGAAATAAATCAAACAGAAAATAGAGACACTGATTTTGGATTTTTAAAATAGAAAATAGACTCAAAAATACTAGAAACTAATTTTAGCAAGGAGGGTTTTTATTAGGCTTCAAATCAAGTCCAAAAACACATTTTTTATTTTTTTTAAAATGAGTTTATATGATTTTTTAAGTTTTTCAATCTTTTTCAATTTTTTAGGTTTTTGTAAAGATTTTCAAACAAAATTTGTTGATGATTCAAAATAAATCAAAAGAAATATAGGATTTTTTTAGAATTTCTGGGTGATTTTCTAAATTTTATGAATTTTCCAATGCAAACATGGAATTTTAATGAGTCTTTATATTATTAAAAATATGAAAGCTATTTATTTCTTAAAACAAAAATTATGGAAGAGAAAGTAATAAAAGTGAACTTATTCTAATTTTTATGAAATTTTTAGAGCACTTGTACAAATAATTTCATGCAAACTAGATCACAAGAATAAATCTAGACAAATAGGACTTGATGGCAATTATTTATTTTTTGCGGATCAAATTATGACAAAAGTATAAAGTGCGAACATGCAGATGTAAAATGCCAACCAATCACGTGCAGAACTTGTGCACCCACACACATGGGTATAACTGCAAATCAAAAAAACTTATTCCATTTTCATTAACAAATAGAAGCTTCATGGTAATGTTGCAAAAACACCACAAAATACGTGACAAAGCACGTAAATTCATACAAATCAAACTTAAATGTACTTAATGAAACTACGAGGATTATTATGTAAATATTGAAACTCGGTCTGAAAGACACGTGTCCCGTTAAGGATTTATTTACAAACTAAAGGAACAGCAGTAGGGGCAATGTAAACTACCTAGGAACACATGCGTGTTACGCGGAGGCATTTGTTGCTATGTACGATTCAGATCAAAGCTCTCAGATATGATCAAGTATAGAATTTGGCGATCACAAATAACATGGATCAAAACTTGGGTAGCTCTTGTCTGATCAGATGGCTTTAACGGGATCTCTAAGAAAAAGTATGAATATGGATGAAGATGAAACTCGATAGCTTCTATCTTACTCGATCTGCAACTTATGGAAGCTGTAAGGGACTCGATCCACTCCTGCACTCGATCCACGTCGATCTGTCATAAATGTAGCGTCCAGATCTTGATACTCAGAGAGTTGGAAGAGAAGCTCTTATGCGTGCTACAAATGGCTTTCAAGATCTCAATCGCGCACAAATACTCATCTCCAGGTGACCTACGAGAGTTATTCGTATGGCTCGAAGTTGGACCAGCCTCGATCAATGGTTACTGAAAAAGGGAATAAAGGAGAAATGGTGAGAATGTGTTAGGTTCTATTGAGGGTGATGGAACGAACCTAAAGTTCTCATATCTAAAGATCTAAGATGGTTAGATCTGGATTAGAGGAAGCGAAGAAGCGGGATCGAAGTTGAAATGAATGATGATTAAATTAGGTGCGGAGTCAGACGAACAGGGTCTCCGATTGAGATGATTAGAGATGAAGATTGGAATCTCTGATCTGTATCTAAATTTATGAATATGCAAAGAAATTGGGAGAAATTGGAGCTAGCTAGTGGTTGCAGATTTAGTGGCAGTTAAAAACGGTGAATTGAAGGTGTTGATTGCCTCAAGATGGTTATGGAACACCACCGAGGCTGATCGCGATGGAGGACTCATGCCATACAAGGATCGCATTGATTTGAACCTTGAATTTCACTCCTAATCGATTGGATGGCTTCCTGTCACAAAGTCTTGCTCAAGAGCTCATTCTCGAGGAGAGAAAGAGAGATAAAGATGGATCAGCGAGCGAATGCCAACCTGGAGGGGGTTAAATAGACACGGAGATGGTCTGGAATGATCTGAAGATGCGCGTGAAAATTGGTTAGAACAAAAGAATCAAAGGTTATATATGCCATGGTCATGGACCATTGCTTTCTAGTCGGGCATCGGAAACATAGCATAAAGATGTTGGAACTAGGCTATATAAATCGAAGAATTCAGGTCAAAACATGATTATTTGGGTGCACAAGCGGAAGGAGGAAGTTGACCCAAGTCAACAATCTGACCAGAGCCAATCAGAAGGCGATCTAAATAGGACAAGATAGAGAAAACAATAAAACAAAAAGGAAAATCAAAGAATAAAAAACATGTTAGGAAATGATTTTAAATTTTTTATTTTTAAAAGTTAATTTAATGGTACGAATAAATAGGACTATATACAAGGTAGGAACATTATTCCTTTATAATAAATACATTATTTTATTTTTTTTAGAACTCACACGATTTATTCCACAATTTTTATGATATTTCTAATAAATAGTATTAGTTACAATATGATGGTTAAAAGTGGGTTTGGTTGGTTTGGAGTTTTCTATAAATAGTTATGAACCTTGAAAATAGGATTTTATATCTTTTTATGTTAATTGTAATTTTTATTTATTAGCTAACTATTTTTTCTGATATTTTTGTAAATTAATAAATAGTATTGTGAACAAGTTTCAAGAAGGAAGAATTTTTATTTGATGTTGTTTTATTGATGAATAAAATAGGTGAAAGTATGTACAAGATGAAAAATGATGTATATGTACAAGTGAGAATTGATTTTCTAGATTTTTATAAGTTATGGACCCTATATCCCCCTACTTTATTCCTGATCGATAGGGTTAAGTCTTGTTCTTCTCTCGGGGTGCGAGTCAGTTTGCATTTATTTCACAAACACATCCTTCTTTATTTATTTTCTTTTTCTTTTCTTCTTTATTCTTTTATTTTGGTTAAAAGAATGATAAATATAAAATATTAACAAATCAATGAAGCATGATAACTAATTAATTAATATATAGGTGTTTTATCAAGGATTTTAGCTAAAATAAAAGAATAAAGATTTTGAATCTTGGATTCATCAATACCTATGTAATAAATACACATAATTATTTAAGTATACAAATAACTTCAGAAATATATATATATATATGTGTGTGTGTTTATTTAAGTAAGTTATAAATATATATAATAATAAAATAGAAAATATAAAATAAATTACACATTATATAGGTAAATATACATATACTATTATATCTACAAAGTAACATACAATAAATTAACCTGAAATAAATAAAAAATCATAAAATAGTATATAAAAATAAATGTTTTTATAAGTTAACTAAAAAATAATAAAACCATTTATTATTTATTTTTAGTTTATTTTTACATTTTATTTCTATTTTATCGTGTAGAGTCTGACATGGCCCCATGGGAGTGTGCCTTGGTGGATCCGACGGTCAATTGGCTCGATGTGAAGGATATGGAGAAATCCTCAAGCGCATCACGGAAGCGTGATCGTCGTATCGAATACAACGAAGAACGACTAGTCGTACTAGTTGTTCGGTGCAGCGGAATTTAAAAATTTTTAAACCGATGAAACCACATGATCCGAGAACCATTCTCAAATCGTTTCATCTATAACCACAGCAAGTATAATGCAATACCTCTTGAAGCATGGTTGATCAAGTCTCTACGAAAAGAGACCTCCTGTCTCAAGTCCGATCGTCGGAGTAACGGCTTGCGAGCGCGGAGATGAGTCGCGGTGTCCTCGCAATCCAAGTTGATCCAAGCGCGGTTGCTCCTGATCTCGTCACACGAGATCAAATGTCTCCTTCGTGAGTGAAGCACTCCAAGAAGACGAAGAACCGCAGAGAGTCGAAGCGGGAGCACGATGGCGCAGTCGTCGACGATTCCCTCAACCAAGGTGGACGGCCACCAAGAAGAGAGGGAGAGAGAGGGTTGTCGAGTATGAGAAAGAGAGAGAGCGAGAGTTTGTGCTACAATAGCATGTGTAAAGAGAGAGTCAAGTATGCCTCTCTATTTATAGGGTTTTGGGATCCATGGATCTCAATCCATGGGACACATAAAATCAACGGGTGAGATTGATTTATGTCTATCCAATGGCTAAGATTGTTGTTGACAAACACAACAAATTTAGGTTAAAATATATTTGACAAAATCAAATATAATTCATTCCTAAATCAACCCAAAAAATGAGAGAAGACACATGGAGATTTCATCTCCATGTGCCTTCCAAGTGGGCGGCCACACATTCCATATTGGAATGGTGTGCCGCCCATGGGGTCCATGAGATTGCATATCTCCTTGCAATCTCTCTTATTTATTATGCAACAAATTTATTGGGTTTTATTCTTCAAAAAAATTCACAATTATCTTTGAGAATATTGCATTCTTGCCATGGAAAAATTGTGAATCATATTCACAACCCAAAACAACATATAATTCATATTGTTAATTAATTACACAATGTGTATCCAATACACATAATAATTAATCAACACATATAAATTATAATTAACTCTCTCTAATACATTATAAATCACATTTATAATATATTATGAATAATTGGATATTTCTATCCACATTATTCTTATCCAGAATAATTAAATCACATTTAATCATATTGGACAACTTCTCATACATCATGATAATTAAATCACATTTAATTACCAATTTCTCTTTGCTTAGATCTTATGGAATTGTTCTCAAACCATTTAAGAACAATGCTATTTCTCCTCAGATACTTGGAGATAAGGACAGGGTGATTGTATTGTTCCACGTATAGTACTTGGATGTTGAGATCATATCTCAAATCCAGATCCTATGGACCTCCCACTGATGCTTGATCAAATCAAGACCGTAGACTTAATCTTCTCATTACATCTAAATCTCATTCAGATCAATGTCCAGTTCATGGACTAAGATTAGGTCACTTCTCTAATGAGAGGAGTCACTAAAATCCAAACCTGTTTCATCACTCCCTCGGAATGGAAGCGTCATGGTTATACAATCGTATATGATCAAATCACCCTTCAGGCATTCCCAATACCTGTACATCCTACATACTGGAAGACTCATGATCATTCTGAAGATAAAGATCACTTTTGCACTGTCATCTTCAGAGTTAGATCATTTAAGTTTCTCAATCTTGGTCATTGGGATTTGGTATAGAACATATGCTTTCACAAAGCATATATCTTACCTTCAAATTCATGTCATGCTTCCAAAGCACGACGACCATGCATGGAATTTGTTCAGTCCCAATACCTCATGAGTGAGCTCATGTCTCCCGGTTCACAAGTGAACCTGTATGATCCCTTTGAGAGATCACATTACTCATATGTCCTTACATGCACACCAGCTCGCCGGTATATAGACCTTGATTAGGTCATCAACCTATTGGTCTGCCAAATGTACATACTCAGACATATAGCAATACATCTGTCTCTAGTCAGAGGATGCATGCCTATGTTGTGACAGTATTCAACGTAGGTCTTTGGTTATCTCGATCTCGTCAAGTCAACCCATTGACTTAACTAACCTGACACCTCTGAATCACTATTCCCATGTAGAGGACCTGCATCAAGAGGTCAGCCAGATATCAGTCATATGAGATAGGATTGCCATCTCCTACTCAGACTGGAGATCATCACTTAATGATCATTTGATGATGCTTGATGAGTCCTCTATCTAACTCCTTAGATATTCATCCAAGCATCAGCCTCTATGATCCATCCAATGAATCAACAGTTGTATGATCATCAAGTTGGCCATGGTACATAACCCTTATTGTACAGAGGGACCCTATAGTACATTCATTCATCAATCTCAGAAAGGGGGTGAAAAATAATCAATAACTTTCGTTGATAATTTATCCATTACAATAACATTTATTGTAGAAATGGTTCGCACGGGGCTCACATTGCTAACAATCTCCCACTAGCCCTCAGAACCATTCAGGTACAATCTTTAAACCCACACTCATTACATGTTGGTCGAAAACCTTCTGTGTCAGAGGTTTGGTGAGAGGATCAGCAACGTTGTCGGCAGAGGCCACCTTGGTGATGATGATGTCACCACGCTTTTGTATCTCCCGAATGATGTGGTATTTCCTTTCCGCGTGCTTGCTCTTTTGATGCCATCTGGGTTCCTTTGCCTGCGCAATGGCTCCCGTGTTATCGCAGAGTAACGGGATGGGAGTATCAGAGGAAACTACGCCAAGCTCCAGCACGAACTTGCGCAACCACACCGCCTCCTTTGCAGCATCCGATGCGGCAATGTATTCGGCTTCCGTTGTTGAATCTGCAGTAGTGTCCTGCTTCTTGCTTCTCCAGCTCACAGCACCACCATTCAACAAGAACACGAACCCCGATGTCGACTTTCGATCATCTACATCCGATTGGAAGTCAGAATCTGTATATCCCAAGACTTGGAGATCACCATCTCCATAGACCAAGATGTAATCTTGCGTCCGTCTTAGATATTTGAATATTTTCTTTACTGCATTCCAGTGTTGTTCTCCATAGCAGGATTGGTAACGACTTACCACTCCCACTGCATGGCAGATATCTGGCCTAGTACACATCATGGCATACATTAAGCTTCCTACGGCTGATGCATAAGGACATCCAGCCATGGCTTTCTTTTCCTCAACTGTTTGAGGAGCCATTCCTTTAGACAGGTGGATACCATGTCTTAAGGGTAGGAATCTTTTCTTAGAACTATCCATACGGAATCGTTCAAGAATCTTCTTAATGTATCCATGTTGTGACAATCCCAAAATCCTCTTTTCTCGGTTTCTGAACAGCTTCAGGCCTAAGATGTAAGAGGCTTCTCCAAGATCCTTCATCTCAAAGGTATGGGACAGCCAGATCTTTACACTGGTCATCATCCCGGTATCATTCCCAATGATAAGGATGTCATCTACATAAAGCACGATGAACACAATGGCGCTCCCACTAAGCTTCTTGTATACACAAGGTTCATCAGGATTCTGCACAAAATCATAACTCTTTATGGTTTCGTCAAATCTGATGTTCCAACTACGAGAAGCTTGCTTGAGCCCATAGATGGATTTGTTCAGCTTGCATACTTTACCATCCTCTGTCATGAAGCCCTGGGGCTGCTCCATGTAGATATCCTCCTCGAGGTATCCATTGAGGAAAGCCGTCTTGACGTCCATCTGTCAGATGTCGTAGTCAAGATATGCAGCTATAGCTAGCAATGTCCGGATGGATTTAAGCATAGCCACAGGAGAGAATGTCTCATCATAATCGATGCCTTCTCTCTGTGTGTAGCCCTTGGCTACGAGCCGTGCCTTGAAAGTCTCTACTTTCCCATCAGGTCCCCTCTTTCTCTTGAAGATCCATTTACACCCAATGGGTTTTACCCCTTTAGGTGGATCCTCTAGGGTCCATACACCATTCTTATGCATGGAGTCAATTTCTGACTTCATTGCTAGCATCCATCTATCCATGTCTTGATCCGCGAGTGCTTCATCAAATGAAGTAGGATCAATGTCAGTTTCACCTGACACATGGAATCCATACCTTTCAGATGGTGCAACCACCCTCGAACTCCTTCGAAGAGGTATGGGTGTTTCATCTTTATTTATCTCTTCCGTTTTTGGTCTAGGAAGCTCAGAATCCTCAGGGGATTCAAAGAATTCCTCTACTTCATTATTGTCTTGACCTTTAAGGAAATCATTCTCAGAAACTTCACATCTCTAGAAACAAAAACCTTTTTGGGTCTCAGGGTCATAAAGTTGGTATCCAATACCATCTTTAACATACCCAATGAAGTAACACTCATGAGAGCGAGATTCTAGCTTACTTGCGTCCACGTTCTTCGCATAGACCAAGCAACCCCAAACCCTCAAGTGATTAACACTAGGTTTGGTTCCATACCATAGCTCATGAGGAGTCTTAGGCACGGATTTGCTAGGAATCTTATTCAGGATATATATTGCAGTCTCTACTGCATATCCCCAGAAACTAAGAGGTAAATTTGCTTTATTCATCATTGAACGGACCATGTCCATGATGGTCCTGTTGCGTCTTTCAGCAACACCATTTTGTTGGGGGGTTCCAGGAGGAGTGAGATTGGAAACAATTCCATTCTCCTTAAGGTATTCCTTGAATTCATCTGATAGGTACTCGCCACCTCGATCAGATCGAATCCGTTTAATCTTCCTATCGGTTTGGTTCTCAACCAAATCCTTGAATTCCTTGAACTTTTCAAAGGTTTCAGACTTATGACGTAGTAGGAAGATAAACCCGTATCGCGAATGGTCATCGATAAACGTCAAATAATATCGGTATCCATTTCGAGTCGCGGTACTGAAGGGACCACATACATCGGTATGTATTAGGTCAATAATACCTTCGCATCTTGTAACCTTGTTACGGAAAGGCATCCTAGTCATTTTACCCTGTATGCAATGTTTGCAAGTGGGCAAAGGTTGAACCTGTAGAAAATCTAGAGGTCCATCCTTTATCAATCTATTGATCCTATCAATAGATAAATGACCAAGCCTTTGATGCCATATCTCATTTGAGATATTTTTATCCTCTCTGGATCTTTTAGGGTTTTTATTAGTGGTTGTCACATTCATAATACATTTATCAATGCACAATTCATAGAGTCCACCAGAAGTCAAAACACCATCCGCAATATATTTATCATAACGACTTATGACTAATTTATTACAGAAAAGGAAAGAATATCCGCTTCTAACAAGCTTAGATACAGATATTAAGTTCCTTCTGACTTCGGGTACATAAAGACATTCTTTAAGTATAAGGACTCTTCCACTAGATAATGATAGTCTGCAAGTCCCGACGGCTACTGCTGCAACACTTGCATCAGATCCCATCTGGATGACTATCTCCCCTTCCTCAAGATTCCTAGTTTCCTGAAACAAATGCAACAAATTGCATACATGAACAGAAGCACCAGAATCTATAACCCAACTTCCTTCTCGTCCGATGAGAAAGCTAGTTTCAATGATGAAAGTAGATTTCATACCTGTTGGGGCTTTACCTTTATCTGTGGACTTCAGGTAATATGGGCAGTTACGCTTCCAGTGCCCCGGCTTCTTGCAGTGGTGACAGACTTCGGTTTTCTTCGACGCCATGAGAGTGGATGCACTGGAAGAAGAGCCAACACTTTCTCCCTTCTTCTTTCTCTTCTGGGCCGGGCCCTTCCGAGAGCCATGCTTCCGACCGCGCTTCCCTTTGACCTGTGCAACCATTGCACTGCCAGTGGGACCATCCTTCTTCATTACGTCTTCTGCAGACTTTAATGCAGCAAGGAGAGCAGCACTTGTCAATTCCAGCTTGTTCATGTGGAATGACACTACAAAGTTATTAAAAGACGTGGGCAATGACAGCAGAATGAAATCAGCTTGCATGTCTGCATCCATCGTTGCCCCAAAAGTCTCCAGCTCCGACAAGTACCCAAACATTTTGAGTACATGTTCACAGACCGAAGTCCCTTCCTGCATTCTACAGCGAATGAGGTCTTTCATAACATTGTACCGTTGAGTGCGGTTAATGTCACCAAACATATCCTTAAGATTCTGCATTATTTCCTGACAGGTACTCATCTCCACATGTTGCTTCTGCAGAACATTGGAGAGAGAACCTAGGATATAGCACCTAGCCAAGACATGATCTTCATCATACTTGTCACTAAATGCTTTTTCTTCCTTTGACTTAGGATTCTCATGCTTGTCCTCGGATAGCACATAACTTATGCGCTCAGCAGAGAGAACAAGCTCCAAATTTCGGATCCAATCCGAGTAATTTGGGCCGGTCAATTGGTTGACCTCTAGAAGCCTACTAAGTGGGTTCAAAGACTTCATTTTCTGAAATTAAGAATGCACTATATTAGAATATAGAAATATATATTCAAATTTATGATATTTGATTAAGGTATTTTAAATCAAATTATTCTTGCATTGTCGACTTTGAAAGTTCATTCCCTTAATCACTTTCAAAGTAAGAGATATACTTACCGCTATATCTCTAGCAAGAATTGGGATCTCCTCTTTATCATTGTCACATCCCAATAATATGAGAATATGTGACTCCAAAAGAAAAGCAGGAACACATTCCAATTTGCTAGTCCAACTTGCAATTTCCCAATTCGGTCTTTAACACCCGAGCCCACCACCCCTAAGGCGATGTTGACCCGTTGTTAATTGAATCAACCGTCAACAGGAATAGTACTCGCTATACGCAATCCAATATCGCCCCAATAATATGAGGATCCGATATTGGGGTCACTACGCATACGGCCTTAATCTTTCGAGAAGCAAATAGTCCGATCCAGATGCGCTTGCACACAGGAGCTGTCACTTCGGACAGGCATCTCCCACATGCAATCCCTGGCGATGAAACTCTTCGCCTTGACGGGAGACCATGGATGTCACTTATGTGATCCTCCACCTCATATTCAAATTTTAATTAATTATCGTGAATCACATTCACATAATTAATTCTTCTAAGGGAATTATTAACTCTAATCATATTAGAGTATTTCAATTGGATATAATCAATTTAATCATATTAAATTAATTATCAATCCAATTCAATCAATCAAACTTGATTATTTTACTTGAATACATATATGGTAATATCTCAAAATACGTATTTATTCAAATTTTAATAATTAGAAAAAATACATCTTAATCCCTCGGACATTATCCCGGCCCTACCCGCTATCATGGCCAGTACCGACGAGAGTGGGACGGACCACATACGTTGCAACCCGCAACCCCAATGCTCTCCCACTAGGCAGCACATCCGCCTCGGGAAAGGATGATGCCAAATTGATTAATTTGTACTTGAGATGATCATCGGTTTTTCAACCGAAATTATACCATATAGTAATAATCAAAATATTTTTGATTATAAGGAAATTTGCTAGAAAAATTCCCAAATCCTATTCAAGCATCAAGTTTGAAAGATTGTGGTATCCAATTATGATTTAGATCACATCTTAATCAATTAATTGGTTGGGTCCAAGTCAATTAGGCAAATAATCATGTTTCAATATTTCACAAATATTTTCAAGATTATTTCACGAAATTAACAATTTAATTTCACTAATTGACAATCACTTGGTTCTAGATTAGGAATGCAATTTCAGTAATGACCCCTATTCACTAAAACTGACATATCTCAATCAATTTAAATCCAAATTAAGCAAACTCAATTTTCATAGATTGCTAACTTGATTTAGAACAGAACCTAAGTGGAGTTGCACGCATTTCGAGGCAGATGATAACAGTAATTAACTCTTTAATCATGTTAAAATCTACTGTTCCCGCAACAGTGCATACATGTTCATTAAAACAACCATAACTAGAGCATACGAAATCCGATTTACACAAACTCAGTTCCTATGGTTTCCTTATTTAATGAGGAACAAAACCCAAGTATTAAATTCATGTTTAAACAATTTAAACAGTGCCGAATTTATTTACTAAACAGATCTGCGAAATCAAATGCGATGAAAACTTTCGCGACCTAAACGAACCCAAGTCGTCCTCGGTTTTTCGAATCATATTCGAAACCGTAGACCTAAGTCTCTGATACCACTTGAAGGATATGGAGAAATCCTCAAGCGCATCATGGAAGCGTGATCGTCGTATCGAATACGACGAAGAACGACTAGTCGTACTAGTTGTTCGGTGCAGCGGAATTTAAAAATTTTTAAACCGATGAAACCACATGATCCGAGAACCATTCTCAAATCGTTTCATCTATAACCACAGCAAGTATAATGCAATACCTCTTGAAGCGTGGTTGATCAAGTCTCTACGAAAAGAGACCTCTTGTCTCAAGTCCGATCGTCGAAGTAACGGCTTGCGAGCGCGGAGATGAGTCGCGGTGTCCTCGCAATCCAAGTTGATCCAAGCGCGGTTGCTCCTGATCTCGTCACACGAGATCAAATGTCTCCTTCATGAGTGAAGCACTCCAAGAAGACGAAGAACCGCAGAGAGTCGAAGCGGCAGCACGATGGCGCAGTCGTCGACGATTCCCTCAACCAAGGTGGACGGCCACCAAGAAGAGAGGGAGAGAGAGGGCTGTCGAGTATGAGAAAGAGAGAGAGAGAGAGAGAGAGAGAGAGAGAGTTTGTGCTACAATAGCATGTGTAAAGAGAGAGTCAAGTATGCCTCTCTATTAATAGGGTTTTGGGATCCATGGATCTCAATCCATGGGACACATAAAATCAACGGGTGAGATTGATTTATGTCTATCCAATGGCTACGATTGTTGTTGACAAACACAACAAATTTAGGTTAAAATATATTTGACAAAATCAAATATAATTCATTCCTAAATCAACCCAACAAATAAGGAGAGAAGACACATGGAGATTTCATCTCCATGTGCCTTCCAAGTGGGAGGCCAGACATTCCATATTGGAATGGTGTGCCGCCCATGGGGATTGCATGGGGATTGCAATCTCATGGAAATCCATGAGATTGCATATCTCCTTGCAATCTCTCTTATTTATTATGCAACAAATTTATTGGGTTTTATTCTTCAAAAAGAATTCACAATTATCTTTGAGAATATTGCATTCTTGCCATGGAAAAATTGTGAATCATATTCACAACCCAAAACAACATATAATTCATATTGTTAATTAATTACACAATGTGTATCCAATACACATAATAATTAATCAAGATAAGGACTTGGAGATAAATGCTATTTCTCCTCAGATACTTGGAGATAAGGACAGGGCGATTGTATTGTTCCACGTATAGTACTTGGATGTTGAGATCATATCTCAAATCCAGATCCTATGGACCTCCCACTGATGCTTGATCAAATAAAGACCGTAGACTTAATCTTCTCATTGCATCTGAATCTCATTCAGATCAATGTCCAGTTCATGGACTAAGATTAGGTCACTTCTCTAATGAGAGGAGTCACTAAAATCCAAACCTGTTTCATCACTCCCTCGGAATGGAAGCGTCATGGTTATACAATCGTATATGATCAAATCACCCTTCAGGCATTCCCAATACCTGTACATCCTACATACTGGAAGACTCATGATCATTCTGAAGATAAAGATCACTTTTGCACTGTCATCTTCAGAGTTAGATCATTTAAGTTTCTCAATCTTGGTCATTGGGATTTGGTATAGATCATATGCTTTCACAAAGCATATATCTTACCTTCAAATTCATGTCATGCTTCCAAAGCACGACGACCGTGCATGGAATTTGTTCAGTCCCAATACCTCATGAGTGAGCTCATGTCTCCCGGTTCACAAGTGAACTTGTATGATCCCTTTGAGAGATTGCATTACTCATATGTCCTTACATGCACACCAGCTCGTCGGTATATAGACCTTGATTAGGTCATCAACCTATTGGTCTGCCAAATGTACATACTCAGACATATAGCAATACATCTGTCTCTAGTCAGAGGATGCATGCCTATGTTGTGACAGTATTCAACGTAGGTCTTTGGTTATCTCGATCTCGTCAAGTCAACCCATTGACTTAACTAACCTGACACCTCTAAATCACTATTCCCATGCAGAGGACCTGCATCAAGAGGTCAGTCAGATATCAGTCATATGAGATAGGATTGCCATCTCCTACTCAGACTGGAGATCATCACTTAATGATCATTTGATGATGCTTGATGAGTCCTCTATCTAACTCCTTAGATATCCATCCAAGCATCAGCCTCTATGATCCATCCAATGAATCAACAGCTGTATGATCATCAAGTTGGCCACGGTACATAACCCTTATTGTACAGAGGGACCCTATAGTGCATTCATTCATCAATCTCAGAAAGGGAGTGAAAAATAATCAATAACTTTCATTGATAATTTATCCATTACAATAACATTTATTGTAGAAATGGTTCGCCCGGGGCTCACATTGCTAACACGATGATCCCCTAGTCCTGTCAGACCTCGATGTGCACCCCTCTTCCTCGATTTTTCCCTACCTATGCTTGCATTTTCAGGGCATAATTCCTCTTTGACCTTTATTCACTGATCATTGGTTTTTCACGCGACCATGTCTCTTTGATCTGAGGATCAATGCATCGTGCGCTCTTCCCAATCCAAGACCCTTCTGTACATATGCCCTTCGCTACTTTCGATTCAAATTTTAATCCCAATTTAACCCTCAAAATCCTGAGATTTCATTCTTGTGAGTTTTCTTGTGACATGAGCTTTCTCGTCGGAGTGTTTGGCATGGAGGAAGAGGCCTTGGACATGATGATCCGAGGTTGTCGCCCTTCATCACTTGAGCTCCGTCACAACTCCTTCTTTAAGTTTGTGCCCTAATTTTTAGTTTCTTTCGTTCCTAGGATTAATGGTAGCAAAGATTAGCATTTGGTTTCTGTTATTACTGCCTTTTGTTTCAAGAAATTGTGAATCGAAGTTTGTCAGAGCCGTAGCTCCAACCACTATTCCAAGGTGATCCGACCGTTAACCACTCCATTTGAGTCGTCCATCACTTTCCCTATCACTTTCTCTAAGCATAGGCACCCCATCCATCTCGATCTTATCTAGATCGAGTTGTCGGTACTCCTCCTCTACCGCTCGTCGGAGTATCCTCCATCACACTCCACCTCTGTTCATTCCACCACCAGACCGATCCCAAGACATTCTATTTTCTTTGGCACATATAACGATGGTCAAATCCTCTCTAGAGACCTCAGACAATGATAGACCTCTGACCCCTCTGAAGGGGTCCTCCTCTCTGAGTCTGAGCTAGAGTCATATACTACTGATAACACAATATTCTCCTCATTAAGTAATGAAATTGTGATACATTGAGCGGAAATCCTCGCATCTTAGAACCTAATCTCGGTTGAATTTTGCTAAAACATAGGCGTTCCTGTAGCTTCTCCTTCATCGACCCTCCAAGACCTTATTGAGGGGTCCTAGAGACATTTAAGCACTCTAGCTAGCCTGTAAGGACATTGGTGACATTTTCACCACCTAGGAGCTTATCTGTGGACAGAGGTACTTCAGAGGATGGATCGAAGCTCAGATAGCAAGGATCTCTTCCCTGTTCTTCAAAGGTTCCTCCATATCGTCTGATCAAGAACCAGCTCTAGTTTGCACAAGAATCATTGGATCTGCAACATAGACATCGTCCAATCAAGCTCGGAGATGTAATCATAGACATACATTACCATATCGTCATCGACCGTGTTGGTCCTACCACACGGTTAAATGGAAAACCGAAACCGTCTGATCATGCCTCAAGGGATGTTTTGGACCGACCCCCCTCGCTTTAAGTATTTTTATTTCAATCCATAAAATTGTTGGTGTAGTTTAAAACTTTGTGTAATATTTGCATAAACCTCCCCACACTTATTTTATTTGCACTTTTGTCATGTCCACATCACCTCATGTGTCCATACACGTGAGATGCTTGGACATTTTGCATATGACCCATTGTGGTTTTGTTATTGTTTAGTATAATCTTATTTCAGTGTTATACTTTTTAGAACAATTGCAAGTAAGACCTGCAACTTCTTGAATATTGTACTTATACCCTTGCCAAGCATGTTTAATAGAATATATTTGAGATTGTTGCAGATTGGCCCTTGCACTTTGTATTTATGTTCTTGAATGAATTTATAGTTTCTTTAAATTATGTTTAGGTCCCTGTTAGCATATTAACTTTTTTTTGTATTTTGATCATTTAAATTATCGTTTTTCATCTAAAAATTGTAGGAAAATTATTTTAAGTGCCAGGACTTGAATTTAATAACATATATTTTCGTAAGATAATTAAAATTCGTTTCTTATTTTTACAAATATAAAAGTATTGCATTTATTAGCTGTTTGCATTTAAAAACACAAAAAATTATAAAAATGTTTTGAAAAAATCTAAAATATTACATTATCTTTATTATTGTATTTTTGAACTCTAGACCAGAAATACTAAAGATTACAAAAGAAAAACCCTAATGATTGAAAACCATAAAAATATTATAAACATTACTGAAAATTATTGAAAAATCCAAAAAATATCATTTTCTATTTTTATATCTCATATATATTATATATTATGTATAAAAAATAGTTTTAGAATATTTTGAGTTATTTACCTATTTTTTCAAATTCCAAAACAATCATGCCTATTATTTTCACTCACTATTTTGACATTTCTATTCATTTAAAAATATAAAAAAATAACAAAAATAGTAAAAAATATAAAAAATAGAGAAAAAATAAAAAAGGCAAAAATATTTTATTTCACCTATTTTGAGTATTTATAGCTATATCTATAAATATAAAAACCTATATTATAAATAATTATACTTATTTATATCCTTATTGATATTAATATTATTATTAAAATATCAAAAATATTAAAAACCCCTTAAAAATAAAATGGACTGCCCTATAGGGTATTTTTATGATTTTTAACTATATATTGTATATTTATATCCTATATAGTTATTGTATTATTTACATTACCCCATATATACTTTTACAAATATATATTACTTATATTAAAAAGAAAAAATAAAAAACAAAAAATATATAAAATTATAAAAAAAATAAAAAAATAAAATTTAATAATCCATAAAACTATAACTATTAAAAACTCACAAAAATGCAAAAAATCCATGTAAAAACATAAAAACATCTATTGATCTTTTTATCAATAGATGTTTCTACTCCCTTTGTTCCTTAGTGGTTCGACCCCTACACTTGCATATTGTGCATGTCATTCTGTAGGGTATAATAAATTTTAGCTCACGTGTACTAATTATTTTAACATCATCATGGGTCAATTATTAATGCAACTTATTCTGGATATATGAGAGCTGAGAGAGTGGTCGACACAATGATTCTGAGACCCGACTTGTTGAACACCGTAGATACTGTAAGATCGGACGCTTGGATCCATCTATTTTTGAGTATTCATCATGCGATAACCATGTGAGCCTCACTTTTGTTTAGAGGAGATGGTTTCCTTGTTAGAAGGAATGTTATATGATCATTATATACACCATACTTCTTTGTAATGATAATGTACAGTAATAAATAATTGAGGAACTTGTAACACACAATGTTTACAATATCGGGATGTTTATATTTACATCAACATCTTAATTGAAATAATTAATTTGAATACTTTATCAAATTAATTTAAAAATATTTTGACGGTCAAATTGGAAGATGGAGGAAAATAGAATTTTGTTTCAATTTAAAAATTAGGTTAGGAATAACTTTTTGTAATAAAAAATCTAACTATATTTTTATTATCTGAAAATTTAAATGTAAGAATATAGACCTCACTATCTCAATATATATATATATATATATATTCGTGTGTATCACATCTGCACACATTACTATGTCTAGTTGATAGATGTGCAGATATGTAGATATTTTCATATCCCACTTGCGTTGGAATATGGATACTTTAAAAAACCACTGTTAATTAGTCGAGGCTCTGTTCCTCGCACTAGTCATCTCCGTGATTGTTTTGATTGGAGATGATGGAGAACAAAATATTATGAAAAAAATCTCAAAAGATAATTTCGTCTGATATACATCTCTGTGATCATTTTACCCTAGTTTGAGAGTGTCGGTCCTTTCATGTCTCTTTCTCCATCTCAGCCGGCATTGTGATCTATAAGTTCGGTCATTTTAGTCCACTTAACAGAAAAAGTTTTCGTATTATATCATCTACGTAACTAACTGCAGATAAGAACTGAGGCATGCCTTGAGCAACCTGGAGCTCCTCTCGTGATCGTAGAAATCCGGCTTAGTTCCCAAGATCGGGGGGATTAGTCCACGATTCCAATCAATCCCCTCATGTTTAAAATCATGCATTTCTTAACGATTTAGGTATCCCTTACCACCATGTGACATTCACATGAGAATTTTGTCACCTGCGACAATTGAGATATCTAACTCCCTTTGTTTCGAGTTCTATAGTAGGACATCAAATAATATCCTTTGTGTTGTTCGCCAAAGGAAGCATTTGATACTCAACCATCTTTGTTTATTGATACATATTACATATTGATCTGAGAAGTGAGAACTATAACGGCCAACAGAAAACATAATAATTACACTGCACAAAACTGATTCATATTTTGGGCTAATTCAGTGTTGATATATGGCGAGCATACTGTTATAACAAGATCTATGAGCATACTAACCGTGGAGGGTAGCTAGCACCGTATTTGCCCCCGACGACAATGAACTCTGATGTTGTTTCTGGTGCCGCTGCCAACACCTCCTTTTCTTGGTTCATCACCAAATGCAAATAGAATGCGTGAAGGAAAACGAGGATGGACATCCATTTCATAGTTCGCGGAGGGTAGGCACGGGAGAACACCAGCACCGGTATGCACACCAGCTGAAAGATTTCCAAGAAGGAGAAGAACAATTACAACGGCCGCATCTTTCACCAAAGGGACGGCACAAAACACCCCTATGGGCTTGTATTACAAACCCCATAGGATGTCATACAAGACCCCTATGGGCACTTCATCTTTTAGAATGATATATGACAAGCCATGTCATTTTCTTGCTAAATTGATTCACAAGTCTGAGTGGGGAATAAAGGAAATTAACAAGAGCTATCACTTAGGAAAATTATGTAGAGAATTGAACCTCAATGAGCTTGTGGAGATCTACAACCAAGTATATGACAACAACATGATTATAAGTTTGTCTATTCATCATTTATATTGAATTAGAACGAATTACACATAGGTTAAATTGGCTATGATTGACACTTATTTGTCACCAATTAATTTAATTTAAATTAGGAGCATATTTTTGTGTTATTTGTCTTTGTGAGTGCACTGCATTATTGTTTTTCATATTAAATAATGGTATAAAAAATGATTTGAAAAATTGTATTCTTTTTTGTGCATTTCTATTGTTCTTGACATAGAACTAGAAATCACTAAAATAATTCATTAGCATCTAGATTTGAATAATTGCTTGCGTCCCTTTATTCGCATGTATAAATTAAAGTTGAGACCTCTTCATGGAGACCTAATCTTGGTTCTGTTAATTGTCATTTGACACGTGTTACAACGAGAGCATATTAATATTGCATATTGACTACTCATCAAATATCGACTGATGAGCAACGACCAGAGCATCTTAAACCCTCTACTCCCAAGTATTGCATCTACCCTCCTTCCTTTTTCCTCAAATTTGTCGCCTTATTAGGTTACTTAATCATGTCATTAGATTCGTTAATCATACAACTTTTGATTCCTCTCAATTTCCTCTCCTAGTTTGACTCAAATTGCATTCTTATTAGGTTTGTTGATTATAAAACTTTTTATTCCTCTCAATTTCCTCTCCTAGTTTGACTCAAATTGCATTCCAATTCAATCTGAATACCATCTCTTCTTGAACCTTATTTTTACAGTAGGAACCATTACATCTCTCGGCCGAGCTTTAATCAAATCGAAGTTGCAACTAACTTTAAGACCAAAACAATGAACCTTGTAGGAACTTGCATCCATAAGAACACTTGGAAGCTCGACCGATCTTCTCCTCTTTTAACACCTCTGCTCTGACCAAACCCAATCGCAGGGGAGCTCGAAGGGTGAAGGTGTCACTCCTCTGGCCTTGTAGGAGCGCCGCTATCACTGCCATAGAGACAGGAGGGAGACCAAAATCCACTGCCCTTTGTTTTTCCCCGAATTAAGGAATATAAGTCACTCCCCCCGCCAGTTGCTGCCACATGACACGCTTGGACAGATCAGATTCACTCGTAGGATTTAATGCTGGCCATATGAAGCTAAATGGTGGGAAAATTACATCATAAGCCTAGCAAAGTTTCATTTTTTAAATGCGCTCCAAACTTTTTACAGAATTACATTTAGGTCCCTATAGAAGGACCTAAGTGTAAATCCAAAGACTTTTCTTAAAAATAGGGCCCATACCAGGGACCTATTTGTGAGACTTCTTATTTTCTTTTACATATGTGCTCCTATACTATAGGGCTACTTTGAGATATTTCGAGACATTATTTTGATTCCTTTTTCTTGGGGTAGTTCTAAATTTGATTTAAGTTGAATTTCAAAGAATTATGTCAAATTTTCATCGAGATTTCAATCTTTGTGATTTGACTTCATTTTGATTTTTTGGTTTGATTTCTTCGAGCTCGTTGCTTGAATTTTTTTAGCCATTCGCTATATAGTATCGCATATACTTATTACTATCTATATACTATATTGTAGATCACTAATTTTGAAAATCATCACTTTAAAAAATTTAAAAAATGGAAAAATATAAAACCAAATAAAAAAGAAACTAAAACCAACAAAAATATTTTCTTCGTGAAGAAAAAAATCAAAAAAATATTTTTCATCCTAAAAATCCAAGTATTATTTCCTACCTCCTTGTGATCGACCCAGCATGAGACCTTGGGGAGGTTGAAGGAGTTGGGAGCCGTTGGTAGCAGGAGGACAAAAAAAAGTAGGGCAATGATGCGATGGGGAAAAGGAGGAAGAAGATGCGTGTGGAAAGAAGGCGGTGCAGAGAGAGAAATGAGAATAATAAAAAAATATAAAGTAAAATTGATAATTATTTATTACTTATTTCATTTAGTAAATAACTAAGTAAATAATTATATAAAATTAACAAATGGATTAATAATGATTATTCAAATAAATATTAATTAATTAATATATAATTCATTAATTTATTGATTGATTGAATAAATAATTATAAGTAAATAAATAAAAAAATTTGTTACTAATATAATATAAATATGATGGATGGCATATATTAAATAAAGATAAAATTAAGGTGCATTGCACATTGTATACCAGTGTGGTCCTGAAATCCACTTTTCACATATTGGCTCTGATTTTAACGAAATTAGTGTCATTTGATAGATGATTATATAAAACTAACTTTAAAAGTGAGTTTGCTCAATTCGGAGTCCATATGACTAAGTTATGAGGTCCAGGAAATTTAGATCACATCTTCGTGGCTTCAAGATTTATTGGCATTTTGACTTAAAATATATTTTTACATTTTTCTATTGATTTTTAGAAACACTAGAAATTAAGTTAAATGGAGTTAAGGACAATTAATTTTTAGAAACACATTAGAAAAGAATTAAGTTAATTGGAGTTAGGAATGATTAAATAGAAAATAAAGATGTTTTCTAAATATAATGTACATATAGACAAATGAGTCCAAACACTAGAACTCACACGATTTATTCCACGATTTTTATGATATTTTTAATAAATAGTATTAGTTACAAGATGAAGCTTAAAAGTAAGTTTGGTTGGTTTGGAGTTTTCTATAAATAGTTATGAACCATGGAAATAGGATTCTATATCTTTTTATGTTAATTGTAATTTTATTTATCAGGTAAATAATGTTTCTGGTATTTTTATAAATTAATAAATAGTATTGTGAACAAGTTTCAAGAAGGAAGAATTTTTATTTGATGTTTTTTTATTGATGAATAAAATAGGTGAAAGTATGTACAAGATGAAAAATGATGTATATGTACAAGTGAGAATTAATTTTCTTGATTTTTATAACTTATGGACCCTATCTCCCCCTACTTTATTCCTGATCGATAAGGTTAAGTCTTGATCTTCTCTCGTAGTTTGAATCAGTTTGCATCTATTTCACAAACACATCCTTCTTTATTTATTTGCTTTTTCTTTTCTTCTTTATTCTTTTATTTTGGTTAAAAGAATGATAAATATAAAATATTAACAAATCAATGAAGCATGACAAATAATAATAATAAATTAATATATATAGGTGTTTTATCTAGGATTTTAGCTAAAATAAAAGAATAAAGATTTTGAATCTTGGATTCATCAATACCTATGTAATAAATACACATAATTATTTAAGTATACAAATATCTTCATAAAAATATAATAGAAATATATATATGTGTGTTTATTTAAATAAGTTACAAATATATAAAATAAATATATAAAATAATAAAATAGAAAATAGAAAAAAATTAATATTATATAGGTAAATATACATATACGAATATCTACAAAGTAACATGCAATAAATTAACTTGAAACAAATAAAAAAATCATAAAATAGTATATAAAAAATAGATGTTTTTATAAGTTAGCTAAAAAATAATAAAACCATTTATTATTTATTTTCAGTTTATTTTTACATTTTATTTCTATTTTATCGTGTAGAGTCTGACATGCCCCAATGAGAGTGTGACCTTTGTGGATCCGACGGTCAATTAGCTCGATGATCCCCTAGTCCTGTCAAACCTCGATGAGCACTCCTCTTCCTCAATTTTTCCCTGCCTATGCTTGCATTTTCAGGGCATGATTCCTCTTTCACCTTTATTCCTTGATCATTGGTTTTTCACGCTACCATCTCTCCTTGATCTGATGATCGATGCATCGTGCGCTCTTCCCAATCCAAGACCCTTCAGGTACATATGCCCTTCGCTACCTTCGATTCAAATTCTAATCTTAGTTTAACCCTCAAAATCCTGAGATTTCTTTCTTGTGAGTTTGCTTGTGACATGAGCTTTCTCGTCGGAGTGTTTGGCATGGAGAAAGAGGCCCTGGACATGATGATCCGAGGTTGTCGGCTTTCTTCACTTGAGCTCCGTCACGAATCCTTCTTTAAGCTTGAGCCCTAGTTATTAGTTTCTTTCGTTCCTAGGATTAATGGTAGCAAAGATTAGCATTTGGTTTCTGTTATTATTGACTTTTGTTTCAAGAAATAGTAAATCGGTGTTTGTCATAGTCGTAGCTCCGACCATTGTTCCAAGGTGATCAGACCGTTAACCACTCCATTTGAATCGTCCATCACTTTCCCTATCTAATAACCTCATCTAGATTGAATTTTGCTGAGACGTAGGCGTTCCTATAGCTTCTCCTTCATCGACCCTTCAAGACCTTATTGGGGGTTGCTTGAGCCATTTAAGCACTTCAGCTAGCCTGGAAGGACATTGGTGACATTTTCACCATCTAGGAGCTTATCTGGTGGACACAGGTACTTCAGAGGATAGATCGAAGCTCAGATAGCAAGGATTTCTTCGTTGTTCTTCTAAGGTTCCTCCATACCGTCTAATCAAGAACCAGCTCCAGTTTGTACAAGAATCATTGGATCTGCAACATAGCCATTGTCCAATCAAGCTCGGAGATGTAATCATAGCCATATATTACCATATCGTCATCGACCGCGTTGGTCCTGCCACATAGTTAAATGGAAAAGTGAAACCGTTTGATCATGCCTCAAGGGGTATTTTAGACCGACCCCTCTCGCTTTTAGTATTTTTATTTCAATCCATAAAATTGTTGGTGTAGTTTAAAACTTTGTGTAATATTTTCATAAACCTCCCCACACTTATTTTATTTACACTTTTGTCATGTCCACATCACCTCATGTGCCCATACATGTGAGATGCTTTGACATTTTGCATGTGACCCATTGCGGTTTTGTTATTGATTAGTCCAATCTTATTTCAGTGTTATACTTTTTAGAACAATTGCAAGTAAGACCTGCAACTTCTTGAATATTGCACTTATACTCTTTCCAAGCATGTTTAATAGAATATATTTAAGATTGTCAGATAGGTCCTTGCACTTTGTATTTACATTCTAGAATGAATTTATAATTTATTTAAATTATGTTTAGGTCCCTATTAGCATATTAACTTTTATTTCTTATATTTTGATCATTTAAATTATCGTTTTTCATCTAAAAATTGTAGGAAAATTATTTTAAGTGCATGGACTTCAATTTAATAACATATATTTTTCGTAAGATAATTAAAATTAATTTCTTATTTTTACATATACAGAAATATTGCATTTATTCCCTGTTTGCATTTAAAAACACAAAAATTATAAAAATCTTTTGAAAAATTCTAAAATATTACATTGTCTTTATTATTGTATTTTTGAACTCCAGACCAAAAACACTAAAAATTACAAAAGAAGAACCCAAATGATTGAAAACCCTAAAATATGATAAATATTATTGAAAATTATTGAAAAATCCTAAAAATATCATTTTCTATTTTTATATCTCATACTATATTATATATTATGTATAAAAAAATTGTAATATTTTGAGTTATTTACCTATTTTTTCAAATTCCAAAACAATCATGCATGTTATTTTCACTCCCTATTTTGACATTTCCATTCATTAAAAAATATAAAAAAATTGGCAAAATTGTTAGAAAATATCAAAAATAAAGAAAAATATTAAAAAGGAAAAAAATATTTTATTTCACCTATTTTAAGCATTTATAGCTATATCTATAAATATAAAAACATATATTATATATAATTATTTTTATTTATAACCTCATTGATATTAATATTATTATTAAACTATCAAAAGTTATAAACACCCCTTTAAAAATAAAATGGACTGTCCTATAGGGTATTTTTATGATTTTTAACTATATATTGTATATTTATATCCTATATAGTTATTGTATTATTTACATTACCCCATATACACTTTTACAAATATGTATTACTTATATTAAAAATAAAAAATAAAATCTGAAAATATAAAAAATATATAAAATTTTAAAAAATATAAATTAAAAATCCATAAAAACTATAACTATTAAAAACCCACAAAAATGCAAAAAATCCATATAAAAACATAAAAACATCTATTGCTCTTTTTATCAATTTTTGTGGTCTACTCCCTTTGTTCCTTAGTGGTTCGACCCCTACACTTGCATATTGTGCATGTCATTATGTAGGGTATAATAAATTGGGATAATTACATCCATAACCTTGAGTAATTTTGCAATCTCAATCATAACCCTGTATAATCGTGAATTACATGATAAACCCTGAATAGTTACTCCGTCTTACATTTGTAACCCTCCGTTAATTTTTTCCTTAACTCAACCGCATCATTGAGTTAATCCAACCCTTTCTCAATCCAACTGCTGCTAAAAGATTTTAAAAAAAATAAAAAAACACCTTCGTCTTCATCCAGCCCCTTCCCCTTCTTCCTCCTCCGTCCATCCCCCTGCAGCCACCCCCTCCGCACCTCCACTCGCAGCCACACCCTCCTCCTCCCCTCCGACCTCAGGCACCCCCCCTCTGCCCCGCCGAGCGCGCTTGCATCCCGCCTCAAGCTGCAAGACCCAACAACTCCTGCGAACCCCCTCCCAGGCGACCCCCAGGAGCACCCCTCCTCCGCGCGCCTGCAGGTCGACCTCCTCCCCAAGCGCCCCCCTCCCGTGCGCGACTGCGAATCTGATGCACTGTTCCTGTGCTGCCCACAGTGCATGAAATGAGGTCCTGTAGGGATCATCAAAATCTAACCCATTTGGAGCAAAATCCGTGTTTTGTTGAATCGCACTGTTCAGATAGAGTTTATACTGTGCTATTTCTCAGCTGTTCATCGAAACAGAGTCGTCTTTATTGCGATGGGGTGAGAACAATATGCTATGCCATATCTCCAGTGATATCTGAGAGCATCGACATAGACAGGTGTCTGTGTCTGGATGCTTTGGAGAGGAGAAGCTGATATGATATTCTATTCAAAAAGGACAGGTATAGTCCATGTTTGATTTGACCAATCTTTGTTGTCTTCATCAATTGATATGAGAATGGCTTAAATTTTAGAGAGAATCGATTGTTTGCTTATAAGTTTATGAAAATAGTTTTATATCTTAAACTTTTTTTGGTGTGCTCGTCTAAGGGATGTTTTGGTAGGGGAATAGGGATTTGAATGATGGGGCAGGCCGTCGCCGCCCAAGAGAGATTTGGATCTGGAGGGAGAGGTTGGGTCGATGGCTGCTGACGGCGAGTACGGCGATGACGGGTGGCCGCGCGACGTTGGAGGTGTCGTGGCGCGTTGGCCCGTTGGGCGCAGAAGCTGGTGAGCAAGTGGGTGGTCCAAGAGGTGGGGGTGCACGCGGAGGGCTGCGCGAAGCTCAGTGGAGATGTTGCTGGGAGGTCAGGAGTGTCGTGGTTGGTGCATGCCTATGCGGCAGAGGCCGTCGACGAAGGGCTAGAATGTCGTCGGAGATGCGGGTTTGTGTAGAGGGCAGTGGCGTCGGAGGCCGCGCGCGCCATCTACGTTGGGCTGCAGCTTGCTTCCAGGCGGAGGACCGCCTCGCACGGTGGAGAAGGGGGGCACGGTGGTAAAGCTTTGGCGGACTGGGTCGAGAGAGATGGGATGGCATAATTGGTAAATAAGGATGAATATTAGGGACAACTTTGTCTCTTTCTGACGGAAATTGTTAAATATAACAGGCTTCTCAAACTGAACATAACACAGGGTTATGTCATGTAAGAGTTAAGTATTACTCAGGGTTTATCATGTAATTCACGATTATACAGGGTTATGATTGAGATTGCAAAATTACTCAGGGTTATGGGTGTAATTATCCCAAATAAATTTTAGCTCACATGTACTTATTGTTTGAACATCATTGTGGGCTAATTATTACTGCATCTGATTGTGGATATGTAAGAGCTGAGAGAGTGGTTGACACAATGATTCTCAGACTCGACTTGTCGGACACCGTAGACACTGTAAGATCGGACGCTTGGATCCATCTATTTTTGGGTATTCATCATGCGAAAACCATGTGATCCTCACTTTTTGTTTAGAGGGGATGATTGCCTTGTTAGAAGGGATGTTGTATGATCATTATCTACTCCATATTTCTTTGTAATGATAATGTACAGTAATAAATAATTAAGGAACTGGTAACACATGATGTTTACAATATCGGGATGTTTATATTTACGTCAACATCTTAATTGGAATAATTAATTCGAATATTTTAATCAAATTAATTTAAAAAAATATTTTGACGGTCAAATTGGAAGATAGAGGAAAATAGAAATTTATTTCAATCCAAAAATTAGGTTAGGAATCATTTTTTGTAATCAAAATCTAATTATACTTTTATTATCTGAAAATTTGAATGTAAGAATATAGACCTCACTATCTCAATATATATAGGGTTAAATGAGGCTACTCCCTAGGAGTAGCCAATTGGATACTCCCACCCCTATTTTTCATCTATTTTTTTGGAATTAAAAATATGTATATTCATCACTATATCCCCCTAACATGCCATTCCAGTTTCGACAGAAACAAAGACTCCTATGACCTCCATATGAAGGGGGTCAATTTTAGCAATTCTGAGACCGTTAAAATTTGTCAGTCTTGATGAAGGGGATAGAAGTCTCGAATTAAGTTGAATTTTGAAAGACACCATGGTGACATATTGTGATCTAAATTCCAATAGGTTTCATTTCAGAAAAAAATACAGGAGAAAAAGGGGTGGGAGCATGTAAGTTGGCTACAATCAGGGAGCATACTCCATTTTCCCATATATATATATATATATATATATATAGAGAGAGAGAGAGAGAGAGAGAGAGGAGTGATCCTATGAGATTAAAAAAATGTGAGAGCATGAGAGCATGCATTCTGGACTGCATGGTCATGTTTTCTCTCTCCTAGTTGGATCATGTGGTCCAGGATCATTCTCTCATGCTCTCACAGATTTTTGCTCTCACAGGATATATATATATAGGAGAAACTTCTAATGAGGCGGGTGTGTATCACATCTGCACACATTACTATGTCCAGGTAGATAGATGTGCAGAAATGTAGATATTTTCATATCCCACTTGGGTTGGATACTTTAAAAAGCCACTATTAATTTGTGGAGGCTTTGTAGCTGGGACTAGTCATCTCCCTGTTGTTTTGATTGGAGAGGCTGGAGAACGAAATATTATGAAAAAAATATCAAAAGATAATTTCGTCTGATATATATCTCTGTGATCATTTACCCTAGTTTGAGAGTGCCGGTCTTTTCATGTCTCTTTCTCCATCTCAGCCGGAATTGTGATTTATAAGTTCGGTCATTTTAGTCCACTTAACAGAAAAAGTTTTCGTATTATATCATCTACGTAACTAACTGCAGATAAGAACTGAGGCTTGCCTTGAGCAACCTGGAGCTCCTCTCGTGATCGTAGAAATCCAGCTTAGTTCCCAAGATCGGGGGGATTAGTCCACGATTCCAACCAATCCCCTCCTGTTTAAAATCATGCATTTGTCAACGATTTAGGTATCCATTACCACCATGTGACATTCACATGAGAAGTTTGTCACCTGCGACGACTGAGATATATGACTCCCTTTGTTACGAGTTCTATAGTAGGACAGCAAATAATATCCTTTGTGTTGTTCGCCCAAGGAAGCATTTGATACTCAACCATCTTTGTTTATTGATACGTATTACATATTTATCTGAGAAGTGAGAACTATAACGGCCAACAGAAAACATAATAAATACACTGCACAAAACTGATTCACATTTTGGGCTAATTCAGTGTTGATATATGGAGAGCATACTGTTATAACAAGATCTATGAGCATACTAATCGTGGAGTGTAGCTAGCACCGCACCCAACGACAAGGAACTCTGATGTTGTTTCTGGTGCCGCTGCCAACACCTCCTTTTCTTGGTTCATCACCAAGCGCAATGCGTGAAGGAAAATGAGGATGAACATCCATTTCATAGCTCGGGGAGTGTAGGTGGAGAGCACCAGTACCGGTATGCAGACCAGCTGAAAGATTTCCAAGAAGGAGAAGAACAATTACAAAGACCGCATCTTTCACCAACGGGACAGCCGTTCCTCTCATTATATCTTTTCCTCTGGTTTCATGTTAATTGTTGGAGAACGAACTCTTTATATGGTCCTTGAAAGGAATATGAAGCTCATCTTTCCGTCATTTAGTGATGTCTCCATGGTCAAATAGATCCAGCTCTCCAAAGTGGTCAATATTATTGGGCGCCTTTTAGCATAGGAGACCTCCACTAATTTCAGTGAATGTGTACATGATTCAGGCAGGTCTTAAATTTCAACAAATCAGGTGTATTTATTATATGCAGGGGCAAAATCAAGAATTTTATCAAGGGGGAAGTCAAGTATATATCTATCATGTGCAAGTAAAAAATGAAAAAATATATATTTTAAAATGACATTTTTTTAAGTAAAGTTAACCATTTCAAATGTGATTTTTAAAATTTGATAATTTTTTTGAAACATTTTATTTGAAATTTTCAATAATGTATAGACTATTTTTTTCAATGGTGAATTTTTAATATTTTTAGTTAAAAATTTTCATATTTAAAAGGAAACAACAAAATTTATTTTATTTACAAAGAGAATTAGAAATAATGAGAGAGATAAATGAGCCACAATCTTATTTTATGTCAAATTTATACTTAAAATATTAATATATTAAAAGTGAGTAGAAATAATTTTTTTACAAAGAAAGGATGAATTAACTATTTTAAATAAAAGAAAGGATGGAGAGAGGTCAAATGACTAGAGCTAAGCTAATTTTTTTAAGAAAAAGTGCAAAGATAGGAATCAAACCCTGATTCAATTGTTGGAGATCACATTTTACCAATAAGTCATTAAGCACTTAATGATTATTTGAGAAATTACGGCTGCTATATTTAAACGTTGAGCTGAGGCCATATCAAAAATTAACATCATATAAGTGAATTGTAATAATTAAGGAGGAGTCATGGCCCCTTAAGCTATATACTGGTTCCACCCCTGATTATATGGGCATTGGCAATATAAAAAGCACAATGACCATCTTTGTACCAAACGCACATCATCGGATCCAAAACAAACGGTCTTTGGCAGTGCTCGGACAGTTTTGAGACTCATGGCATAAACAGTCACTGACGGATGATATTTATTATTTTATCTTACTGAGAATATAGCATTGTTCTTCAAGTAAGTGTTATACTGTGAGTAGCGCCCTCGAGTTTTGTGTGTATCTAATAACAATGAAGAGAAGTCCACGATAATGTAGCAGTTTGGACATGTGTGTGTTGTGTAAGAACAAAACCAGTAGAGAAAATCAAGTTGACAATTAAGTCAGAAAATCATTAATGCAGAAACGTATGGTTACAAAAGTGCACTTGCAATAAATATACGCTCAAAGGGCTGCAAAAATTGTTTTTAGTATAGTTAGATTAGTAATGCTTTTGGTATAATCATGCAATAATAAACATTTAAATAGAAAAAAATAAAATATACTAAACCTTATCTCACTATAAGTATCGGTTACATGGATTCTTGCTCAAATCCATGTTGAAAGATTTAACTATTTTTTACGCTGGTCGTCGACTACCTAACGTAACTCTGCAAGAGTGGGATTTGAACCTTGATCTTTTCTGTGGTAGACACACTCTACTACCACAGGACCATTATATGGGTACATTTACATAGAAAAAAGAATTTCAAAAATAATAGGCAATGTGATAGGTTCGAGCTAACTTGATTCGTAACCGTCATCAATTTAGTTTGGGTGACCTATCTGTATATGTCGACATATATTATAAGTATCAATCTAGTGTTAATCATTTTTTTGCGTACATTTGATTTGGCGCAAGAAGTAGAATTGACAACACATTGATAGTTCATGTTTGTTGCTCCTTACTGGAGGGCTCTTTCCTAGGGGAGAATGTGCTCTTAGGGCCTGCTTGATTGCCAGATTACCTCGAGGTAACGTGGCATACCCCTTGCTCTATCCCTGCATTCTTAGGTTGGAATTAGTTGTATGAACTCAAAATTTCTTTGATATAATATTTTTCAACAACATTCAAATAAAAAATTAACATAAAAATATGTTATACATTAAAAAATTAAAGTATCACATAATTAATGTCACATCAATTACATTTATCATTCCAACCCTCCCAACCATCCAAACAGCTACTATTCGTAAGAAATACCTCAAGCCAACCAAACTCATTTACCAAACGGATCCTTAGTGGACCCCTTGAAGTTGTAAACGCATGAGGTAAAAAATGTAGTAATGGAATACATGTTCCTCTTAAAAGTTATACTTACATTAAACCCCTTAATTCATATTTCATATTTACATCTTAATGCTCTACTCTGACCAAAATCGGGACACCTTAAAGGGAGGCATTCAGTTTGAGAATAAGCCGAAATAAGAATGGGGAATAAGGAGAACAAAAGCATATTCTCTATTCAGTTGGAAAGATAGGAATAACGAGAATAAGGTGGAATAAGGGTGGTAATTAAGGAGGAATAAAGATAGAAATAATGATAGAATAAGGTGTAATAATGGGTATGGATGGAAATTGTTGTACTCTTGGAAACCTTCCTAGATGAGAAAATGATCCATTATTAGTCGAGATTTTTCTTTTGAAAAACGACCAGAGTCCATTCATTATTTCATTCATCATTTAAGTAGTCAAGTTCCCCAAAGCCAAAAAGAAAATAACAAGAAAATAGTTGCCAGAAATGCTCAAAGCAAAAGGTTTTGGGTGCCTAGCCATACGCAAGGCACAAATAACACTAAGGGCATGTTTGGTTGCCAGGGTACTTCGGGGTACCCTAGCATACTCCTGGCTCCAACCCTGCATTCCTGGGTTGAGATGAGTTGTATTGGCCATACAATTTCTTTGGTATAATGGTTTTTAACCTTGTTCGAATGCACTTATTAACATAAAAAACATATTATAATCATTTAAAAAGTCAATATAACACATAATCAATGTCACATCACATCACAATTATCGTTCCAACCATCACAACCCTCCAAACAGCTACTATTCACAGGAGGATACCCCAACCCAGCCCAATCAAGTAACCAAACAGGCCCTAAGGGTGCATTTGGTATGTGGGTTAGGGCGGGTTAAACTGATAAAGGGTAACCTATTTTTGTGTTTTGGTATTTAGATAAAGGGTTAAACTGAGGTGGGTTTGAAGTGTGTTTGTTGTGATATGCTTGTATTTAAGTTTGAAAAAGTATATAATTATTGTGATGTGATTTTATTAGTTTGGAAAAGTGAGTAGAAGTGAAGTAGTTTATAATTTTTATATGATATGATGGTATAATATATTATTTTTTTGACAAAATTGATAAAAAAAATTGATTTATTTAATGTATTAAAAAAAGAAAAATGGGACCCATATGAGAGAAAAGAAAATTGGTTTAAGGGCCTCATGAACCGAACAAGGTCTAAGAAAAAAGTTTCTGTCTAAAACAACTTAGCAATGGGAGAGAACCAAACTGAATATTCTTGGAGGTAACAAAAATCTTCTTCAGTCCTCAATGATTTCCATTCAGTTTCTTCATCTCGTTGTGCAAGGCGTGTTTCTTTTGCTACCAATGATTGGAGTATTGACCTCGCGCTCACAACATCCTTCATGAGAGGCGTACTATGGCTCCATATATTGCTGTTAATTGAATTGAATCATTCGAATTCGATTTGGATTCGTTCGATAAAAATTCGAAAAAAGTTCGATTCAAATCAAATGAACTGAATTTGAATTTAACTTGTGGATTCGATTCTCAAATGAATCGAATCTGAATTCACTTAGATTCATTCGATAACAATTTGATTCGATTTGATACACACATATATATTATGGTTTGAAGCATTATATATACATAAATATATTTAGTATATATTTTGTAAAATCCCCACAAATGATACACAACTTAATATAATAAATAAAAATTTTCATCATCTTATTCTAAATATCCCAATTTTGAGATGCATATTACATAACCATACCACCTCTTTACTCCCTCAAATTCTCTCTCCCCTCATTACTCATGAGAAAAAAACACCAGTTCTAGACTCACCAATGTCGCCATCATCTCTCCATCGCCCCTGCAACTACTAGTATTACCACACACACACCCTTTTACCCTAAAAACTTAAGATTTAGGTTCTATCCAAATAATTTATGTTATTTTAAAATACATCATCTACAAACAAATGCATACTGACTTTTAAAAACCATCCCGATGTCATAGGTTTCAAATTTCTAATAATATTTTCCTTAATCACACTCTTAATCTTGTCATCTATCATAGTATCCAGATCTTATGATAAAGGCAACCAAGCATTTGAATACAAATAATATCTCATAGACAATTAAGGTATGAACAAATTTCATGGATTTTGAGCTTTGCCTAAATGACTAAATGTGCAAAAGATCATAGATGCAACTAAATTCCATTTCTCATCAAGATTACAAAGAGATTAAGTTATCAAGAAGGAAATATCATCATAATCTTTAATTAGCCCAACTATGCCCCCATAAGAATGCATTGAAATGAGGTAAGCATGAACTGTTCATGATTGATGTAGAAAAAATGTTGCATAATCGAAAATTGAATATTAGAGCCATACCAACAGAGTTCTTAGTCAGATCTGCCGGTTTTTATTCACCTCAGATGCGGGATTCAACTCCATAAGTTAGTTCACGTCAACCTTTTATGATTCTGATGGAATTTAGTGATTCTTTTTTCTTATATATCATGGAGATAGGTAACAATAAGGGCAATATATGAAAGATTCTCAGAGAAACGTGGAACACAATCTTCTGGTTATTGTTTTGGACATGTATATCTATTAATCCATATTTTGTATTTCTATATCGGTATGGAATTTAAAATATAATTGAGTATGTGATTTCATTTTGTTTTTAGAAGTCTAATTCAAACATACCATCTTCTCAAGATAGTATCCATGAAATGATTATTGGGCATGATGATGATATTAATGAAAAAGTGGAAGAAGAAGGTGAAGAAATAGAAAAATTGAATCCTGAAATAATTAACAAGATTGATAGAAAGAAAAGATCAATGGTTTGTGAATAATTTACCAAAAAGAATGAGAATGTTGGTGGAGTGTTTGTTAAAAGGTGTAGACGCATTGATTGAATTTCCATCATAGGTACAAAAAGAAAAGATCAATGGTTTATCGAGATGTCAATAATTATTTTTTCTTTATATATTGAATTCACCATAGGTACAAAAAAAGTAAACGAGGATTGCAAGAGACATACGAGGGACAAAAGGTAGGTACTTTAATGCAATTTATATCGTTTATTGAATTTCACCATTTATGTTAAAAGTTTTTTACTTATCTTAATTATTTTTTTCACAAATTAGTGTCACAAAGTCTATTCAATTCTTTGAAACTTATAATATTACTAATATAATTTTTTATTATTAGTTACATTATTAAATAAAATTCTAATTCGATATAAAATGAATGGAATTTGAATATTCGAAACTCCAAATGAATTGAATTTGAATCTAAATTAGAAATTCGTTTAATATTCGATCCGGAATCGGATTCGAAAATTTTATAATGAATTGAATCTGAATCTAGGTGGATCGAATGTCTTCGATTCGATTAGCACCCCTAGCTCCATAGGACCTAAAGTTAACAGGGAAGAGCATTTTATAAACATGAGTTGTTGTTTGAGATTCCAAAGATATTGTCCTTTTAACAACATTTAACTCGAAATTCATTCTAGCTAGTAGAATGAACTTGACCCCTCGCACAACATCTTTAATGGTAGGAGGGATGTTTTGGGAGTATGCTCTACAACCAGTACAAGAAATTGTACTTAAGACAACAAATAATCTGAATATTCGCTATCATATCTTCTGATGTTAAAGATATAACAACAAATATTATTCATTGCAAAATAATCTTTTATACTTATAATTAACAGCGAATGTCATATTCATTGTTAAGGTCCATATAACAATGATCTTTCTGTTGACTTATTCATTAAAATCCACACTTCATTGCTAAATTTAGTAATGATTAGAAGTAAATATCAACGAATAACCTTTGTTATATGATTCGTTGCGAGGAACATAACAACAAGTATCACTATTCGTTGCAAATTTAAAGAAGAGACAAAAAAATCGTTATTATATATTTAGCTACAAAAGATTTGACAATGAATATTAAATTTTTCGTTCTCTTACGTCAATTTTCTTGTAGTGAGCGTGTCCCTTCCAAATAGACCAGAATAGGGTCATCTCAACGCGAGAGAGTTCCAATCAATGAGTGTATCATGCAATAACAATGGATTTGTGACTTTATTGAAGAAGGCACTAAATTTGGGGGTCAAATTAAACTCCTGAAAATAAGCTTCGCGTCATACATCATTCATCGAATAAATTGACGATGCTTTCCAATGAATGAAGAGATAAATAACAATGATTCCTAGGATCAAATGATCGAGTCTAGACCTTATAGTGAGACAGAAGTTGCAATTCCTTTATGGAATTTTTACACCTATAACTCTGAGTAATTTCACAATTACATTCATAACCCGCATAATCGTGAATTACATGAGTAACCTTGGATAGTCCCTCCGTCTCACACATAATCCCTCTGTTAAGGAGGCAGTTAACTCAACTATATCATGGGTTAATCAAATCTATAATCATCTGATGGCTGTTAAAAATTTTCAAAAAAAAAATAAAAACGCTCCAAGCTTGCCTCCCCCCTTCCTCCAGGCGATCGCAGTTTTCCCACCTACAGTCCCCCCCTCCTCCAGCCACCGCTGCCTCCCCCCTCGCTACGTGGCTTCTACTGGAGAGCTTCTACAGAAAAGGCTCCCGGTGGGGCTGGAGGAGGTCTTCGACGAGGGGAGGCTGCGTTGGCTTCAAGGGGTGGCTTCTCTTCTGCCTGGGCTGGAGGGTGGGCAGGAGGCGAGGGCGAGAGAGGTCTGGCTTCCAGAAGGCAGGACGGGGGTGGTGCTTTCTCTGCTTGGGCTGGAGGGTGCACGTCGGGTCGAGAGGGGGGATGCTTTCTTGGGATGGAGGGGTTGTCTGGAGGTGGGGGCTCTCTGCCTGGGTTGGAGGATGCACGGGGGAGGTTTGGGTTGCCAGCAGGAGGCGGGGTCAGGGGGGTTGCTTTCTTGGGCTGGAGGGGCTGCTTGGAGGCGAGGGCGGGGAAAGTCTGACTACTAGAAGGCGAGGCTGGGCCTGGATTCAACAGGGGAGGTCTGGGCTGATGGCTTCGAGGGGCACCTGATGGGTTCAATGGGGGGAGGGGGAGCTTTCTCTGCGGCTGGAGCGTAGGCGGGGTCGGGGCTGCCAGGAGGCGAGGGCGGGGGAGGTCGGGCTGGCCGGGCCTGGGTTCGACGGGGGAGGTCTGAGGATGCCCAACAGCTGGAGGGTGGGCGGGGGGGCAGACATGGGCAGCCCAGGAGGAGGTAGGCGGGGGAAGGTCGGGGATTGCCGTCTCGATGGGGGCTGCCTTGGCAGCAGGAGCAGAAGGGCTCCTCTAAGAACCTGCTGACAATATAGCCTTATGAGTTTTTTATTAGTTTTTTATACCAGTGGTATATTTTATAAATTTGATATGGTTTTAAGGGTAAAATGGTAATATGTATTTTTTTCCGTGAGAGTTAATAGATAAAATAGATGGCAACTAACACAAGGTTATGCCATGTAAGAGTTAAGCATTTTTCGGGGTTGTGGGTGTAATTCGCGATTTCACGGGGTTATGAATGTAATTGCGAAATTACTCAAAGTTATGGGAGTAAAAATTCTTTCCTTTATCTATCATGAGATTAGAGTTTTTTGGTGGTGGAATCTCTTATATTCGAACTTGTATATGGAAACTTTTTATGGTGAAATCTCTTATATTTGAACTTGTACATGGAGACACAGTACAATATCTTTTATCACTGACAATCGACTCATGAACTTTATGTAGGATTTTTAGAGCTTTCGCCTTGACCATAAATGCAATGGTAACTGATTTTCAAGACATTTAAACTAGTTATTCTTGGTATTCCAACTTTTAAGACCATCCTTGACAGAAATTTTTTCTATTTGACCATTGAAAAAAGGGATTTCTATCCGGCAGATCCTATAAACTTTTTAAATTACCTCTACGACCTTTTGCATAACGTAATTACCCTATCGACTTTGTAAATTACTCCAAGAACCCCCGCGGGCTTCAAACAGATTACCCAGAGGGTTCATGCGGTAAGAGTTGCCAAGTTTACGGAGTTCGGGAGAAATTAGATTATTTCAAAGGTCGTGGAGGTAATTGCCAAAGTTTATGGGTGTCCAAAAATCCCTTGAAAAAATATTCAAAAATATTTCACGCAGTAGTCTGGAACCATTAATTGGAATAGACCAAAGAGAAGTTAAATAGCCCGGGTTTATTTGTTTATAGATTACTGGTTGGAAGAGCCGCGGACATAGGGATGTCAATCTCGGTATATCCATTGGGTACCCAACTCAAACCCGTCTCATTTAAGGATCCGAAACTTGTCCCATTTATTTTTGGATGGGTTTGGGTCTTGAATTTACTACCCATGCGGGTATGGGTATGGGTTTGGGATTGCCTTGTGGGTATCCGAACCAGAACTCATCCCAAACATGGGTAAATAATAAATATAAATATAGACATGTGTATTGCATTTTAGTCAAACTTATCAAATCCACTTCTTATCTAATAGGTGTCAAGCTGTATATATAAAAATCAACTCAATTTCTCATCTCTATCCATTTAGTCATATTCAACTATCTTTTTGTATCTTCAATAAATAAAAATTACCAACTCAAAGGAGTTAAACACCTAATATATATATATATATATATATATAAACTTTAACATTCTCTACACATTACACATCTTTGTGTACCGCCATATTATATGATCTTCCTCTATTTAATTTATGTATCAAAATCTTGTATACATTTGTTAGTAGCTTACATTTTTATTATGTCAGGTATGTGGGTATCCATTGGGTATATGGGTATCCGTTAAAAATTACCCGTTTAGTAAATGAGCAGGTATGAGTAGTGATTTTATAAATGGATACGAGTTTGGAAATATTGATACCCAAATCCCACCAGTTTGACATCCCTACACGGACATGAACTTTCCAAGTCTCTGATTTAGAGGCTAATCCTCGGTGTGAAAGATAATCGGATCTCTAGCAAAGGATGAAGCACTAATGAGTTTTTCTAACCAAGGTTTTTATGGTCCATAATGTTGAAAGTCGACCTCAACAACAACGAATTATTGAGAAGTCTGAGATTTATAATCCCCCCATCAATAATTTAGGGTGTAAGATCTCATTCCAAGCCACCTTAGTTTGGAGTTTTGATTGTGTGTTTCCACATCAAAGAAATTTTCTACATATTTTTTCTATCTTATCTAAGATACCAATTGGAATATTAAGACTTGACATCATATGAGTCGCTAGTGGAGATAGAGAGGAATTCAATAATGCTACTCCCATAGCTAAAGAAAGAATCTTCGCTTTCCAGCCTTGAAAATATAGCAGCAAATTTAACAATCAAAGGCTCCCAATCTTTAGTCTTAATTCAATTCGGAGATGGGGGTGAATCTGAGGTAGTTTACGGGAAAATTTCCTATGAACCAACTCAGGATAGAACGATCTAAAAGAATCTTTCTTCTGAATGTTATCGTCACCGATCTTCACCTCGATTCCTTCATCATTGCTTCCATTAAAGGTGCACTCCGCATATTCCATCTTAGTCCTGCTTATACAAAATCCTTTAGTCTACAACTCATGTCTCCATACCTCAAGCTTTTCACTTACTCCATCTCTAGTCTCGTCAATCAACACAATATCGTCAGCAAATAACATACACCAAGGTAACTCATCCTGAATGTGACTTGTCAACTCATCCATAAACAAAGTAAAAAGAAAACGACTCAAAGCTGAACCTTGATGTAAACCAATGTTGATGTCAAAATAGCCAGTCTTCTCAGACGAGGTCCTTACATAAGATAAAACCATATCATACAAGTCCTTTATTAGGTTAATGTATAGGACAGGTACTTATCTCTTCTCCAAAACTCTCCACAATATCTCTCGTGGGACATTATATAAGCCTTCTCCAAATCAATAAAAATCATATGGAGGTTCTTCCTTTTAGCTCTATAAATCTCTATTGTTCTCCTCAGCAAATAGATGGCTTCAATAGTTGAGTGACTTGTCATGAATCTGTCTATATAATAGCATTAAATACATTGTATAATATATAAACATCATGTAAAAATATATAAAAATTAAAAAACATTAAAATTAATAAAAATCATGAAATCCATAAAAAGATAACAACAATAAGAAAAAAACCCTAACTTAATTCACTCTACCATATTACCCTAGTCTTTACAGTTTGCCTCCCTACATTTAACACTATTTTACTTATTGATATACACATTAATTTAGGAGTATAAATAAAAACATACAAATTTTCTGGTTGACTTGTTTTGATCTTTCAATTAACTTCCTCTAATTCTAGAGAAATGATCATCATGATTCATCACTGTGTGTGCTTCGTACGGGCATATGTTTGGGTGTGCGTGTGTGTGTATGTATACATGCATGTGTGTGCATGCATGTGTGTGCATGCATGCGTGTGCACGCATGTGATATTGGTGTAAAAATTTGAATATATATATATATGTATATATATATATAAAGATAACGGGCGTTACTATCTTTTTTCATGCGTAAATATGCATATAACAAATTTTCCATATGCTAACGAATAATTTTAGTATTAGTTGAAATATTTTTTCTGCTAATTTATAAAAATGAATACTATTCGTTGAAAGTTATTTTTTTTTAATTTATAATGAATACTAGGGTGCATATCCGCGCTTCGCGGCGGGGACGATTATGATAAAAGAAATATCATGAATTCATTTAGGAATTAAAATGAAACTGAAACGTTAAATTTAGAAACATATGTAATTGGTATATTATACAAAGCAAATTATTTCTTTCATTTATGAATAATATGGTCATAGGTAAAAAATTAATTACAATCATATAATAATTTAAATAAGCTATAGAAAGATATTGTATGCATGTTGGAAGATGGTAAATATTATCATTTTGGACATTTACATTTAACAGAATGTATATAAAAGATTAGGAATAAAATTTATCAATTACATTAATTGGCCAAGAAGATATGTAATATAAAGATGGAGAAATATTAAGCACTTTGCAAGTTATTTATATTTGCAAGTTGTTTATTTTTAAATTTAAATCTATGTTTATGTATATTGATAGAAATTTTAATTTATTATTTTAAAATATATCATGTATTTAAAAATCTAGTGATAGACAATATTTTATATTACATGTAACAAATGATAGTTGTCATTATATATTCAAAATTTGAATGACATAGAAAAGGTTAACAATAGTTTCGTTTGGTAGATGTTATTAACGTAAACCCAACAAATATTATATTAAAAATTTTATCTACAGTCAGGTATTTTGGTACTATTTCATAGTACATATATATATGTGTCTGGGGTAAACTATATTTTAAAAAGTCTACTCTTGATAAAAATATGTACAGAATACTAATATAATTTAAACATTGTTTTATAAAAAATGTATTCTATATAAATTAGGAAAAAAGAACTTTTTCTTTCATTACGTAAGTCCTTTTTGACACCAGGTTGCCTACCTGCAATAATAGGGAAACTTTTGAGTTCAATGAACATATATAGATATACATATATGTGTTGATTTGTTTAAATCCAACTATGTACAGAAATTCAAGTTGTTATAATATGGATGTAAACATGCTCTTTTATGTATGATCTCAATACCTATATATATAATCAAAAATAAGTTTGACATGGGAAGTTTATAAGTAGGTCTAATTGGTACATTATACTAACAAACTGTCTTCTGCGAGACTGTAGATTGCTATGTTAAGCCTCCGATGTTGATCACCAAGATTGTCGAAAAAGTGATGTCATCAAGCTGTCGAAAAGGAAAAAACAAAGTTGAAATAATAAATGTAGAAATAATTAGAATCGATACACCTATACAAAAGAAACCTATTTCTTTCATTTATGAATAATATGATTGTAGAAAAAAAGTACTCATAATCTTATATTAATTTCAATAGGTTATAGGAAAAAAATTCCATACATGTTGCAAGATGGTAGACAATATTATTTTAATTACTTATAATTATCAGAATGAAGTGTGTTAGTGACCCAGACCATATTATTACCATTAATCATATTTTAATTACTTATAATTGTCAGAATGAATATAGTACTGGATATGTATTGATATATTAGAAAATATTTGTAGTTAATTTTTTATTTTAATAATTATATCAGAGGAAAGGAAAAAGAATGACATAACTATTAATATAATAAATATAAAGGAAAAATATGAGATGTGTAATTTTTAATTTAATAAATATATTAAAAGTGAGAGAGAATACTAACTATAATAGAGGAAAGGGAAAAAGAATGATATAAATATTAATAATAAATATAAAGGAAAAATATGAGATATTAATTTTTAATTTAATAAAGAGGAGAAAGAGGAGATGGGTGATTAGAGAGAGAAATACAGGAGAAAATGGAGGAGAGAGGGAGAGAGATGGGGGGGAGAAAAGTGAGTGGAGAGAGATAAAAACCGAGAGAGGAGAGAAAGAGGAGAGAGGAGAGGGATAGATCGTGGGAGAGAGAGAGGGAGAGAGTGGAGAGAGAGAAAGGAGAGAGGGGGACCATTTGAGGGAGGAGAGGAGGCGGTAGTGGAAGTGGGAGAGAATGGGGAGACAGAACGCGGGAGTGGGAATAGGGGGGACACGTGTCAAGGACATGGGGAGAACCTAGTAATAGTAATAGTATAGAATAATGTATGTGGTTTAAGTTAATGATAACAAATGACTATTCGGTAACTATTTCAATAAATATGTACTAGTGGTTGTTAATTTTGCAACAATTGGGAAGAAAATCTTCAAATAATCATTAGTATATGATCATCCATTGCTAACAATATACCAAAGAATATGATATTCATACAAAATTTAAAGAATAAAAAATATGTTGATCATAAATAATATTCATTGTAAATTTAACTAAATAATATATGACATGATTATTAAAATTATTTGTTGCCATGTGCATTTTTTGTTTTGGTGTAATGTACCGCAGGGTTTAAAAAAACCGGACCGGACCGGCCGGTCGGACCGGTTGGACGGGAACCGGCCTCGACCCGGTCGGGTTCGCCGGTTTTAGGTAATTAATTTTTAAAAAAAAAAGAAAATAAAAAACCGGTCAGACCGGTGGTCGGACCGGGTTGACCCGGGTGGTTGGACCGGGTTGAACCCGGATTGAGCCGGATTTGATGGTTTAGTATATTTTTAAAAAATAAAGATTTAAATATGAAATAATAGGGTTTTTATCACTTGTACCCTTCTTAAATTCTACAATTTTCAGTTACATCCCTCTTTTTTTGGAATATAACTTGTGCCACTACTTTCTTGGGGTAATTTTCTAAAAGCAACTATAAATAAATTATTACAATATTATATTCATATAAATGCTAGAAAATGTGACTACCTTTGTAGAGTTTTATTCAAAATAGACAATCATATTTTTTATATTGGAAAAGATTTGGACATTTTAAATTTATATTTCATTGATTATATAAAAACATATTTTTACGTATATCACTTTATCGGTTCAGAAAACCGGTTCGACCGGTCCGACCAGTAAATTAAGCTCGGTCCGGTTTTTTCCGAGTTGATATGAATGATGATGTCATGCTGACATCATCACCGGTCCGACCGGTTTGGACCGACGGTCCGACCCGGTTGGACCAAACCGAAGATCAACCGGTTCAATGTTCGGTCCGGTTTTTAAAACCTTGATGTACCGATGCAATGTAAATGCAAATCTTATCAAATATGAAAATTTAAATACGGTGCCATATTTCAAAAAAATATGGACAAACTATTGCAAATCAAATATGAATAAAAGAATAAAGATTTCATATATTAGTTCAATGTACATGAATCGAATAGCTTATCATCTTAAAAATATGTTAAGTATATTTGTTTCATAAAAGTTATAATAAAAGGTGAAAAATGGCATACAATGTTTTCACATTTAGTTATATTTAAATCCAGAACTATGTATAAAATAGACATACAAGCACGGAGATGTGATATTTTTAAATAGGGGATTTTTACCCCACGGAGCTTAGAAACTTGTTAAATTACTCTACGACCATTTGCACAACGTAATTACCTTATCAATCATATAAATTACCCCAAGAGCCTTCATGAGCTTCAAACATATTAATTGCAGGGTTTATGTGGTAAGAGTTAGCAAATTTATGAGATCGAGTGGAAAATTACGTTAATTCAAAAAGTCTAGAAGGTAATTTAAAAGTTTACATGGTTCGTGGAGTAAAAACCCTTATAAATATTTATAAATAGGAAAGTAGCATTTGCACATGTATCCCTTTTGGAATGGATACATATACAAATATTAAATTATACAGATAAAATAATCTAGGAGCAACATATCAGATTATCACTGCTGGAGTTTTGATAATCACGATGGACGTAATGGAATTTTGATATACCAGATCGGATTATCACCAATGGTCGGATTATCACTAATAGAATTTTATAAAAACTATGTCTAATGTAGACGGCTAATGTCATTAACAGGATGTTAAAAAATATATAGCTACCGTATATAATATTAAATTTCTTAGAAAAGTTGGAATTGATGAAATTGCTTATTAGCACTGATGGGAGTGTTTTTTTTTGTAAAATGGATAATTTTGTAGGGAAATTTTAGTTAAACACAATGTTGGTAGAAATATTTATGTCTAATTGTTACAACGATATTTTTTTTGTAAAACTCTCTTGTAAATATTAGTGTCAAAATTTTTTGAGTTATTTCCCCTAAACTATGTAATCAATAAAATCTAAACTATTTATAACTAAAAATACAAATAACTGCAAAATAAATCAGTATCATTAGTTTGCTCTCAAAATATAAATTTCAGATTGATCAGGCTGGCCCATTTAGCTACATACAAAACTCACTTGACCCATTAGTTTTGAAGCCCAAACTCAACCAAGCGCATATGCTATCTGATTGGACTTGGCATACTTATTATTGGGTTAGGTTTCTCTTTGGAAGTCCAACTCTTATATTTTACACACATTTTATGCATAGCAATTAAATCCAAAGCAATATGTAGGAGTAGTATTAATTGTGAAAGTAATAATGTTAAAATAATTCTTTCCCCATTATTTTCAATCAGAATCTTTGATGTTATAAATCAAACATGATACTCAGATTTTAAAAAAATTATTATCCTTATATTATTCAATTATTACATATTACTTTAAGATAAATATATAATATATTATTTATTAATATAATAATATATATGAGGCTGAATCGAGTCAATTTTGGCTCGAAAAATAAATTTTCATACCCAAGCACAAGCTTTTTAATAATGGGTAGAATTCAATTCTACTTAAGTTCAAAGTCTTAAAATACTATCCATGCCGAGCCCATTTAAGTTAGGTACCCGTGAGCCCTACTGGAACCGACCCAACCCAAGCTTACTCCACTCCCTCCCCCCAACCAAACCCACCACCCCCCCCCCCCCCCCCAATTAAAATTTATTGGATTCATTAAAATATAATATCAAATCTCAATACAAACAAGATCCAACTCGTGCCTACGTAGGGTTCATTTGGTAGCAACGGTGTACACCGGCCATACTCCTCCTTCCAATCCTCTCAACCTGGGTTGGGACTACTTGTATTAACCTTAAAATTTCTTTGGTATAATATTCATTAATTATGTCCAAAAAATTATTATTATAAAAATATATTATAAGCATTAAAAAAGTCAATATAACACATAATCATTGTCACATAATATCATAATTATTACTCCAACCCACCCAACCCTCCAAACAGCTATTATTCACAAGGAAACCCCAACCCAACCCCATTACCGAACAAACCCTAGTACAAAAAAAGGTATCCAGGCCTATCTTATGAAATATGATCTAAATCCCTCCACAAATACAATCCAAATCTTAAAGTGCGATAGAAGGATTCGAGTCATACCCAACAAATTAGGTTTCAAATCTCTATAAAAAATATGACTCTGACCTTAAAATGTGATTAGAAAAGTTAAAAGGATACCCAAAAGGTCAAATTTAAGCAACTCAGAGGATATCCAACAGGTCAAATTCAAGCACTTTGGCTGAACTTGCACGACATCACTAAACACCACCACATAGGATTCCCAAGAGGACACTGCCAGAAAGTCATCCGAGTGAGAAGTTGGAAGATAATTTTGCCATCAAGGAATTGAATATGTTGATCGTGTTACGTGGCTTTGGGACTATCCACTAAATCCAGATCAATGATTTTGAATTTGTTGCTATCTATTTCTGTTCACATTGCAACCGATGTTCACATTCTATAAACAGCATCCGAAACTTCGTGCGTGAGAGCATTAGCCGAGAGACCTCATTTTCTGGAATGTGAAAGCGCATCTGCTCTTTTTTTCTTTGTAGACGGTGTGAAAGCCCTTTGGCCTTGCAAAGGAGAAGGAGACTTCTTTTCTTTGATGTGTGATTGGTTAGACTAGAGTCAGACGATGTCAAAGTTCAATGAGGCTCTCAAATGGGGCCAAAATAATTTCTTGGTAGTTCAGTCTTTTATTTTACCGTTTCTTGAGCAAGAAGCAAGATGCACCCATCAAACATTCGTTTGGTTGCAGGGTTGGACAGAGTTGGGCTGGGTTGGGGTACCCCTGTAAATAGTAAACTGTGAGGAGGATTGAGAGGGTTGGAAGGAGGGATACTCCGGGTTGGGCCAACCCAACCCTGCCGAACCCTACAACCAAACGGAGCTAGGGGTCTGTTTGGTTACTGGGTAGGACTGAGATGGGGTGGATTGAGGTATCCACCTGTGAATAGTACCTGTTCGGAGGGTTGAGATGTTTGGAATGATAATTGTGACGTTATGAGACAGTGATTATGTGTTATATTAACTTTTTCAGTATTATAATATGTTTTTTACGTTGATAAGTGTATTTGAACAATGTTAAAAATTATTATACCAAAGAAATTGTATAGTCAATACAAGTAATCCCAACACAGAAATGCAGGGTTGGAGCTTGAGATATGCCACGGTACCCCGGGATACCCTGGCAACCAAACAGGCCCCACATCAATGCGGTAGAATATTGCTGAAGAGTGTTACAAACCAAAACCCAAAAGCACATACCAACAGACCGGGTAGCTCAATCAACCAAATCCCCCCCTCCCAACCCTCAAATTTATTTAATTTACTTAGATACGAACTTAATTATTCAAAATTTCCGTTGCATTGGAAACAAAGACCATGGGTAATTAGATCTCTCCAAGATTCAATTGCCTCCACTTGTTTTTAACCTCACATGGATGAGCAACGGGATCTGGTCTATTTGTGAGGCTATATAGGCAACCCCACACCCCATGTACTCATTGAGAAATTCTAATAGAGGATACCTTTTGATATCTTCTCTTATTGGTTTCATTATGTTCCTTCCGAAGTAAGGTTCCACATAAAATCCCAGGATGTTTATTTTTTATTCTTATCTCTGATTTAGCTTCCACGTTCTTTATATTTCAACATGATATCAGAGCAAGTCGATTTTAGGAGATTGTATTTTTTTAGAGTAAATTACACAAAAGTCCCTAAACTATACACTCGATTTCAATGTCATACCCAAACTTCCAAAAATAACAATGTGATTCTTAAACTATTGATTTGGTAACAATGAAGTACCTAGCTAACAGAAAAGGCTAACCGTCGTTAATTTAATGAATTAAATGACTACAATACCCTCATCTATGCCCCTTCGGAAATGACATGTCGTCCCCTCACGATGACAATCCATCGTCGGGGTTCTTCCCCGAAGCCTCCGCCTGCATTCTGACCGCACATCTCCCCTCTCCTTTCTCATGGGCTACTCCCCGACGAGCATCTCCTCTCCAAGATCTTAGAAATGCTGCCACACTTCAAAGCCCTCCAGATCTGACGCTACCATCGTTGGACATTGCCAGCCTCAAGCCTTCACCACTATCACAACCTCCTCCTCGTTAGTTCTGCTCCACTATGAGAAGGTCCTTTCGCTCCCTTGAACCCAAAAACGGTGGTGGTTCTCCCCATCCCACACTGATGTGTAAGGAGGTCCATGTCCTCCTCGTTTGTAGCCGAGTGTCATCACTATGCTTGCCATCCCCTTGTTGGTCACGCTTGACCCCAACACATCAACCTTTTTTAACCCATTGTCGTACGCGTGTGCGACGACCACCATGTATTGGACATGCGAGCCCACGGCGAGCCATTATGCAATAAATGTTGTTGCAAATATCATTCCATGATCTGAAATGAAGAATAAATAATTTGCATAATAGGCCCATTAGTATAATTAGGGTTATGTACCATGGCCATCTTAATGATCATACAGTTGTTGATTCAATAATTGAATCATAGAGGCTGGTTCTTGGATGAATATCTAAAGGATTAGATTGAGGACTCATCAAGCACCATCAAATAATTGTTAAGAGATGGTCTCCAGCCAGAGTAGGAGATGGCAATCCTTTCTCATTTAGGTTGATATCTAACCGACCTCTTGATGCAGGTCCTCTGCATAGGAATAGAGATTCGGAGGTGTTAGATAAGTTAGGTCAAAGAGTTGACTTAACGAGGTCGAAATAACCAAAGTCCTATATCGTATGCTGTTACGACACAGGCACGCATCCTCTGACCGGAGACAGATGTGTTGCTATATGTCTGAGTATGTACACTTGGTAGACCAATAGGTTGATGACCTAACCAAGGTCTATACACCGGTGCATTGGTGTGAATATAAGGGCATATGAGTAATACGATCTCTCAAAGGGATCATACAGGTTCAGTTACTGAACCGGAAGACATAAGCTCACTCATGAGATATTGGGAATAATCAAATTCCGTGCACAGTCGTCTCGCTTTGGAAGCTTGACTGAATTTGTAGGTTTGATATATACTTTTGGAAAGTATATGATGAAGACCTAGGCATGATATATGCTTTTGGAAAGTATATGATTGATACCAACTCCCAATGATCGAATGAGAAACATATTGATAAAATCATGAAGTAGACAGTATAAAGTTGATTCAATACTTCGGGTTTATCATGAGTCTTCCAGTATGCATGATGTACAAGTATTGGGAATACCTGAGGGTGATGTGATCATAAACGATTGTATAACCATGACGCTTCCATTCCTAGGGAGTGATGAAATGGGTCTGGATTTTAGTGACTCCTCTCAACAGAGAAGTAATCTGATATTAGTCCAAATGTTGGACATTGATCTGAATGTGATTCCGATGCAATGAGAAGATTAGATTTGCGGTCTTGATTTAATCAAGCATCTGTGGGAGGCACGCGATCTGGATTTGAGACATGATCTCAATATCCAAGTCACTATACGTGGAACAATACAATCGCCTTGTCCTTATCTCCAAGTATCTACAGAGAAAGCGCATTATCCTTGAAAGAGTTCAAGGATAATTTCATTGTTGATATGAGTATCCGAGCATTGAAAAATGGATAATTAAATGTGATTTAATTATCATGATTAATATGAATTCGATTCATATTATAAAGAGAGCGATCTTAGATAATTAAATATGATTTGATTATCAAAGATGAAAATAATGTGAATGTGATTCATATTATTTGGGCACATGAGAATAGAGATCCAAGATGATTAAATGTGATTTAATTATCATGGATATGAATAATTTGGATAGCAATATCTATATTAGTCATATATATTATAAATGTGATTTATAATATATAAGAGAGAGCTATTTGTAATTTACATTTGTTCATTAAATGAATGTGAATTGGATTCACATTGAACAATTAATTGAAAATGTAATTCACATTTTATTTTGGGTAATGAATGCGATTCACAATTTTCCAATGGCAAGATTGCAATGTTCACAAAATAATATGGATTATTTTGGTGAATATTTTTGCAACAAAAGTTGTTGCAAATATTGGAGAAACTAATGGGATAATGTATCTCATGGAATAAAAGGAGAAGAAGCCACCTTCCATGTGGGGAGGGTGGACGGCCACATTTCATACATGGAATGTGGTGGCCCTCCACTTCATTCATCGAAGGAGACTTGCCTCCTTCCTATTTTTCCAATGGAGATTGATTTGATGTAAATCAAATTATATTTAATATATAATTGATTTTTATTAAATTAATTGTTGTTGGTTTTTACCAACACAAATCTTAGACATTAAAAGAAAGACAATCAATGAGAGCCATTGGATTTGTGCTGTCCTTGGATTGAGATCCATGGATCCTAAAATATTATAAAAGGAGAGGCACCCTTTTCTCTTCTTTACACCGCTGATTTAGCCAAAAATCGGTGGTCTTAAGTTCCACACAAGGCGGGAACTCAGTCGATGCATCGACCACTCAGAAATCTGAACTAAAGTCAACAATTAACCCACAATCAAATAATTCAAGCAATGAAAATAGATGTGGAGTTAAAATTTATTATAACTCCACATACAAGATTTATAGGTGTAAGTATGTAGAAGTCGAACTCAGGGAGCAAGGCAGGATAGATCAAGCAAGTGCAAAAAGTGTGATGTAATTAAGTGTCTACAAATATGCAAATTTTTTTGTGGGTTTGGAATTTTATATTTCTTATTTTTTTTAATTTTTGATTTTGTCTTTTGGTTTTTAATTTTCTGATTTTATCTTTTTCTTTTTCTATTTTATATTTTTATATTTTCTTTTTCAATAACAGAATATATATACAATATAAGAGAGAGAGAGGGATAAGGTATTTATAAAAATTAGGAAAATAGTTAAAAATTAGGGAATAAAATATTTTTGGTCTTTTTTATAATTTTATGATGTTTTTTTGATTTTTAGAGATTTTTCTCAATGTTTTTGGTATTTTTAAAAGTGGAAATACAAGAAAACGGTGAACTAATCTACTGGTCGAAATTAAAATGAGGATGAAAAATACTAAACAGTACCCAAAATTCTTTAAATTAATTTTAAAATAAAGGTAATAAAATAAGTAAACTATAAAAACTAAGCTTGTATTTTTAGGATTTTTCTAGAATTTTTTGTATTTTTATGAAGTTTTTAGGGGTTTTTTAATTTTTAGGGTTTTTATTTTGAAATTTTTAATGATTTTTGTATTGACACTAAAATATGATAAAATACACAAAATATAATTTTTTCGGAATTTTTCAAAACGTTTTTATAATTTTAAGGATTTTCGAATGCAAACAGTGTTGAAAATGCATGTTTTTGATTTTTAATAAATATGAAAATGCAATAAAAATGCAATACAAAAATATGGCGTGAATATAATGCAACAGGAACCTATGTAAATTTTTGTAGATTTTTTTTGGCACTTTAGAGATGCATGCAATAAATAAAAGAAACATAAAGAAAAATCATGTTGGCAAGGGCATTTTTGGAAATATGACAAAGTTGAGGGGCTTGCACGTAAATTATCCACAAAATATATAACGTAATATAAAATTATCTGGACCAATCAAAAATAGGCTAAGCCGCAGGCCCTTCCCTGCAAAAACACCAAGGTCACGCGTGCGGGGCACGTGAACCTGGGAGGGATGATTTAGCAATTATCAAAACGTCTGAGGGCCTAGATACAAAAATTCCAGAAGTATTATACTGCAATTGAATGCTTTGGAACTAAAAACAAAAATACAAAAACCCCAGAGGTCGGCCTGCAAAAATGCCAAGTCACGTGTGTGAAGCACGTGACCTGGCAGGGACCTAAATGGAATATCCTAAAACTCCCAGGGGCTAAACGTAAATATTACAAAAGCTATTGAACAGCCGATGAAAGTTTAGAAACTACTTAATAAACAAACAAAAACGTGGGGGTTTGAATGCAAAATACCCCTGCAGGCAGATCGGACGGTGGCAGATGTGTCACTTAAGCCACGTGGCGCGTGCATACGGCCCGATACCCCTTCGTCTTCCATGGCCAAGATTAAAACGTGAAATGCTGATCGGACGGCTAGGAGTGATTGGATCTGACGGCGCTGGAGGGACCTGGAGATGGGGCCCAATCGAACGGCCGTGAGCACCCCTGTAAGAACAGGGAAGAACCCGGCCTCCCTCGAGCTTCCACTGACGCAAGGACGTTGCTCCGGCCACCATCCTCGTCACAGAAGGTCTCCCTCGATTCCTGGAAGTGTCCTCTACCCACCAGCAGAGCCAAAAAGGCTCGAGGAGCACCGGTGCTCTGCGGCGGAGTCGAGAACGGAGATGGCGACCCAGGTACCTCTTCCTGCAAAATCGACCCTCCAAAGGGGGTATGTTGCCTCCTGCGACCTGCAAAAAGGTTAGGGGGGCGAGCAAAATGCCGAGACCCACCCAGCAGTGAAAGAAGATGAAAAGCGATAGGGAGGCGCTCGCTGGAGCAAGCTCCGGCGAGGTAATGGCGGGGGTGAGCTGGACGAGTCTTACGCAAAATGGAAGGTGGCGAAATATTCCTAATGCTACTGGAGATGAAAACAAGCAAGAAAAACTAATAAAAACACAGACCTCAAGCCCAAGAAGGGTGAGATAGGACCTCACGGCCAAGGTGGTCGGAGGTGGCTGGAACGCGGCCCTCGAGTCTCGCCGCACCTCAACGGGGGGTGTGGAGAGCTCCCCTGTCATCGGAGCTCTCCCAATACCCACTCCCGAAGGTCTGAAACTCTCAGAACCGGTTCAAAGATCAGTGGAACGAGTGGGGGTATTTTGAATGGGTGGTCGAATGGGTACGAAGAACGAGGCGTGCAGGATGAGGCAGCGATCCACAGCCCGAGAAGAGCATAGGGCGTGTAAGGTTGTTTATCGATGAGAAAAAGTCATGAAGGATGCTACATGATATGGTGAAAGGATTCGCCTCGAAAAAATCGTGAAAATGGGATAAAAATCAGGTCTGACAGAAGCTACAGGAGAGGGGTCAGAGAGTTGACCCGAGGTCAACTCTCCAGGCCCCATGGTTGTCCACGTGGACCAACCAGGAAAATCCTGGAAAAAATGATTTCAAATTCATTTTAAAGTAGAAAATGATTTATTTAATTTTAGGTTATTAATAAAAAAATTTTATTATTTTATAAGGTATTTTATTATGATTTTTAATTATTTTTGTGGCGTGTATAATTACAAGTTACCATTTATACCCCTTATAGGTATCTATATCTATATATTTTATTATTTTATTTTTATTTGAAGTATTTAATTTATTTAATTTGGTTTATTATTTTATAAATTTTTAGAATAATTTTATACACTTAATTATATTTTTATTTTATCTTTCTGATGTGTTTTATACACTTAATAAAATAGAAGTACAAATTGTATAGGTATGTATACAGGTATTATTATATACATGTATTTTATTTTATATTTCTTTTATGTTTTTATTCTGATTTTAATGCACAAATATATTATAAATAATATTTGCAAAATTAAAAAAATATAAAGTTATAAAAATAATGAACAAATAATAAAATGAATATTTTAATCTGTAAAAGTATACAAGTAGGGTCCAAAACTCAACTTTCAACCCGTAACTCTGAAATATACGAAACCATCTTCATTAAATATCTTATTTTAAATTATATACAATTAATGAGTTTGATACATTTCGAGTTTTTATTTGCAAGATACAGGTCTAAGAAATTGGGATTCTGGAATCTTATTCAGATCATATCTTTTTATCTGTACATTATTTCTGAGTGAAATCAATTTTGTATTTTTCTATATGAAATTATCTACAACTTTCATGTACAAAGTTTCTTTATTTGAGGTATAAATAGTGGAACCAAAACTAGGTCCCAAATGAATAAAGAATGAATTAAATAACAAGGGGTTTTATTGTATTTTGGCCCTTATCTCCCCCTACTTTATTTCTTGTCGACCTATTCATCGAGATGTCTAGGTCTCGGGGTATCGGGTCATAAAATATTTACAATATTTTATTCTTTTTCTTTTCTTTTATTTATTCTATAATTTTGGCTTTAAAAACAGTATTTTATACACTATTTACATGTACATGCATGAATGCTAAGATACGGGAATTAAGGGTATTTACACGCATTTGTTAGGATTTTTGTGGCCAAAATGATAGAATAAAGATGATGAAATGTGGATTCATCAACCGCACACAAGAGAACATAAGTCTCTCTCTCTCTCTTTCTCTCTACACATCAACCCTCTCTCTTCCTCTCTCAAGGTTGTCCACCATGGATGCCCTAGAGGGAGTATCCATTGCCGCAACATCGTCGTTACGCTGCCCGATCGTTTGCTCGTGGATCTTCATCTCCTTCGGTGCGCCTCGCTTGTGAAGAAGACATCAGATCTCGTGTGTCGAGATCATGAGATCCTCCGCTTGGATCATCAACATGGATTGCGAGAAGCATGTGTTTCATCAACACGCTTGCAAGCGTCTCCTCCGTCGGGCAGACTTGAGACAGGAGGTCTCTTCGTTTAGAGACTCGCTCGCAACCACGCTTCAAGAGGTAATCCTATTACTTGTTTGTGGTTTAGAAGAAACGATCCGAGAAGTGTTCTTGGATCATGTGGTTTCGTCGCATAAAAAATTTTTAAATTCCGCTACATAAAACAACTAGTCCGACTAGTCGTTCTTCATCGTATTTGATGCGATGCTCACGCTTCCATGATACGCTTGAGGATCTAACCATATCCTTCACGTGATATCAGATCCAGGTTGGTGGTTTTGGATACGATCCATTACCCGAGGATGACTTGGGTTCATTAGGGTTTGCGAAAGTTTTTTTGCATTTCATTTTCACATCTCTGTTTTGAGATTATTTTCGGCACTGTTTAAATAATTTAAACAGAAAATAATAATTGTATTTTGTTCCCCATTAAATAAGGAAACCGTAGGATCTGCGTTTACGTAATTTGGATTCCGTATGCTCAAGATATGATCTTTTTAGTGAACATGTATCCACAGTTTCAGGGACTGCTAATCATGACGTAATTAATATGTTAATTGCGGATTTGAAACGCCTTGAAATGCTTGTGAAACCACTTAGGTTCTGTTGTAAATCGAATTAGCAAACTTTAGAAATTTATTTTGCTTAATTTAGATTTAAATTGATTGAGATATGGTATTTTTAGTAAGTGAGGATCACTGCTGGAAATACTTTCCTAATCAAGAACCTAATGATTGTCATTTAATCAATTAGTGAAATTAAATTATTTAATTTTCTGGATTATATTTGTGCATAAATATTTGCGAAAATATTTGATGATAATTATTTCCTTAAATGACATTGCCTTAACCAATAATTGATTAGATGTGATCTAGATCACTAATTGTCTACATGATCTACATTCCAACAAACATGTTGCTTGAATAGGATTTGAGATTTGTTTAGCAAATCTCATTATAATGTTAATCAAAATTATTTTGATTATTATTATATGGTATAATTTTGGTTGAAGAACCAATGATCATCTCAAGTACAAATTGATCTATTTGCATTATCCTTTCCTAAGGTGGATATGGTGTCTAGTCAGAGAGCATTGGGGTAGCGGGTTGCAACGTATGTGGTTCGTCCCACTCTCATCGGTATTGTCCATGACAGCGGGTAGGGACTCGATAATGCTGGAGAAATCAAGATGTATTTTTCTAATTATTAAAATCCAAATTAATACGTACTTTGAGATAATACCATATATATTCAAGTAAAACAATCAAGTTTGTTGATTGAATTGGATTGATAATTAACTTAGTATGATTGAATTAATTATATTCAATTAAAAATGCTCTATTATGAATAGATGTGTATTTCTCTTGGAAGAATTAATTATGTGAATATGATTCATGATAATTAATTAAAAATTGAATATGAGGTGGAGGATCACATAAGTGACATCCATGGTCTCCCGTCAAGGCGAAGGGTTCCATCGCAAGATATTGTACGTAGGAGACGCATGTCCGAAGTGACAGCTCCTGCATACGATCCATTTGGATCGGGCTCGTCGCTTCTCGAAAGAGTAAGGACGTATGCGTAGTGACCCCAATATCGGGTCCTCATATTATTGAGGCGATATTGGATTACGCATAGCGAGTTGTATTCCTGTTGAAGGTTGGTTCAATTAATGGCGGGTCAACATCACCTTAGGGGTGGTGGGCTTGGGTGTTAAAGACCTAATTGGGAGATGCAAGTTGGACTTGCAAGGCGGAATGTGTTCCTGCTTCTTTTTATTGGAGTCACAGGTTCTCATATTATTGGGATGAGACAATGATAAGGAAGGAGATCCCAGATCTTGCTTGAGACATAATAGTAAGTATATCTCTTACATTGAAAGTGATTAAGAGAATGAACTTTCAGTGTTGACAGTAAGACAACTTTGATATAAAAATTTCTAAAACAAAGTAAAATATGTATATATATACACTTATGCAATTTTCTTATTTCAGATCATCCTTCATTAAACCCACTCAATGTTATACTCAATAATAACCAGTAAAATATCATTGATTGGACTCAAGATCCAGATATTGTGCTTGCAGTTGGACACATAATGTATGTGGTTGCAATGTGCAAGTTTCCTCATAATAATGAGGAATGACAATGAAATAGATAATAGGATTACAACCCTAGGGTTTGTATGTCTCCATAGTCTTGATATCATCAAATGTACTTTGGAAGTGGCATGTCGATGATGATCATAATTGTCATATAATCCTTATAAAATCTAAGAAGATATTATGTCATACATATGTGCTCTTGACATTTATCATGTATGACATGGTTCACTGCATTGTGCAGAATGGTAGCTCTATAAGAGATGATGTATTCAAAATGTTTGAATACCTACCTGAACCAATGTTTCAAGAGTTTAGATGGATGTAGATACGATGAGTGTCATCGTTCTACTGTCTATACTCTAGTCATTCATGAAGCTTCATAATATTCATATTGTATGAATTTAATGAAGCATGTATAAATATAGAAATGCTATTACATTGAATTCTTTTGAATTGAACGTAAGAGATCATTAGTCTTAAGCAATGGTTGTTTATAGATGAAGGGAGCGCAGTGGAAGCATGGGTCGAACCCGAGTAAGAAGGAAAGACAAAGAGTTGACCTACTTCTGTGACTTCCATATGGAATCCATATAGTTGGATGAATGCCAATACTGCGATAAGTCGATGTATTGATAGTATGACTATCTAGACTATTTAGGATCCTTAGTGAAGGATTCAGATAGAGCATCAGAATACTCTACATATAATCATTGACTTTTACTTACTTATTTGATAATATAAAGTCTAATAATTGTATCTCAATCTTCTAACAACACTTCCAATAGGTTGCATATGTTTTAGAAGACTGAAAAATTTGATCTTAAGGTTTAATAGTCATCCACATGGATATTGATGCAATTGTTGCAATAATCCCTATTGGATTGAAAGGCTTCATAATTTCAGTGGGAGAGCATTTAGTCTTAGAGAATGTCTCTATGACCTAGATATAAGAATACACTCATTGTTTGTTTCTAAATGTTGGAAATAGACATAAATTCTGAGATAGAACTATCATAAAGAGTTATGATGGATATATTTCAGATAGAAATCTAACATCTAGTGGACGCCACAAAATAAGAAAAGTAAGAAATGGTTCATTAAGATTTCTAATACTGAAAATTAAAACCTTTATAAGATCAATTGGAGGATGAAGATCATTTGACAATGCTCTGACATCAAGTTTTGGACATATGTCAGTTGATGAGATCAATGGACTAGTGAGAGATGAAACTTTAGATTGTCTAAAGGTTCAAATCTTACATACTTGTGAATATTGTATTCAAAAAGTAAAAATGTCCAATACACCCTTCCTTGGGAAAGGTGTAAGATGTCAAGGTATTCAGAATCTCACACATATTGATGTATGCAGATCATCTATATCATAGTAAACATTATGGATATGTGATATCTGTTGATGATTATGTATGATATGAGATTTCTTCTCTTCACCTAAGAAACCTTTGAAATGTTAAAAGATTTCCTTATTTTTGGTTTAGAACCAAAGTTTGAAAGAAGATAAAATGAATTTGATCTAATCTAGGTAGCGAGTACTTGCTAGATAAATTCAAAGAATACCTTACGGAGATATGAATATCATTTCTATCTCAAACCTCCTAATATACCTTGACTCAATAGAGTTATAAGGAGATACAATTGGATCATGTGTGACATGATTTGATCAATGATGAATTTTTATCATAATTTCCTCTTAGTTTCCAGGTATATATGTAGTAGAGACTACATTATATATCCTTAATGAGATTCCATGCAAGTAAGTTGGAATTGAGCACTAGAGAGTGCAGCTTCATTTGGAAATTAAAGGATGGTATTGGATACCTGCTTTATGACCTTGAGATTCTTAAAAGATCTCATCTCTAAGAATATGATTCTTAAAGGATGACTCTCGAGAATTAAGAAGAAAATGAAGTGTAGGAACTCATTTAATCTTGAGAAGATAATGAGGCTCCTGAAATAGGGAACTAAAAGGGCAATTGAAGATGAAACACTAATACTTCTTCAAATGAGTTTGAGGATGTATTCCATGTGTTGGTTAAGTCTGACAATGATCGGATTTCATGTGATGAAACTTCTGAGGACCATAATATGGAAAATGGATTTTAGCAATGAAAGTCTAAAGTAGACTTCATATACAAGTGTTATATATGGACCCTCGAGGATCCACCTATATGGGTAAGACCCATAAAGGTGTAAATGGATCTTCAATAGATGTAAGTCAAGATTGCATTCCTCTATGAATACCTCTCTGAGGATATTCACATGAAGTAGCCCCAGGGCTTCATGGTTGAGGAAAGCAAGGTGTGCAAGCTAAGGAATCCATCTATTGTCTCAAATAAGCTTCTTGAAGTTGGACCATAAGATTTGATGAAATTATAAATGTTATGATTTCAGATAGAATCTTGATGAGCCATGTGAAGCTTAGTGGGAGTGCATTTGTGTTCATCGTGCTAAATGTAGATAATATCCTAATCATTTTAAAATGATATAAGGATGATAATAAGTGTTTTATAATCTGGTTGTTCCATAACTTGAGATATGATCTCAAAGATGTCTCTTAGATCTTAGTTTTGAAGTTGTTCAGAAGCATAGAGAGGACGATATTGGGACTGTCACATTTGTAGTACACCTTGGGCATATTCCATTCTTGAAAATTCGAAGAAATGCTTCTATCTCTTAAGATATGGTACTGGTCTATCTAAAGGGATATCACCTCAAAGAGTTGAGGAAGTGAATGCTAGAGTTGCTTGCACTTGTGCATCAGTTACGAGAAGTTGAGTGTATGCTAGATGTGTACAAAAGCCAGATATCTGTCATTCAGTGGGAGTAGTAAAGAGTTGCTAATCCTACTATGGATAGAAAACACTTGATTGCAGCAATAACAAAATCTTCAAAGATGACAAGATTTTTTGAGATAGTGATCTCAAAGTCTTATTTTAAAAAAAAAGAAACTTAAGACTTTATAGATAGAGATCTAAAAGGTCTTAACTGTGGATACCTTAAGAGATAGTGATCTCCGGGAATAAGAGTATTCTGATAAGGATTATGGAAATACTGGTTATGATAATTGTTAAGTTGTAGTGTCAAGGACACTATAACTAACAAGATTCAATATTGGTTGCATAAGATGCAACATTCACATTAGATGCAAGCACTGTTACTGGGGATATGCAAGTGTCGTAAAAGGACTTGGCGTAGTCTCGTGGGAACAGAGTGAATGATCAACTTACCTAACTATTTTCTTAATAACCTATGATTGTCACATGAGTGCGGGTTTAAATGATTAGCCCATTAATGGCTCTTTGGGATAGTGGGAGATTGTTGGACATGCGAGCCCACGGCGAGCCATTATGCAATAAATGTTATTGCGAATATCATTCCCTGATCTGAAATGAAGAATAAATAATTTGCATAATAGGTCCCTTAGTACAATTAGGGTTATGTACCATGGCCATCTTAATGATCATACAGTTGTTAATTCAATAATTGAATCATAGAGGCTGGTGCTTGGATGAATATCTAAAGGGTTAGATTAAGAGCTCATCAAGCATTGTCAAATGATTGTTAAGAGATGATCTCTAGCCAGAGTAGGAGATGGCAATCATTTCTCATTTAGGTTGATATCCAACCGACCTCTTGATGCAGGTCCTCTGCATAGGAATAGAGATTCGAAGGTGTTAGATAAGTTAGGTCAAAGAGTTGACTTAACGAGATCGAGATAACCAAAGTCCTATATCGTATGCTGTCACGATACAGACACACATCTTCTGACTGGAGATAGATGTGTTGCTATATGTCTGAGTATGTACATTTGGCAGACCAATAGGTTGATGACCTAACCAAGGTCTATACACCGGCATGCTGGTGTGCATATAAGGGCATATGAGTAATACGATCTCTCAAAGGGATCATACAGGTTCAGTTACTGAACCAGAAGACATGAGCTCACTCATGAGATATTGGGAAGAATCAAATTCCCTGCATGGTCGTCTCGCCTTGGAAGCTTGATTGAATTTGTAGGTTTGATATATACTTTTGGAAAGTATATGATGAAGACCTAGGTATGATATATGTTTTTAGAAAGTATATGATCGATACCAACTCCCAATGATCGAATGAGAAACTTACTGATAAAATCATGAAGTAGACAGTATAAAGTTGATCCAATACTTCGGATTTATCATGAGTCTTCCAGTATGCAGGATGTACAGGTATTGAGAACACCTGAGGATGATGCGATCATAAACGATTATATAACCATGACACTTCCATTCCTAGGGAGTGATAAAATGGGTCTGGATTTTAGTGAATCCTCTCAGCAGAGAAGTAATCTGATCTTGGTTCAAATGTTGGACATTGATCTGAATGTGATTCAGATGCAATGAAAAGATTAGATTTGCGATCTTGATTTAATCAAGCATCTGTGGGAGGCCCGCGATCTGGATTTGAGATATGATCTCAATATCCAAGTCACTATACGTGGAACAATACAATTGCCATGTCATTATATCCAAGTATCTGTGGAGAAAGCGCATTATCCTTGAAAGAGTTCAAAGATAATTTCATTGTTGATATGCATATCCGAGCATTGAGAAAATGGATAATTAAATGTGATTTAATTATCATGATTAATATGAATTCGATTCATATTATAAAGAAAGCTATCTTAGATAATTAAATGTGATCTGATTATCAAAGATGAAAATAATGTGAATGTAATTCATATTATTTGGACACATGAGAATAGAGATCCAAGATGATTAAATGTGATTTAATTATCATGGATATGAATAGTGTGGATAGCAATATCCATAATAGTCATATATATTATAAATGTGATTTACAATATATAAGAGAGAGTTATTTGTAATTTACATTTGTTGATTAAATGTTAATGTGAATTGGATTCACATTGAACAATTAATTGAAAATGTAATGTACATTTTATTTTGGATTGTGAATGTGATTCACAATTTTCCAATGGCAAGATTGCAATGTTCACAAAATAATTTGGAATTATTTTGGTGAATATTTTTACAACAAAAGTTGTTGTAAATATTGGAGAAACTAATGGGATAATGTATCTCATGGAATAAAAGGAGAAGAAGCCACCTTCCATGTGGGGAAGGTGGACGGCCACATTTCCTACATGGAATGTGGTGGTCGTCCACTCCATTCATAGAAGGAGGCTTGCCTCCTTCCTATTTCTCCAATGGAGATTGATTTGATATAAATCAAATTATATTTAATATATATTTGATTTTTATTAAATTAATTGTTGTTGGTTTTTACCAACATAAATTTTAGCCATTAAAAGAAACACAATCAATGAGAGCCATTGGATTTGTGTTGCCCTTGGATTGAGATCCATGTATCCCAAAATATTATAAAAGGAGAGGCACCCCTTTGCTCTTCTTTACATTGCACACAAGAGAACATAAGTCTCTCTCTCTCTCTCTCTCTCTCTCTCTCTCTCTCTTTCTCTCTACATGTCAGCCCTCTCTCTTCCTCTCTCATGGTCGTCCACCATGGATGCCCTAGAGGGAGTATCCATCGCCGCAGCGTCATCATTATGTTGCCCAATCGTTTTCTCGTGGATCTTCGTCTCCTTCAATGCGCCCCACTCGTGAAGAAGACATATGGTCTCGTGTGTCGAGATCATGAGATCCTCCTCTTGGATCATCAACATGGATTGCGAGAAGCACGTCTTTCATCAACACGCTCGCAAGTGTCTCCTCTGCCGGGTCAGACTTGAGACAGGAGGTCTCTTTGTTTAGAGACTCGATCGCAACCACGCTTCAAGAGGTAATCCTATTACTTGTTTTTGGTTTAGACGAAACGATCTGAGAAGTGTTCTTGGATCATGTGGTTTCGTCGCATAAAAAATTTTTAAATTCCGCTGCATAGAACAACTAGTCTGAATAATCGTTCTTCATCGTATTCGATGCGATGCTCACGCCTCCGTGATGCACTAGAGGATCTAACCATATCCTTAACCATGCTCATGTCCCCCACCTCCCGGCACCTTTCCAAGCCCATCAACTCCATCCTCCCCCAAAGTCTCTCGCCATGGACAACATTGTCCAATTTGTGATCCCCACGCATCGATACAGGTTGACCCTTGTCGCGTCCGTCTTCCCCAATGGGTTGAACCATCTCAACAGTGAAAACACCCCCTATCCATGATCCTGATCAAACCCACGATCTCAATGTGGTTGACTTGGACAAATATTGGAGCCAATTTCGACAGGAACTTGTCCTCAACGACCTCATAAGGCTTGATCATTAACGAGTCCAGTAAAGGGTAAGATCCACCTCCAATATCCTTTGATTCATTTGTACCTTTCACACTTCTATAGCCAAGACTGTTGCACCTTTCCAAAGAGTAGCTTTAACGTCCTCCTACAGTTCCGGATCGTCACCACGATCTCATTGCCAGTAATCCCATCACATCTTTCAATCTTGAGGGCCTTGAGGTGGTGGGTAGAGCATGTGATATCAACCAGCACCTCGTTCTTAAGATACCCACATCTCTGTATGCTGACCACCATCACGGCCCTAAAGGTGGTCGTGGCAGTCAAACCAATCCCCGTAAGGCCTGTGCACGAGCTCAAGCAAAGGACCTCGAGCTTTGAGACTAGTCGTACCCACGTGAATGGCACAAAGGGGTAGAGAGGGGGTATTTCTATCCGTCGATTCATTAAATTAACAATGGTTAGCCTTTTTCGTTAGCCAGGGTACTTCACGGTTACCAAATCAATAGATTAGGTACGACATTGTTACTTTTGGAAATTTGGGTATGATGTTGAAATTGGTGTATAGTTCAAGGACTTTTGTGTAATTTACTCTTTTTTATTTCGGAGTTCGAATATTGTTATTCATACTTTTATGAATAAAAAATTGTTCAGTGTAAAAGATGATGGAAAGATCCATTTTATTTCAAATCTTTTTCTTGATTTGTTTATCATCATTGGCTTCAAATTTACCTGACTGGAACCCTGATTCTATTATTGATCCGTTGTAAGATCCATGTACCACATGCTTCTATTGTTTTTGAACACGAAGCCACATCTTATTCCATTGGTGAAGGCCATCTGGAACCCAAATAGTGTTAATTCCCTCTCACAATTGGCCCCTCTCCAGGCGGAGATGGGTTCAATATGTGCGCACAACCTCCAGGCAGCGCCCTCACGGCACCTCTAAATCTCGAGAAACATCTCAAATCCACAACCATCTCTAGGAGGCTCTAGATGGCATGAGGCTGCAACCAACTCCTTTTAAAACTAGTAGTGGTGACCTACGAAGCCCTCCCCAAATCTCGCCCTCTCAACTCGTGATGACCTATGAAGAAGAAGGAGATCGGGGTCCCAAAGGTATAGGCTACAGAACTCATTCCCCTCTCCAAGGAGAGGCTTCAGATCTCGCAAGACATCGGACCGACCCAACGCAGCTCCTTCTCATCTCCAGGAAGTGCTCTCAGCTCGAGGTATCTCCCCCTCCACCTTGAGTATGAGCACAAAGACATGGGAGGAGCCCCACCACATGGCGATCAAATAGCTTCAGTCTGCTCCATCCTTCCAGGTGGTGTCAATCCAAGAGCTCGGGCATACCCCATCCTTCCAAGCGACATCGATCATCTACCTCACACATTTTTCTAGGCAACACAATGAGGGCACCACCGCACCCCAGCAACGTAACCACCTCTCGCAGGTGTCACATCCTTCCCCTTCGTAATTCTCCAAAAGCCCCATTGGGGGCAACACAACTTCATGAGATGGCTTCCCAGAAGGGAACACTACACCCTGTGTGTAACGCATAAGGAGGCCACATACCCCATGTTATATAAATTAAAAGAGAGGGGTGCTCTTTCTTGGAACAATAGGCCTACTCCATTAGGATTCCTGAAAAGAGGGAAAAATCATGGATCTGATCTGTCTTCACATGGTGAAAACACAGTCGTTGTGGCGACCCAGAATAATCCTACTTATTCAACAATTAACCCATAAATAAATATAACAATGCAAATAAAAATGTGAAGTTAAAATTTAAGATCTTTATCAGTCGTGCTCCTTTGAGATATTGCAATATCAGTCATGACCCTTCTTTTTTGGGGGAATGTCGGTTGTGCCCTCGACTTCTTGTTGTTCTATCACTTGTACCCATCAGGTTAGTTGTCGTTCATACTCCAGGCAAACGGTTATTAATTTTCAGGATACAACCAGAAATAAATTAGAAGCAAAGGACTGAAAAATCATCCTCTTCCTCCTCCCAAACTCTTCCTCTTTCTCCCCTTCTCTTCCTCCCCCTCCACCCAGCTCCTCCCCCTCTGCCCCACTCCTCTCCCTCTGCTTAGCTCCTCCTCCTCTGCCCATTGACTCCCCCTCCTCTCTGCTCCTCCCCCTTCACCCATCGGCTCCCCCTTCGCCCTGCTCCTCCCTCTCCACTCTACTCCTCCCTCTCTGCCCAGCTCCTCCTCCCCGCTCTCTCCCTCTGCCTAGCTCCCCCCTCTGCCTCGCTCCTCCTTGTGTACAACTGTTCAGCATCATTCCATGTTAGCCCATCATTTTTCCCTGACCTCGGCGGGCTCCTGACTTTAGTGTATGTGATCACCAGATGGCAGGTCGTCTACAATATCGTCGTAGAGAAGCAGCCATCGCGGGGGAGGAGTAGCGAGGGATGGAGGAGAGGGTAGAGGAGGATGAGCGGGTGGACAAGGAGGATGGGAGCGTAGAGAGGGCCTTGGATATGATGAAATCATGATCAGTTTGTGAAGGGGGCATAAAGTCCACCGACCTCCACCTCACTCACTTAAGTTCTAAACCCCTCTAGTGTGAGAGAAGCGGTAACGTTCCCCAGGAGGAGGAGGTCCCTGCGGTGCTGACGAACGCTCCCGCACCCTTAGTTAATTAGGTCAAATTAATGTCCAAATTAATTAGATGTCGTTCGTTGCAGTCGGATACGAGAGGGCTAATCAAAAACCACTTTAATTAGATTCGAGTTAATTTCAAGCGGCAAAATTTTTTTACTTGGTGAAGTCCAAGGTCGAACTCAGGGAGGCAACTGTCTCCTTAGGTCAAATTTTAGCAATTATTCAAGCGTTGATTTTCAAGGAGTATTTTTTTTGGTCTTTTTAATTCTTATGCAGACACGTGCAGACCAATCTTAGCCAATTTAACGTTAAATCTAATTGATGTATCAAACGAAGTCCAAAAATAATGAAAATTGGCTAGATGATTATTTATGATGAAAATGACCTACACTAATTTTTTTGGAATTTTTCGACTCAAAATAATTTTCCTGTGAATTAAAAAACAGACAGAGTGATTTTCAGTATTTAATTTTTAATAAATATCAAATCACAATTTTTCCAAGAACTAAAATTATCCTAGATAACTCTAATGGGAAGGGACCTAGGAAAATTGACAGAACTTAATTTTACTGTGAAATGAATTTACTAAAATTAATTTAAGAAAATCACCAAACTTTTTATTTAGGCCTCGATGTGCGTGCAAATGCTATGAAATTTTTATGGTGTGTTAAAAATAATGTTCTTAAGCTACTGTGAATTTTTGGTAATTTTTGAAGGCACAGGTAATTAATCAAAAATCAAAAGGCATCACTGGGCAAAATATGTCAACAATGAACCAATTAATTCATTAATAATTCAAATAAGCCTACAAAAATCAGACACGTGTACTGATAGGCAGAGGACAAATTTCCAACAACATGCAATTTTTAGAATTTCAAAATGATGTAAAATGCAATCTAGGGATACGTGCAAACACAGGGGTGTAAATGCAATACAGAAATCAAAGTTACAATAAGCAAATATGCTGACAGGGACTAAGATGCAATTACCGATAACATGCAGGACTTGTATGCAATTTCTCCACGAGACACGTGCTCCTCACGTGAGGTCTGCTTCACAGGGACCTTTTTGTAATTTCCATAAGCTTCAGGGGCCTCTGTGCAAATAACCCAGGTCGCACGTGCTCCTCACGTGGCCGACCTAGGTTCGGAGGGCGTCGGAGGCTCGGAGCGAGGCTCGGGTCTTCTGGAGGTTCGGTCTAGCCTCGGTGCAGCTTCGGGTCACCCGAGCCTAGGCTTGGGGGCCGAGGCTCGAATAAGTAGACGTGGCGGCCTGGAGGCCCTTGGATCAAGATGGATCCAAGGGATGTCGATGAAGATGCGTGGCGACTTGCGAGGCGTCGGATCAGAGGCGTGATCAACGGTCGAGGACGGGGACGGTGAGGGGACTCGTGGCGGGGCTAGGACCGTTCGATCGGATGATCGTACGGCTGTTGCTGCGTCGTCTCGAACGGTCCTCCGCCACCTGCGGAGGAGAAGGCTGTGCTCCGGTGGGACTGGGCTTGCTCCGCCTCGGTCACCAGGCGTCGATGAAGAGCTTCTTGAGCTCCCACGTAGCTCTGAAGAAGCGGGAGTGCACGGCGAAGCCTCCGATGGCCTCAAGATCCTTGGAGGGGTGCTGGAGCTCGGTGTCGATGAAGCTCGAAGGGAGCTCCGGCGAGGCTCCGGCCAATGAAGAATTTAGGACCTGCAAAGGGTTAGAAGTATAGACGAGGCGTGCAGGTGTTCGTGGAGGGGAGTGGAGTGATCGGCGAGGCCTGAAATGGCGTGTGGTGGTCCGGCGAGTAAGCTCCGGCCAAATGGCGGAACTGCTCGTCGGAGGAATGTGGTATGCGTCGTCGGAGTGTGCGGAGGGTACTGCGATGATCAGAGCTCCGACGCGAAGCTCGTCGAGGTAATTGGAAGGCGCGAGGGTGGTCAATTACGGCGAATAAAAGCGGAGAAGAAGCAAGAAAAAGAAGAAGAAGAACGGCGGACGGATGGGGGGAGTTACCTGGGAATTGGAGCTCAGCTGGGAGTTCCAGGGTCGTCGCTCGAGGGATCGGTAGGGTCCCGAGCTCGTGCAGCTGCTCGAGGGAGGCTGCGGCACGGCGGTGGCGGCCGTGGATCTCGCCGGAGTTGGATCTCTGTCTTCGCTCGACAACTCAACCAATTGTTGTCACCAATAGGTAGCTTGGAGCTCGAGGGATCTCTCTGGAGTGGCGGATGGGGGTGAATGTCGCCGGTGGTGGCGTATTTATAAGGTGGAGTTGATGGGTTAGCTGGTGGATTGGCGAAGTTGGTGGTCGTCGTGGGGCGAGTATGGTGGAGGTGGTGGCGATTGAGGGAGCTGACGAGGGAGAGGGTTGAGTGGGGAATGTCGTGGGGAGGTCAGCGGCCGGAGGAGGTGGCTGACGTGTGCCCAGAAAAGGAAAGGGGGCGCCCCTCCCGCAAGGCAAGGGACGTGGGGGAGAGGGGCGCCTGGAGGTAGGAGACGAGGTCTCCACCGTTGGATCTTGTGATCCAACGGTGGAGATCAGAGCGTGAAGCGACGGTGAAGATCTGATCAGGGAAGGAGCGATCAGAGGCGGATGGAAGCGCCACGTGGCGCGCTGTGGATCAGGCGGTTACGAACGGCTGGGATGGACAGTGGGGGCCGATCGAGCGGATGAGGATCGAGGTGGAAGCGTCGGCTGCGATGGAAGATCAGAAAAGTGATCCAGTGGTGGATGGATGCGCCACGTGTCTGGCTGAGGGAGCGGCGCTAATGGAGGGATCAGATGAAGCGCGGGGGAGATCTGACGGCAAGGAGAAGGGAAGCGCGTGGAAAGGCCTGGGCCGTTGGATCTGAAGTGAGATCCAACGGTGGAAGGCGCGGGCGGATGAGGCGATGGGCAGCGGGCCGCGTGGCGCAACCAGAGGGCGCCACGTGGCCTACTGTGAATGGTTGGATGAAGAAACACGTGTAGAGAGAAGAGGAAGTCGAATTTGGAAAAACTCAAAACATGAAAGTTGTAGATCTTAATGAGATCTACAAGTTTCATGTTGACCAAAGACGGAGATGAGGTCAAATATGATACATAAATACAAATTTACATATATATACATATGTAGTGTACAAAATGGCCCAAAAACCCAAGTTTCTCATACAATCTCCAATTTCAATGAAATCAGTCTCATTTTGAAGGTCTTTTAAGATGTAGTATTCTAAGAGTGAGTAGACCTAATTCGGGGTTTGTATGAGAGCTTTATGTGTGTTTTAATGTACAAGGATTCTTAGGCTATTTGGGCTATTTTACAAGGGTGATTTTTAGCAATCTTCCCTATATTATTAAGGAATATATACATATATTATAGAGAAGAAGTTATTTTGATGAAGAGGTATTTTACAGGGGATTTTTGGCTTCTTATTTAAATGTAGATGAGCTGCTAAAATGCATGAATTATGGATGCATGCATGAGTGTTATTTATGCAAGATAGAAGGAAATATGCCTCTATTTTCTCGGGAACAAGGCTCTATTTTTGACTTTTGATGTGATGAATCACAGATTCATCAGGTGCGAGAGAGGAGATTGGAATCCGGTAGAGCTTCATCATGGAGATGGGTCCGAAAACCCACATGAGCTCAGCGAACAGTGAAAATATACCAATCGTGGTCGAGGACGAAGACGGCCCAGAACGTGCTACCTTGTGCGACCTAGTAGAGGGGCGACAACACCCAGTTGTCGGAGGCAGATCGCCTTCTCCTCCTCTCGACGTCGCATGCTCAAGAATAGGAAGAATAAGGTGTGAGTTTCCAATTTTACCCCTCCTAATCAAACCATGGTTTGAAAAAACTATGGTTAAGTTCAACTCATTAACAACTAAAGTAATGGAGGAGCGCAAATGAGAAAACAACTAGCAATTGAGGGCACAACTAATATTCCCAAAAAGGGAGGGGTATAAATGATATTGCGATATCTCAAAGGGATGCAACTGATAAAAACCCTAAAATTTATTATAACTCTGCAGATGATGTGTATAACTGTAAGTATGTTTACATTGCCAAACACATGGATCAAACTATATAGATTGGGCAAATGAATGCGCAAAATTTGTGTTCCTTATTCTTATCTATTTATTCTCTTTTTAGTTTGGGCTTTAAATTTTATATTTTTTATGGATTTTAATTTATATATATATTTCTTTAATTATTTTTGGTTTTATAATTTTTTATTTCCTTTTTTATTTTCTAAATTATAATTTATTTTTCTTTTTAATATAAAATAAAGGAATAGTATAACCATAAATACAATATAGGGTTAGATAATACACCTAAAAATAATAGAACTATAGATGATATATATATATATATATTTCACGTTCCTAATGCAAACTACCTATAGATACCAATCATGCTCAATCCTTGAATAATACAAGTTCCTCCACTACCATTGGTAATTAATATGAAAAATAATCTAGAAAAATAACATGTTGAAGATGTAGATGTTAATCAGTTGATCACTTGTGAAGGAGATTCTATCATAAAGAGATGTGGACGAACAAAGATAAATCCTCGGTCGAGATGTGCAAAGTGTGCCAGATACTCTATTAAAAAATATGTTGGCTACTCTATACTTACATAAATTTATAAATGCTTTTATCTCTTAACTGATGACTCTTATTATACCTACGAATTTTAGTGAAGCTGCTTCTAATCCTATATTGTTCAAGCTATGCATGAGGAGATGAAGGCCCTTGAAAGAAATTGTACTTGGTATATCTTGGACATTATAGATGGAGTTTACATGATTGGTTCTAAATGAATTTATACCATAAAATACAATTCCAATGGACAAGTATAGAAATACAAATCTAAGCTTCTTGCAAGGGGTTTCAGTGAAAAAAGTATGGTATTGACTACCTGGAGACTCTTCGTCCAATTGCAAAAATGAATACACTGTGCATTGTTCCCTCCATTGTTGTTCTCAATAATTGGAAGCCCCATGAGATGGATCTTAAAAATACATTTCTGTGTGGAGATCTCTTAGAAGATGTTTACATTTATATGCACTTGTCCATGAGAAGAAAGGAAAATGCTACAAATTGAAAACTGATTTACACAGATTGAAGCAGTCTCCTAGAGCTTCGTTTGAGGGGCTTCGAATTGTGATGATCAAACTGAGGTATCACCAAGGTAATGGTGACCACACACTCTTTGTCATGAGGTGTGAAAATAAAACAAATCTTCCTGTTTAGGTTGATGACGTGATTATCACAAAGGACGACGAAGAGGATGTAACTCATCTATAAAGAGAGCTTGTTGCGATCTTTGGCATAAAGGATCTTCAGAACCTAAAGTATATTATGGGTATTAAGAAGATATATAGATCGTCTATGAAGAGAGCTTGTTGTGATCTTTGGCTTAAAGGATCTTGAGAACCTAAAGTATATTATGGATATGAAATTGTAAGATAGAATGGAGGTTATAAAGAGATCTTGTTGCAATTTTTGGCGTAAAGGATCTTGAGAACCTTAATGTATATTATGGTTATTAAGAAGATATATAGCTCGTCTATGAAGAGAGCTTATTGCGATCTTGGGCTTAAAGGATCTTGAGAACCTAAAATATATTATGGGTATGAAATGGTAAGATAGAATGGAGATCTTGTCCTTTTTTAGATAAAATATACTATGGATCTGTTGAATGAAACTGAACGTTGGGATGTAAACATACCCTTATGCCTGTTGAGGGGAGTCAAAAGTTGAGCATCAAGGATGGGAAGTCACTTGATGAGGACTTGAAGAGTTGGTAATGGAGACTTGTATATAAGTAGATTGATCTTACTTTAAAAAGACCTAACATCATTTATACAAATGAATGTGGTGAATCAATTCATGCATGCACCTATTGTATTCAAATGAAGGCAATAGAGTGTATCCTCTGTAACGTGAAAAAAGACCTTGAAAAAGGATTTATCTTTACCAAAGATGCACAAATTGAGATCGAAGGATATATTGATGCAGAATGGGCTGGGGGCGTTGATATATGGAGATCTCCAACTGGATATTGCATATTCCCGAGCGAAAGTTTGGTGACTTGGAGGAGCAAAAGACAATCAATATGTGCTAGATCTAGTCTTGAATCTGAATATAGGGTTGTTGCTATGGATGTTGCTAAGATGTTTGGATCAAGTCTATTTTGACAAACATTGGAATATTTTTCGAGTTGCCTATAAAGTTGTTCTTTTACAACAAGGTTGCTATAAATCTTTCCAACAATCATCTCCTGCATGATAGACCCAAGTGTGTTGAGATTAAATCGCATCTTTATCAAAGAGATAATTGAGTCTAAGGAGCTTGTCTTTTCATACATAAAATTGAAGATCAAGTGTCTGATATCTTCACCAAGGGGCTTTCCATGACTAGCTTTGAAAAGACTGTGAGCAAGTTGGTTATGTACAATCTTTATGCCCAACTTGAGGGGAAGTGCTTTGTTGCTTGTCTTCTAAGTAAGTGAATCATGGGTGAGGATCCATTTACCTTCTTTTGAGAACTATATGTGACCTACTCCGTCTTGATTTGACATATAAGAAAACAAATAGAAACAAAAGCCCTAGTTTCTATGACCAACATGGGCATTTTTCTTCCATGATTTTTTTCCTTTTAATGTGGAGGGTTTCCATATTAACTATCGTCTCTTCGTGTGCTTGTTGTTCTACAATATGCATCTGCCAACACTATGGCGTTGACACAACCATTCATGCCTCCACTGACATCCCATGTCCTTAATGATGCCACTTTTACTGATGTGTTGCATTGCTATCGAATGATTTCTTCACCTTCCAACCTCCAAGACCTTCCATAATGATATGCTTTGGCATCCTCACTGCCACCCTACCATCCCTCTAGTCGTGTCGCTGCCCATTGTCTTATCCATCCTCCCTCTCCCATAGCACCACCACATCGTCACGACCAACAGGACTATCAATGCCATCACACGTGTCAAGTTGCAAACAATATCTCCCACAGTTGGCATGCAAAATGATGGTTTGATTTTATGCGATTAACTTTGTATTTAATAAAATTAATTGATTGTACATTTTCTATAATTTAAAAATGATTTACAAGACATGTTATCTTTTTAGAAAAATAATCAATATGCTATTATTTGATTTTTTTATTTTGTAGAGAATCAACAAAAATTTGCAAAGGCCATGTGGATTTTACACAAACGAATGGACTTTATATCATTGACTAAAAACTTATATCGTTATTGTACTTCTCATTTTAAAAAGAATCATATAAAAACTACAAAGGGATGACAAATTTATTATAATACTGGTGGAGTGCACGAATGATATTGCCCAATAATGTTGACTAAAAAGTCCATTCGGTATGGATAAAATAATTACAATGTGCTTTCTTTAAAAATGGAAAGATCACACGCCATTTGAAAAAAGGTCTATCATATCCAAGTTCAAATTTTGACAAGGAAATCATGAGTCATGAGTGAAAGTCGATTCAACTAAATGATGATGTCATCATTAAAACCGCATTAAACTTGTCTAGTGAGAAAAAAGTGGTTGAACCGGTTGATCGAACTAAAATAAAATATAATGTATATAAAATATATATTTAAATATACTTGAAATAGAAATAAAAACATAGATAATGTATATAGTTCACACTATAAATAAAATATTTTTTCGTATGCACCGTCAAATGCCATATATATATATATAGTATTTGGACTAGATGCTCTATAACATAATAGTAGATTAATTTTATTTAAAATCCATTACAACCAAAAATTTATGTTAGACTAGTTGATTGGGAGTTTTAAATAGATAAGTAAAGGTTATGAGTTTAACTCCTATTATTAATGTTTTTAAATAAATTTAAAAGTAAATACAGTTCAATTTCTGTTAAACACAATTAAATTGAATTAAAAATAATATGTTGAATGGACAGATTGATTAAAATTTGAACATTCTAACCATACGGCCAAGAACGATCTGATCCGTCCGATTTACAAAACACTGGGGACATCTTCTAGTTGGAGAATTTATTTACCATTAGGTAACATTATGTGAATTGCACGATGGTACACACATCGGATTCCGTAAATTATCGGAAAGATATGTGATGGTGGGCAGAGGTAGCGGCTGGTCAAGAGCGAGAGGATGCTTGCAACAGACAGGAATTGAAGCCGCTCGATCTTGATGGAGCGATTCGCAGGAATTTGCACTTTTGGTAAGACCATACCATGCAAATTCATACGAACCGCTAGATCACAAGGAGATTAAATTAATAGAATCTTGGAAACATGTGGGAAAACACAAAGAAGATGCGATAGGAATTCCCAACTCCCAAGCCAAATCCCATATAAGAAGGTTCCGTTGTGAACGAAGTCATCGTTTTTAGTGTTGTCTTACGCGTGGATGCAAACACCGTGCACTAACCGAGATTTTGCCATCTGTTTCCACGCCCCAGTCAAATTCCATGCACCATAATACGTATATAAAAACTTGGAATCCACCAATCTCCCAGTTCATGTTGATACTAAGTTCCCAATGGAGCTCTACCTTCAGGGCCCATCACGGCGTTCTTCTACACCCAGTCCCCTCCTATCCTTGTTCGTCTCCTTCCTGATCATTCTTTCCACACCGGCACAATCAGCGACCTCTCCCGGAGATCAGCAGGCACTCCTTTCCTTCAAGTCCCTCCTCGGTGCCAATAATGCTCTGTCCTCGTGGAATAATACGGTCCACTTCTGCCGATGGAGCGGTGTCACTTGCGGCAAACTGCACCAAGACAGAGTCACGGCCCTCCAGCTAGATGCTCTCGATCTGACTGGCACCATATCGCCTTCCTTGGCCAATCTCACCTTTCTCATCTCGTTGAATCTATCGACAAACAAGTTATATGGGCAGATACCTCCCCAGCTCGGCTTGTTGCCGCGGTTGAAGGAGTTGTACCTCGACATTAACGAGTTGGAAGGTGAGATCCCAGAGACGTTGGGGCAGCTCTCGAGCTTGGAGGTGCTTTTTCTCAGTAACAACAAGCTCCGAGGGGAGATTCCATCCAGTCTCGGCAATTGTTCTGCGCTTAATTCTTTGATTCTAGATCATAACAACCTTACAGGGAGCATTCCTTCTTCCCTCGGCAACCTCTCGGTTCTAGCCGGCATCGATTTGGGATTCAACAACCTCAGCGGCGGAATTCCGCATGAGCTAGGCAACCTCAAGGATCTGCAGCATCTCAGCCTGTTGTTCAATCAAATTTCCGGGAACATCCCTCCAAACATCTACAACTTGTCTTCCCTTTATAATCTTCTCTTGGGGAGCAACCTCCTCACGGGGTCGCTTCCGGTGGATTTCGGTCGGTACCTTCCTTCCCTTTCTTACCTCTATGTGTATGGCAACAATCTTGAAGGACCCATACCTTCATCCATAGTCAATGCATCAAATCTCGTGGGAATCGAAATTGGTACGAATCGCTTCGTCGGTCAGGTGCCTCCAAACCTTGGTCTCCTTTCTTCCTTGGAGAAACTAAATCTTGACGGCAATTTGCTGGAAACCAAGAAAACGAGTGATTGGGACTTCCTAACCTCTTTGAGCAATTGCACCAACTTGGAGGAGCTTGACCTATCCTATAACAACTTTAGCAGGCCACTACCAGATTCCCTCGGTAATCTGCCAGTAAAGCTGCAATGGCTGAGGTTAAGGGGTAACCAAATTACAGGGAGGATTCCTGTAGGCATAGGAAACCTTAGAGGTTTAGTAAATCTTGATATCGAGTACAACCGCCTTACTGGTGCTATCCCTGATACAGTTGGGAAGCTTGTGAACCTGGATGCCCTGACCTTCAGGGGCAATATGTTGTCCGGAGAAATCCCACCCTCCTTGGGCAGTCTCACCAAATTGAGCGAGCTATACTTGAGCAAGAACAACTTGAGTGGTAGTATTCCAACCAGCTTCGCTTCCTTGCAAAAGCTAGGAGTTTTCGACATTGCCCACAACAACCTTAATGGCGTCATACCCAGAGGTGTCGTTAGCATTTCTTCCCTATCGACATTCCTTAATCTGTCGCACAACAACTTTGTAGGAAACTTGCCTGATGATGTTGCTAAATTGATAAACCTCAAAGCTCTTGATGTCTCCTACAATCAACTCTCCGGAAAGATACCCTCTGGCCTTAAAAACTGCTTGCTCCTGGAATATCTCAACCTACAAGGGAATTCCTTCAGCGAAAGCATACCTGAGGGCTTGAGTGAACTTAAGGGCCTCCAAATCCTTGATCTTTCACAGAATCAGCTGTCTGGACCGATCCCCAAATCCTTGGAAACCTTGACTTCATTCCAATTCTTGAACCTTTCCTATAATAATCTCGAGGGCGAAGTTCCTATTGGAGGCATTTTCAGCAATGTGAGTTCATTCTCTGTCGTGGGAAATAAAGATCTCTGTGGCGGGCAGCCAACCTTGAACTTGAGAGCTTGCTCTAAAAAGAAAAGTGCATTCTCTGCAAAAGCTATAGCTATCATCTGCGTTGCAGCTGCAGTGGGTTTCTTACTCCTCTTGCTCCTTTTACTGCTGGTAGTGCAGAAATACCGTGGTGCAAGGGTCGTGAAGATGCCCGAGAATACCTCCAATTCATGGGGAAATCAATTCCTGAAAATATCTTATGCTGATCTGAAACATGCAACCAATGACTTCTCGCCTTCCAACCTGGTCGGCACGGGAGGGTTTGGTTCTGTGTACAAAGGCTTTCTTAAGCAGGAGAACAAGACGGTGGCTGTGAAGGTTCTTGACCAACGACTTCATGCTGCTTCAAAGAGCTTCATGGCTGAGTGCAACGTATTGAGGAACGTCCGACACCGTAACCTTGTCAGCATTTTGACATCTTGCGCAAGTGTTGACAGCAGTGGCAATGATTTTGAAGCACTGGTTTATGAATTCATGCCCAACGGGAACTTGGACATGTGGCTGCATAGGGATGCACCATCAAGGACGTCAACCAGCATGACAATATGCCGCTTGAATGCTCGTCAGAGACTATATATAGCCATTGATATTGCCTCGGCACTTGATTATCTCCATAATCATACTGAAACGCCAATTGTACATCGTGATCTAAAGCCCAGCAATGTTCTCCTTGATAATGACTTGACTGCACATGTTACGGATTTTGGGATTGCGAAGTTTCTCTCTGTTGGTGGAGAGCCCGAATCAAGCTTCGCAGAAATCAAGGGATCTATTGGTTACATGGCTCCAGGTATGACGAAATTATTTAAATCTCCATGCCAGTTATTTTTTCTCCTCATCATTCTTGTCTAATTGCTGTGTAAAATTAAAAGAATGAATCTATTAGTAGAATCAGTTGATTTTGAATAAGTTAGAAAACATGAGTTGCATATATGGACCCAATATAAAATCCGTAGATTTTGATTAGAACGCACTTTTCGATTATGACATATTGATACTCTCTGTCTGAAACTGAACTGCAGAAGCAGGAATGTGGGGGACAGCTTCCACCATGTTGGACGTGTATAGTTTCGGGATCTTGTTGCTCGAGATGTTTACAGGAAAGAAGCCTACCGATGAATCTCTTGCAGATGGTTTGGACCTTCATAATCATGTGAAGAGAAGCTTCCCTGAAAATATTCAAGACATCTTAGATCCAGAAATTCTTTCAGGTGAAAGAAATGGTGTGATAGATAATAGAACACGCGAATGCCTCATATCTGTGATGGGAATTGCTTTAATATGTTCAAATGGAACGCCCAGGGAGAGAATGGAAATACATGAAGTTCTCAAGCAACTGGACGAGGTTAAGAGAACCTTGCATGTATACGAAGCACAGTGAAAGAAAATGAAATTAAATGTTCAGAGATCAGAGGAAGGACTCTTCCTATTGATTAACCCCTACGAGGTTCATCTCAGAGATCAGAAGTTTCCATTCTTATTCCTCGTCTTTGGTTTCTCTTCCGTGCAGAGTTCCTAATTTCATTTGATGTATTCAAATTTGTACAGGTAGGGTATATGTGGTTCAAAGTTATGCAGATAGATGTATGGTGTGGAATGATCAGCACATTCACACCATTTCTTCTTTGGCTTCATTAAGCAATTGATGATGAATGATTGATTATCTTGAAGGAAAAGTTCGTTAGCATAGTTATCACTAAATGCAAATCTTTTCAGTCTACATTCCATTTAGTTTTAATACTCGTGCCCTGACATTATATTAAAATAATTTCCTACGGATTGTTGGCTTCTCCTATCGACTATGGAAAACAACTTTAGCTTGTGGTCTTACATATAAACAAAAATTAGTGCCCAAAGAATGCCATGCCATCTAATGCTCCAGTTGAAAATGTAAAAAGTTAGAGGAAGTGTTAAAGGAAAACTAAAGAAATTGATAAGGAAAGGAGGGGGCTAATAAAGGAATCCCGCGGCACCTTTTCATACATCCTTGCTCCTCCTCCCTGTTCTCACCACCCTCCGCTCCGGCACCTGCACGACCCTAGTAACATGGGCTGCAAGGGTTACCAAAAATGAATCACCAAAAAAGAGCTCAATGTCAAAGAGAAGGAAACTATGGTACCCAACACATGTTGCAACCTTCATCAGAACCCCCGAACTTTACAAAACCCCTTCCCAAACCTCCAACCAAACAGTCCAATCCTCCTCACAGTTTACTATTCACAGAGGTACTCCTGCCCAACCCAACCATGCCCAACCCTGCAACCAAACAGGCCCAGGATAAAAGCCTACGCTTCGCTGCAGGGATTGGATCTATTTTTTACATACATGTTCGCTGCAGGGATTGGATCTATTTTTTACATACATGAATGATATCTTCTAATTCCAAATCATGTTGTAGTCTCTGACCAAGTCTGATCATTTGAAGCTAATAACCATTGCATGCCTCTTCCAATAAGTTAATTATCTCATAAATCTAGTAAATAAAGTAGCCGTCTAGATCTATTGACAAAAATGCATAAACCATCTCCGAAATTATTTAATTACCTCTGAAATTTAAAAAAAAATAATGTAATTCACCCCCACTCCAATTGAAACTTATGTGGAATCTACATTATCGTTCTTAATCCTTGGTACCGAAAGAGTTCGTTAACCATCTTCTGACCAAACTCCCAACTTCCATGTCACCGCACATCATCGATTTCAGCATTCCCTATGAATCATAATTCCAAAGATCAGAGAATGATAAAAAAAAGGAGCTTTTAGATAAGACTCGGAATTACCGCCGTCCCAGTACCAAACCATCACAATTTTACTCAAGTATATATGATTATCTAAGAAAAATAATGATCGAATAAAATGAACAATAAAAAATGAAACGAAAGAAACTTCCAGGAAAAGATATCAAGAAACAGAGAAGATTATTCAAAGAGAAAAGGTGCAATACCCACCCAAGGAGATGAAGATCAAGCTCGCACTCTGTGAGGAGAAGCCGATGCTAGGGTTTCGATGGAACATGAACTCCTTCTCACCGTCAGATCGGAGAGTGACGAATGCGAGGGCCGTCCTTGCGCTGGCGTCGAAGCGGATGCCGGCATCGACCACACTATTGCTGCATAGGATCACAACAACATGCAGCCGAACGACATCAGATCGGAGAGGGATGAATGCAAGGGTGGTCCTTGCACTGGCGTCGAAGCAGATGCCAGCATCAATCACACTATTGTTACAGAAGTCACAACAACGTGTGGTCGAACGCATCGTCATCAAGCTTCCAGATGAAGGTAGAGCAGTCGAACCGAGACGGGACACGGCGGTGGTGGCGTTGGCCGGTTCAGCATTGGAGGCCTTGAGGAAGGGAAGTTGATGGACGTCAAATTTGCCTCTTTAATAATCAGGAATTGTCGTAGTATAGGAGGCAAATTCGATTCAGCAAAAACCACAATAATTGAATGTTATGGAATATTTTTACCCGACAGTCTACCAAGGTCGAACGCAGGGACACGAACTACTCTATCTATTTATCGAATTTCAATCATTTTAGAGCATATGTGAATCATTTCTCAATTATAGACCTTCATGCATATGCACAAGATGAATAAAATGATGCATGCATTTTTAGTTGATTTTTATGCAATTATAGGATGATGTGTGAAAATAATGCAAGGTTAAAATACCCAGACGTGCATGAGGTGGGCACGCGCCTGGGGACCAAAGCGTAAATATCAAATCTTCCGGGGTCTTTCATGCAAAATACTCAAGCTCTCACGTGGGGTACACGTGAGGGACCTAGGCTCGGAAGGCGTCTCTAGCTCGGGCTACGTGGCAGCACACGGAGGCTCGGGGCAAGGTCCGGTGAACCCGAGGCTGCTGGTTCGGATTGAGTCTTAGGCGTCCACGTGTCATGATCACAGCCGTCTGATCCAGATGATCGGACGGCAACTGTTCTGTCTTGCTCCTCCGCAGACCAACGAATGAGGCGGGGCTCCGACGACCTGCTATTTGCTCCTCCGTGCTTCGACAGCTCCTCCGATGGTCGATGAAGATAGCTAATGTCCGGGCGAAGACGCTTGGTGGCTCGTGAAGCTCCATTGAAGTTTGTAAGAGCAAGGCGGAGGAGCGTCGTCGAAGAGGAAGCTCGAGACCGGCAAGGCGGGACAAGCTCCGGCCATTGAAGAGGGTGGTACCTGCAGAAGTTAGGTGTGAATAGCCGAAGTGTGCGAGAGTTGGGTGAGTGATTTAGGAAAGAGATGGAGGTCGTAGAGGCGATGGGAGGTGGAGGCCTGAGATCCTTCTCTAGCGAGGTGGAGGAGGGAATGGGTCGGAGTGGGGGATGTTTTGTAGAAGGGGAAAGAGTGGACGGAATGGTCAGCAAAGGTCGTGGTTGTGAGGCGAAACTTAATGGATGGTCAGGCAAAGGTGATATGCGTAGTGTGCGTGGGATTAATTACGAGAAATGAGGATAAATCGAGGTGGGGGGTGTACCTGATCGGAGAGTGGCGATGGCGGAGGATGAGGTCTATGTTGAGGGTCTCTTCGACCCTCCAGTCATGGCTCAACCTGGCCGACCGGTCCAGGGATCTTGGCTAGAACCAGAGACGTGGAGCGACATGATGAGTCATCGTGGGACGACACTCGGGTCAACGACCATCGTAGTCGGTCGAAATTGCCTCCTCCTGTCACAAGGAAAGAATGACAGCTAGGTCGAAGGCCCGGGATTGGTGGACGAGGAATGGTGGTGGCGGAGAGTAGAGATTTATAGATGGAAGCCCGGGCATTAGAGACGGTGATGGGGGAGGTTTTGAACGGCTGAATATTTGATGGAGGAGTGATGGTGATGGTCGGCGGGGGTTACGCGAGGGAGGCGGAAGCTAGGGCTACGTGGACCAGCCGTTAGGATGTGGATGGAGTAGCTGTGGCGGCTTCCAAAATAGGAAGGGAGCGGTGCAGCGACGAGTCGAAACGCATGGATCGGAGGAGGACGATGAGCAGTAGCCCTTGGATCTAACGATCCAATGGCTCAGATGAGGGCACTTATGTGCGGTAGAGATCAGATCATGGACTTGATCATATGGTTATGATCATGGTGGGGCGAATGGTTTAGATGGAATCGGGAGTTCAATCCTACGGTGGATATAAGGTGGATGACGTGGAGTACGGGGAACCGTAGGATACAATTGGGATCGACGATTGAGGTGAAGGGACGACGTGGCACGAGATCAGCCGTAGGATGAGCAGGGAATCGGGCGGTTAATCGTGAGGCGCGATGGAGCGGTTGAGAAGCGATTTGACGATGATCAGACGGTTGCGGACCGGTGAAGGACGAACGATGGATATGGAGGCCGGAATGAGAGATCAAACGGCTCATGAGGGTGCCAGATGGTGGGGGGCGCGGGCCACATAGGCGGCCAAGAGAGCGCCACGTGGCCCAATCAGAAAATTAGAAAAAGGTAAAAATAAAGAAAAATATAAAAGAATTAGTTAGAGGCGGAATTAGAAAAAAGTCAAAACATGAAAGGTGTTCGTCTCGATGAGATCTACAAGTTTCATGTTGGATGAAAAGCCAAAAGAGGCTATTTGCACAAAAAGTATTTTTGGGGGTATTTTTAAAGGGGTAAAAACACCGATATTTATCTTTTGAGTTGTTTTTGTATTTATAGTTTTTTAATGGTTAGTGATATTTTGGATAATTGATTTACCTAATTTTTAGGGGTTTTTATAATAAAATAAGTACAAGACAATTAATAGTGAATAAATACAATTAATTATGGTTAATTATACACAATATAATACAAGATAAAAAGGAGGATTTAAGGGTGAATTTTATTGATTTGATTAAGCCAGGGATTTAATAATTGAATTTTAGCATGATGAATACGAGATTCATCATACCCCTATACTTAAACCATGCTCGTCCTCAAGCATCAAAAGACTGAAGGAGTTGGATTAATTCTTGACAGTGCAAGTGAGGATTTCAAGGCTCAATCTTTCGAAGACCCTCAATTTAAGCGATCCTAAAATTCTGGGCTTATCCATGCTTTAGTCAGAAGAAATCCAACTTCTCTAATTATCAGACTCTCTTTTTATACATATGATATAAGGATATGAAATTTAGTGTATTGCATGCATGAGAGTCGAGTCAAGGCATCACTCGAAGTTCCAATCCCAAAGACTCTTCTCTAGACCTCATCCTCAATACTTGGGAATAAGTCTATTCTTGCTTCAGTCAATCGTCTCATTAATTTGTCAGACTTGAAGTGTAGATGGACGGCCAGATGATGGAGGGCATAGGATTGTGTCTATTTTTCTCTCCCTCACATTGGAACAAGGGGCCTCTCGAGTGCCTTTTTACTCAACACATGTAAATTTTTAGATTGTTGATTAATGTGTCCGTCAAGAGAGTTGGAGTCGTCTGCACTTATTTTTCTGGGAGTACACCGGGGTGTGTCTCTTTTGAGTATCTAAGATACCTTCGACACCCAGACTTGTAGCATTTACGATGCATAGCCCTTTTTGGTGTCAGCCTGACTCCTTGGTCCTAATTAACGCTTATTCCAAGTGGATACTTTGAAAATGTTTGGGAGCGCTCGCCATTGGTGGAAGCTCATTTATAATTTGACCTTGGATGATATAGACTTTTTTTCTTTAGTATTTCGTTGTTTTTGTTGGTTAGCTCCACTGCTTTTGCCAAAAGTTGGCGCGTACTGATCAACAATTATCATTAAGTTTCATCACGCCCTGGCACATAGGTAGATATCAAAGAGATAGCATATGACTCTTGTTCACACACTGGCTAGGGTTTTGCTGACACTCAGGTTTTCTGAAGCCTTCATTAACTTTATCCCATCCTCGAATCTCATTAGATCGGGTCTAAACTCAAATCTCCAGTCTTAGTTCCTCAAGTGATATCTCAACTCATCTCATCACTCATGCAGTTGTGAAAGTGATTGTGTTGATCATATTATTTTGAAGGTAGAGATGAAGAATGCAATATAGCGATCAAATCTTTCAAAGCAGGGAAGTGTGGATAATTAAGTTTAAAAGACTAATGACTAAGGCATGTTAACTCAGACTCTCTTGATCACAAAAATCAAGTGTCCTCAAAATCCTAAAGCCTTGAGTGAATGTGAATGTGTCAGGAATACACCAACTCCTTCGTTAATGATTTTTGTGTGATTTTTATTTTTGTAGATTTTTATGGATTTTAATTTTTCAATTTTTTTGAAAGGGTTATTTACACAAATTAATCCCTCAATTTTTAAGAAAATATTTTTACAAGATTTTTACAAAACTCAGTTCACAGGAATACTAAAACCAAGCCCGAGAAAGAATTTTCAAAAAGTTTTAAAAATACAAGCTTTGGCTAAAGTAAATATACAATAATATACGGTATGCCCCCTATACTTAAATTATGTTATGTCCTCATAGAACAAGTGATATGAAGCCATGGCTTGGTCAAATAAAGGGTGATATAGCGAAACTGAGGAGGAGGAGGGTCCCCCTATACTTTGGTCAAAAATTGACCTAGGTAGAAGAAGACAATTAGAGGGATGGATGAATTGGCGGGTCCCCCCTATACCTAGGCAACACATAGCCCAAGTAATGGATCTGAGTTAGGGAGGTTCTTGTGTTTTGAGGAATAATTGCACTACGATACAAGGGCGACGGGGGTGGGTATTTTTACAGAAGAGGGCGATTGGGGAGAGAGCGAGAGAGCGAGAGAGTGATTGTAAAATATATAGAGAGAGATGGGGGTGAGTGTATATGTGCAAGTGTATGTAGGGGGGAGGGGTGGATCATCTAGTGATCTCATATTTTTACAACATGCAAGCCCTCTAATGAGGACTGTTAAAATAAATATGTACATGCAAGTTTCTTTTACAGTATGCAAATGTGGGCAGATTGCTAAAATTCCTAAAAATTCTCCACCAAGTCTTTTGCGGTCTCTTCAGCGGGAGCTCCCAACTCCACGCCTTCATGGAGATCAAGCATCCTCGATCTTCATGGGCCCTGTCACAAAAGAAAAATGTTAGAGAAAGGAATCAAATTAGCATAAATGATGCGAAAATAATGCATGAAACGAAGACTTGTGAATCTTGAAAATATTCAACACAAAAATAAATGAAATTTCAATAAATAAACAAAGTTGAGTCGTGTCCCCGGCAACGACGCCATTTGTTAAACTTCAAATTTGCCTCTTTAATAATCAGGAATTGTCGTAGTATAGGAGACAAATTTGGTTCAGCAAAAACCACAATCTTTGAATGTTGTGGAGTATTTTTACTCAGCAGTCTACTAAGGTCAAACACAGGGACACGAGATACTCTATTTATTTATCGAATTTCAATCAGTTTAGAGCATGTGTGAATCATTTCTCAATTATAGGCCTTCATGCAGATGCACAAGATGCATTATGCAATAAATGGATGCACGCATTTTTAGTTGATTTTTATGCAACTATAGGATGATGTGTGAAAATAATGCAAGGTTAAGTACATTCAAAATAAAGGATTACAAAAATGACTGAAAAGATCACTTAAATTGAGCAACAGGGTCATTTTGAGCATAATAATGTGAAAAAACATCTATTTTAGGACAAGGCATTGAAGCAAGAGTCATCATCTAACATAAAAAAATCACGTCATTTAAAATGGTTCTAGATAAGAAAATTACATGTCATAATATAGAGGATGAAACAAGGAATAAAACGACACTAGAATCATGCAATTTGGATCTACGATGCTCAAGTTATGCTAAAAACAAGGCAGGGGCATAATTGTAATAAAAATACAAGAAATAAAAAATAAGTATTACAAATAGGTCCCTGGAGGGACCTAAATGTAATTTCCAAAAACTGTCTGGGCCCGTATGCAATTTTTTCATATGTACAAGGCCTTTTTGTAATTCTGAAAACTTAGGAGGGGCTCCCTGTAAAATACCCAAACGTGCATGTGTTGGGCACGCGCCTGGGGACCAAGGTGTAAATATCAAATCTTTAGGGGTCTTTCATGCAAAATACCCAAGCCCTCACATGGGGTGCACGTGAGGGACCTAGATTCGGAAGGCGTCTCTCACTCGGGCTACGTGGCAGTACATGGAGGCTCGGGGAGAGGTTCGGTGAACCCGAGGTTGTTGGTTCGGATTGAGTCTTGGGCGTCCACATATCATCATCACAACCGTACGATCCAGATGATCGGACGGCAATGTACCGTCTTGCTCCTCCGCAAGCCACCGGAGAAGGCTGGGCTCTGGTGACCTGTTATTTGTCCTCTGTGCTTCGACAGCTCGTCCGATGGTCGATGAAGATGGCTAATGTCCGGGCAAAGACGCTTGGTGGCTGGTGAGGCTCCATCGGAGGCTGGAAGAGCAAGGCGTAGGAGCATCGTCGGAGAGGAAGCTCAAGACCAGCAAGGCGGGACAAGCTCCGGTCATTGAAGAGGGCGGTACTTGCAGAAGTTAGGAGCGAATAGCCGAAGCATGCGAGAGTTGGGTGAGTGATTTAGGAGTGAGATGGAGGCCGTAGAGGCGACGGGAGGTGGAGGCCTGAGATCCTTCTCTGGCGAGGTGGAGGAGGAAATTTGTTGGAGTGGGGGAAGTTGTGGAGAAGGGGAAAGAGTGGCCGGAGCGGTCAGCGAAGGTCGTGGTTGTGAGGTGGAACTTAATGGATGGTCAGGCGAAGGTGATATGCGTAGTGTGCATGGGATTAATTACGAGAAATGAGGATAAAGCGAGGTGGGGGGGAGTGTACCTAATCGGAGGCAATGGCGGAGGATGTGGTTTATGCTGAGGGCGTATTCGACCCTCCAGTCATGGCTCAACCTGGCCGACCGGTCCAGGGATCTTGGCTACCGCCAGAGAGGCGGAGCAACACGGTGAGTCACCATGGGTCGACACCAGGGTCAACGACCATCGTCACCAGTCGAAATGGCCTCCTCCTGTCACAAGGAAGGAATGGCAGCTAGGTCGAAGGCCCGTGAATGGAGGACGAGGAATGGTGGTGGCGGAGAGTAGAGATTTATAGATGGTGGCCCGGCTATTAGAGATGGTAATGGGGGAGGTTTTAAGCGGCTGAATGTTTGATGGAGGAGTAATGGTGATGGTCGGCGGGGGTTACGCGAGGGAGGCGAAAGCTAAGGCTATGTGGACCAGTCGTTAGGATGTGGAGGGAGTAGCTGTGGTGGCTTCCAAAATAGGAAGGGGGCGGTGCAGCAGCGAGTCAAAATGGCTGGACCGGAGGAGGATGTTGAGCAGTAGCCGTTGGATCTAACGATGAGGGCCCTTATGTGTGGCGGAGATCAGATCGGGGATCTGATCGTACGGTTATGATCATGGCGGGGCGAATGGTTCATATGGAATAAGGAGTTCAATCCTACGGTGGATATAAGGTGGGTGACGTGGAGTGCGGGGAACCGTAGGATGCAATTGGGATCAACGGCTGAGGTGAAGGGGTGATGTGGCACGAGATCAGCCGTAGGATGAGCAGGGAATCGGGAGGTTGATCGTGAGGCACGATAGAGCGGTCGAGATGCGATCTGGCGACGATCAGACGGTTGCGGACCGGTGAAGGACGAATGGTGGAGATGGAGCTGGGAATGAGAGATCATATGGCTCAGGAGGGTGCCGGGTGGTAGAGGGGGGCACGGGCCATGTGGGCGACCCAGAGGGCGTCACGTGGCCCAATAAGAAAATTAAAAAAAACGAAAATAAAGAAAAATATAAAAGAATTAGTTAGAGGCAGAATTAGAAAAAAAGTCAAAACATGAAAGTTCTTTGTCTCGATGAGATCTACAAGTTTCATGTTGGATGAAAAGCCAAAAGAGGTCATTTGTACAAAAAATATTTTTGGGGGTATTTTTAAGGGGCTAAAAACACCGATTTTTATCTTTCGAGTTGTTTTTGTATTTTTAGTCTTTTTAAGGGTTTGTGATATTATGGACAATTGATCTACCTAATTTTTAGGGGTTTTTTATAATAGAATAATTACAAGGTAATTAATAGTGAATAAATACAATTAATTATGGTTAATTATACACAATATAATTCAAGATAAAAAGGAGGATTTAAGGGTGAATTTTATTGGTTTGACTAAGACAGGGGTTTAGTTATTGACTTTTAGCATAATGAATACGAGATTCATCATATCCCTATACTTAAACCTTGTTCATCCTCGAGCATCTAAAGAATGAAGGAGTTGGATTAATTCATGGCAGTGGAAGTGAGGATTTCAAGGCTCAATCTTTCGAAGACCCTCAATTTAAGTGATCCTAAAATTCAGGGCTTATCCACGCTTTAGTCAGAAGGAATCCAACTTCTCTAATTATCATACTCTCTTTTCATACATATAATATAAGGATATGAAATTTAGTGTACTGCATTCATGAGAGTCGAGTCAAGGCATCACTCGAAGTTCCAATCCCAAAGACTCTCCTCTAGACCTCATCCTCAATACTTGAGAATAAGTCTATTCTTGCTTCAGTCAACCGTCCCATTAGTTTGTCAGAGTTGAAGTGTAGATGGACGGCCAGATGATGGAGGGCATAGGATTGTTTCTATTTTTCTCTCCCTCACATTGGAACAAGGGGACTCTCGAGTGCTTTTTTACTCAACACGTGTAAATTTTTAGATTGTTGATCAATGTATCCGTCAAGAGAGTTGGAGTCGTCTGCACTTGTTTTTCTGGGAGTACACCAGGGTATGTCTCTTTTGAGTATCTAAGATACCTTCTATACCCAGACTTGTAGCATTTACGATGCAGAGCCCTTTTTTGGTGTCAGACCGACTCCTTGGTCCTAATTAGCGTTTGGTCCAAGTGGACACTTTGAAAATATTTGGGAGCGCTCGCCATTGGTTGAAGCTCATTTATAATTTGACTTTGGATGATATAGCTTTTTTTCATTAGCATTTCCTAACTTTTGTTGTCTAGCTCCACTGCTTTTGCCAAAAGTTGGTGCACACTGATCAACAATTATCATTAAGTTTCATCACACCCTGGCACATAGGTAGATATCAAAGAGATACCATATAACTCTTGTTCACATACTAACTAGGGTTTTGCTGACACTTAGGTTTTCTGAAGCCTTCATTAACTTTATCCCATCCTCGAATATCATTAGATCGGGTCTAACTCAATTCTCCAGTCTTAGTTCCTCAAGTGATATCTCAACTCATCTCATCAATCATGCAGTTGTGAAAGTGATTGTGCTGATCATATTCTTTTGAAGTTAGAGATGAAGAGTGCAATATAGCGCTCAAATCTTTCAAACCAAGGAAGTGTGGATAATTAAATTTAAAAACCCTAATGATTAAGGCATGTTAACTCAGACTCTCTAGATCACAGAAATCAAGTGTCCTCAAAATCCTCAAGCCTTGAGTGAATGTGAATGTGTCAGGAATACCCAACTCCTTAGTTAATGATTTTTGTGTGATTTTTTTGTAGATTTTTATGGATTTTTATTTTTCAATTTTTTTATTCTTTGGAGATACAATGTCTAGCCCAGGCTCAAATGAATAAAAGTATCTACTCTCAGCCAGTATGGGTACAAGTATGGGCCGTTAGACGGACCCGTGTTCCTTAAGGACGCAGCCATATACATTGTCCTCTAAACCACCCACTCTACTAAGGGAGACCGAAGTTCCCTCACTGAAAATATCTACTAAGCCTAGTAGTCAAAGTCTAATTCAAAGAAAGGTTTTCAATTTTTCATTTTTTTAAAAGGGGTCATTTACACAAATTAATCCCTCAATTTTTAATATAATAGTTTTACAAAGTTTTTACAAAACTCAGTTCACAGGAATACTAAAACCAAGCCCGAAAAAGAATTTTCAAAAAGTTCTAAAAATACGAGCTATGGCTAAAGTAAATATATAGTAATATATGGTATACCCCCCTATACTTAAACTATGATATGTCCTCATAGCACAAGTGATATGAAGTCATAGCTTGGTCAAATATAGGGTGATACAGCAGATTGAGGAGGAGGGTCCCCCTGTACTTAGGTCAATTTTTACCTACGTACAAGAAGATAATTAGAGGGATGGATGAATAGGTGGGTCCCCCTATAGTTAGGGGAAAATTCGATTCAGCAAAAACCACAATCTTTGAATGTTGTGGAGTATTTTTACTTGGCAGTCTACCAAGGTCAAACACAGGGACACGAGCTACTCTATCTATTTATCGAATTTTGATTAGTTTAGAGCATGTGTGAATGATTTCTCAATTATAGGCCTTCATGCAGACGCACAAGATGCATTATGCAATAAAATGATGCATGCATTTTTAGTTGATTTTTATGCAATTATAGGATGATGTGTGAAAATAATGCAAGGTTAAGTGCATGTAAAATAAAGGATTACTAAAATGCCCGAAAAGATCACTTAAATTGAGCAACAAAAAGTAGATTGAAATCAGGGTCATTTTGAGCATAAGAATGTGAGAAAACATTTATTTTAAGACAAGGCATTGGAGAAATAGTCATCATCTAACATAAAAAAATCACTTCTTGAAAAGGGTACCACATGAGAAAATTAAACATGCCGTAATATAGAGGATGAAGCAAGGAATAAAACGACACTAGAATCATGCAATTTGGAAATACGATGCTCAAGTTATGCTAAAAAAATGCAGGGGCATAATTGTAGAAAATGCAAGAAATAAAAAGGATAAGTATTACAAATAGGTACCTGAAGAGACCTAAATGTAATTTCTAACAACCGCTCACGCAAGGGCCTTTTTGTAATTCTGAAAACTTGGGAGGGTCTCCCTGTAAAATACCCGACGCGCAAGTCTTAGGCGCGTACCTGGGGATCAAAGTGCAATTATCAGATCTTTCGGGATCTTTCATGCAAAATACCCAAGCCCTCACGCAGGATGCACATGAGGGACCTAGGCTCGGAAGGCGTCTCTCGCTCGGGCTACGTGACAGCACATGGAGGCTCGGGGCGAGGTTCGGTGAACCCGAGGCTGCTGGTTCGGATTGAGGCTTGGGCGTCCATGTGTCATCATCACAGCCGTCCGATCCAGATGATCGGACGGCAACTGTACCGTCTTGCTCCTCCGCAGGCTACCAGAGGAGGCGGGGCTCCGGCGACTTGCTATTTGCTCCTCTGTGCTTCGACAGCTCCTCCGATGATCGATGAAGATGGCTAATGTCTGAGCGAAGACGCTTGGTGGCTGGTGAAGCTCCATCGGAGTCTACAAGAGCAAGGCGGAGGAGAGTCGTCGAAGAGGAAGCTCGAGATCGATAAGGCAGGACAAGCTCCGACCATTAAAGAGGGTGGTACCTACAGAAGTTAGGTGCGAATAGTCGAAGAGTGCGAGAGTTGGGTGAGTGATTTAGGAGTGAGATGGAGGTTGTACAGGCAACGGGAGGTGGAGCCCTGAGATCCTTCTCCGACGAGGTGGAGGAGGGAATGGGTCGGAGTGGGGGAGGTTGTGGAGAAGGGGAAAGAGTGGACGGAGTGGTCACCAAAGGTCGTGGTTGTGAGGCGGAAATTAATGGATGGTCAGGTGAAGGTGATATGCAGAGTATGCGTGGGATTAATTACGACAAATGAGGATAAACCGTGGTGGGGGGTGTACCTGATCGGAGAGTGGCGAGGGCGAAGGATGCGGTCTATGTTGAGGGTCTATTCGACCCTCCGGTCATGGCTCAACATGGCCAACCGGTTCTGGGAGCTTGGCTACCGCCAGAGAGGAGGAGCGACACGGTGAGTCACCGTGGGTCGATACTGGGGTCAACGACCATCATCGTTGGCCTTAATTGCCTCCTCCTATCACAAGGAAGGAATGGCAGCTAGGTCGAAGGCCCGTGATTGGTGGACGAGGAATGATGGTGGCAGAGAGTGGAGATTTATATATGGTGGCCCGACCGTAAGAGATGGTGATGGGGGAGGTTTTGAGCAGTCGGATTTTGATGGAGGAGTGATGGTGATGGTCGGCGGGGGATACGCGAGGGAGGCGAAAGCTTGGGCTACGTGGACCAGCCATTAGGATGTGGAGGGAGTAGCTATGGCAGCTTCCAAAATAGGAAGGGGGCGGTGCAGCGGCGAGTCGAAACGGCTGGACCGGAGGAGGACGAGGAGTAGTAGCCATTGGATCTAACGATCCAATGGCTCGGATGAGGGTGCTTATGTGCGGCGGAGATCAGATCGGGGATCTGATCGTATGGTTATGATCATGGCGGGGCGAATGGTTTAAATGGAACCAGGAGTTCAATCCTACGGTGGATATAAGGCGGGTGACGTGGAGTGCGGGGAACCGTTGGATACAATTGGGATCGGCAGCTGAGGTGAAGGGGCGACGTGGCATGAGATCAATCGTAGGATGAGCAGAGAATCGGGCGGTTGATCGTGAGGCGCGATGGAGCGGTCGAGATGTGATCTGATGATGCTCAGACGGTTGTGGACCGGTGAAGGATGAACGATGGAGATGGAGGCAGGAATGAGAGATCAGACGGCTCAGGAGGGTGTCGGGTGGCGGAGGGGGGTGCGGGCCACGTGGGCGGCCTAGAGGGCGCCATGTGGCCCAATCATAAAATTAGAAAATTGCGAAAATAAAGAAAAATACAAAAGAACTAGTTAGAGGTGGATTGGAAAAAAGTCAAAACATGAAAGTTGTTCGTCTCGATGAGATCTACAAGTTTCATGTTGGATGAAAAGCCAAAAGAGGTCATTTGTAAAAAAAAAGTATTTTTGGGGGTATTTTTAAGGGGGTAAAAACACCGATTTTTATCTTTTGAGTTGTTTTTGTATTTTTAGTCTTTTTAAGGGTTAGTGATATTATGGACAATTGTTCTGCCTAATTTTTAGGGTTTTTTATAATAAAGTAAATACAAAGCAATTAATAGTGAATAAATACAATTAATTATGGTTAATTATACATAATATAATACAAGATAAAAAGGAGGATTTAAGGGTGAATTTTATTGGTTTGATTAAGACATGAGTTTAATAATTGACTTTTAGCATAATGAATACGAGATTCATCACAAGCCTCGCGGGATGAATGGAAGGGGATATGAAGGGGAAGAAAAAAAGGGGAAGGTGGGTAGAAGGAACTGGGGGAACATGTTTGAAGGATGAGTTTGAAGGCGCGGACAAAGGACGATTTTTTGCCATTTCTCTTTACATTGAAAACATACAATATCATTTTGGCAGAAGCAAATGATATACCCCCACTTTTAAGCATCGATGCTTATTAATTGCCAAGTCATCCTTACACATTGCCCTAGGCGCAACACACAGTTAGTGTATAGACGAGGTGGATGGTGACGATGTTAGCTTTGGCTGCCAAACAGATTTTGTTTTTGGACCATCAACCTCGAGATTTACCTCTCCTATTAGGATGCTGGAAAGTATAGCTTTGTGTTAAGTAGCGGTTAGCATGGGATTTACTCCATACCTTTATTATGTCTCGATTCTCACAATGACAGGGATATGACACCATCATTTCTATGATTTTTTAAAATCTAAAAGTAATTTTCTTGTATTTGCACAAAAATAAGAAGGGAACATATGTCGTTATAGTCAGTTTCGTATATGGTCACAAGGCTAGCAGAGCAGCCTTGTGAATGTACAGGAACTCAGCAAAAATAAAGGAAAGAACAAGCAATAACGCTTTCCACCTACAACTTAGGTAGTTAGAGCCGCAACATCTCAATATATGAGGCAGATGATTCGATCCGCAGAAATGGCAGTTGAGCTCTTCCATCTTCATTTTCTCCCCATCTAGAGGTTCCAAACAGTCATGGCAAGCACGACCCTCAATTTCGATCCGGATGCGGAGTTGGTCCTATGTAGAGACTGCATCCATCGAAGTGAGTCTGATAGAAGCAGTTCTATCGGTGTATGAGGGAGATGGATCGAAATGCATAGCCCAGTCCAGACCTTTGAGGCATAAGGGCATTCCTAGAAAATGTGATCGACAGACTCCATTGGGCCATCACAGAGGAGGCAAACACCGGTATTGGTTATTCCTCATCTTATCAAACGATCCTGGGTAGGGAGCTTGCCAAGCTCTATAAAGGTCACATGCATGCTTGGGGGCCGCTTTGCTACATCAAACATCCTTCCACCAGGTCACTACCAAGGCATTATGTCTGATCAGGTCGAAGGTAAAGTGGAAGGAGAAGCCCCCAAGCGCATGAGACGAAGAGAACAGCAGATCTGACCCACCAATACCTGTTTGCATTTGACTCCGAAGGCGTAGTGCATCTCTCTCCATATGGGAGAATGGGGCATCCTAGAAGTTAGATATTTGGAGATGCTCCTCATGAAGGAAGCCCGGAGGTATTGATCAGAAGTAAGCAGCCTCCAAGCAGGCAAGGGTCGTCGCCTTAGTAAGATCCCGGAGTGAACGAAGTCTCGTTTCCCCTTCCGCTTTGGGAAGGCATACATTTTCCCATGCAATTTCATGTCTCTTCTACCCCAAAGGAAGTTCGTGCACATAGACGAAATGCGCCTAATGGCAGCATTTGGGATAACGGTGCCATCAACCTAGTATAGCAAAATGCCATTAATCACAGAATTCAGAAGTTGTATGCGATCATCCAAGGAAAGGATCTTAGATTTCCAGCCAGTAATTTGTTCCCTGATTTTATCCTCCAGGGGGATACGGCTTTGCTACCTGTTGGGAAAAGAGAAGAAGATGTTTATTCCATCAGCCCTAGGCTCTTTTATATAGGAGAGTAGCCTATGGGTAAATTACATAAAGCATACGGCAGAAAGGAAAAATAACAGAGAAGTACAAAAGTAACTAATATATGTTTACACTCCCCCTCAAGATGGAGCATAGATATCAATCATGCTCAGCTTGGACGCACACTTCTGAAATGGACCTCGTAGTAATGCCTTGGTGAATATATCTGCAGTTTGATTCTCTGAACTAACATGGTATGTAGCAATGAATCCCTTCTGAATCATGTCACGTATGAAGTGACAGTCAACTTCAATGTGCTTGGTTCGCTCATGGAACGCTGGATTGTTCGCAATGAACAATGCCGCCTGATTGTCACATTCTAAGGTCATAGGAAGTGGGACTTCTATACATAAATCTGTAAGCACAGCTTTTACCCACATCATTTTTGTGCTAACCTGAGCCATATCCCTATATTCAGATTCAGCACTAGACCTGGCTACCACAGTTTGTTTCTTGCTCCTCCGTGATATTAGAGAATATCCAACGTAAACTGCAAACCCAGAGGTGGACTTCCTGTCCTTGGGACACCCTTCATAATCTGCATCTGCACATGCTGAGATTGAGATCACCTTGCCTTTCTTGAATAGCAAACCTGCACCTGGAGATGATTTGAGGTACCTGAGTATCATATGTATGGCATCCATGTGAACCTGACGTGGTTGCTCCATGAACTGGCTCACACTACTCACAGCAAATAATATATCGGTCCTAGTAATAGTGACATATAACAATTTGCCCACCAGTTCTCTGTATCTTCTCCGGTCCACCTCCTTTGTATCATCATCATATAGCTTCATACAGGGGTCCATTGGTGTTGTAGCAAGCCAGCAATCGAGCATTCATGTTTCACTCAACAGATCCGTAACATATTTTCTTTGCGATATTACTAACCCATACAGATTTCTGGCAAATTCCAGCTCCAGAAAATATCTAAGGACTCCAAGGTCATTGGTAACAAATTCGCTGCCCAGCATTTCTTTCGCCTTCTTTATTCCCTGTGCATCATCTCCTGTAATCAAGATGTCATCTACATAAACCATGATTGCAACAATACCTCTTGAAGTCTTTTGTACAAACAAGGAATGATCAGCATTAGAGCGTTTGTATCCCTGTTTTTCAAAGAGGTTTGAGAGCTTCTGAAACCATGCTCTAGGGCTCTGCTTAAGGCCATAGATAGCCTTATGAAGTCTACACACCTTGGAACACCCCCCCTCAGCAGCAAAACCAGGTGGTTGTTGCTTGTAGACTTCCTCCTGTAAGTCACCATATAAGAACACATTCTTCACATCCAACTGATATAGTGGCCACTCACGAGTAACCGCAACTGACAGCAAGATCTGTAGAGTAGAATGACGGGCTACTGGCGAGAATGTATCGAGATAGTCCACCCCGTATGTCTGTGTAAAGCCCCGAGCAACAAGGCGAGCCTTGTATCTGTCAATACTTCCATCTGCATTCTGCTTGACAGTAAATACCCACTTGTAACTCACTGGGGACATATTTGCAGGTATAGGAACCAGACTCCAAGTTCCTCTAGATTGAAGTGTTGCCATTTCTTCCTCCATTGCTAGACGCCATCTACTATCCTGCAGAGCGTCTTGGTAATTCCGTGGAATATCTACAGCTGACAAAGCGACCACAAAGTTCATAAAATCCCCAGATAGTCGTTCAAATGATACAGAAGCTGCTAAAGGATATGAGGCGCAGCTCCGCTTCGATTTGCGTATAGCAATAGGAACATCTAAATCAGTTGTGTCCTTATCTGTCCTCTGTAACACATCCTGCTCAGAAACATCATCAGATCCATCAAGAGTAATATCTTCAGAACATACCTTAGGCGAGCTAGGTGACGAGTCATGACCATGAGTTGGAGTATGCCTGCGGGTATAATGAAATGGTAGTGGTGTAACAGGTATAGTAATAGGTGCAGATGGTACTGGTGGTGGTGGTACTGGTGGTGTCACATAGATGGCATCGGTAGTAACTGGAGGTAGCAACTGATCACCTGAGGATGAAAAATACATTACGGATTCAAAAAATGTAACATCTGCACTAACAAGATACCGCCTGCGTAGTGGATCATAGCACTTGTACCCCTTTTGAGTTCTGGAGTACCCAACAAACACACACTTGACAGCCCTAGGAGAGAGCTTGTCAGTACCGGGAGACAACTGATGGACAAAGGCAACCGAGCCAAACACACGAGGAGTCAGGGAAAATAGATCTTTACCAGGAAAGATCAGGGAGAAAGGAATCTTTTCACCTAGGACAGACGACGGCATACGATTTATTAGGTAACATGCTGTAAGGACTGCGTCACCCCAGTAAGAATAAGGAGCATTGCTCTGTATAAGAAGTGACCTGCTGACATCTAGTAAGTGGCGATATTTCTTTTCAGCGATCCCATTCTGTTGGGAGGTATAGGCACAGGATGTCTGGTGGATAATCCCTTGGGATGAGAAATAACTGGCTGGGACATGAGTACATAATTCCAGGGCATTATCACTTCTCACAATTTTAACAGATGTGGAGAAAACATTACGAATCTCATTAAGAAAATTGATAATAATATTCCCTGCTTCAGATTTATTCTTTAATAAAAACACCCATGACACACGAGAAAAGTCATCCACAATAACTATATAAAACCTGTGTCCCTGATGATCAGGAACACGACTCAGACCCCCAGATATTAATGTGAAATAACTCAAACTTGGAGGTACTACTCCGACACTGGCGACTGGGAAAGGTAGACCGATGGTGCTTTCCCAACTGACAAGCCTCACATTGGATAGATGTGTGAGGCAGACCCTGGGGTAACACACAACGCAGCTTTTGAAGCGGTAGATGTCCAAAGCGCAGATGCCATAGCAGAGGGGATACAGGTCCAGTAGGTAAGGATGAGGTTCCAGCAAAAGAAGGCTGACTGAGGCGATAGAGGCCTCCTTGCTCATAGCCACGACCAATCACGTTGCTCGTAAGGATGTCCTGAAAAACAAGAGAAGATGGATCAAAAATCGCCCGACATTGTAAATCCCTGGTAATTTGGCTGATAGATAAGAAATTCATTGAAAAATCCGGTGCATGTAACACATTCTTGAGCTGCATAGATGATATCAGTCTAATCTCCCCCTGACCAGTAATTGGGGAATGTGTGCCATTAGCAATGACCATTGTTCGACCTGGAGGGATCTGTTTGTATCCTGTAAGTAGACTTTGATCGCCACATAGATGATGTGTGGCTCCAGAGTCCATAATCCATGCTAAAGTATCTGATCCACTATTAGAAAATGCAAGTGTGCTACCTGATGCCCTGGTAGAAGTAGAGGCGGATGCAGCAGCGTCAGACTGGCTCTCAGTAGTATATGATGGGCCAGAGGAGGAATAATGCCCCTTAGACGAGCAACAAGATCATCAAAGCGCTGATCCAAAGAGGCAGCATATGGAGGCTCTATCTGCTCAACGACTCGTGCAGATGCAGGAAATCCATGCTTAGAGTAGCATGTGTCTTCAGTATGTCCGGTACGATGGCAGTAGGTACATGTCGGCCGAATGCGGCCTCCTCTGCCACGAGGACCACGGCCACGAGTTTGATGGTGACCTCCATGACCTATGTTGGCAGCCATGGCGGAAGCAGTATGATTCGTAGTCGTAGAGGGAATAGTGATCCGGCTCAACATGTGAAAGCTTCCTCCATAGGAAGAATAGTAGAATCCGCCAAGATGTGAGACTGTGCTGCCTCATACTCAGGATCAAGGGCAACAAGGAAAACTCCTACCATAGTCGCATTTCGGTAGGTCTTCTGTTGCTCTGGCGTGGCTATTAGGGGCATGAAACTGTACAGCTTCTCGAACATCCCACGCAGAGATGTGTAGAATGAGTGTAGAGGGCGACCATTCTGCTTAATGGTGAATATGTCATGTTGGCGTTGCAGAATCTTTGCCTCATTCTTCGTTGAGAGTATGTGGCCGCCAGAATATCCCACATGTCTTTAGCTATGGGCTGATGAAGAATATCATTGGCAATCTCGATCGCCAGAGTTCCAGATAACCAGACTTTGGCGTATGCATCATCTGCCTCCCATGAGGCATTAACTCCAGTCTTCTCAGCAGGCTCTTCTTCGGTAAGAATGTGCTTCTTACTAGTTGACTTCATCATACTCATGAACTGCATCGCCCACAGTTCATAGTTCGTACCATCCATCTTTACGATAGGCGTTGGACCACGAAAGGCACCTATAGATGGAATATCCACCTTGCTTTCTGACATACTGGAAACAGAGGACTGGAGCGATAGACTGAAGATAAGATCATCTACACGGACATAGACGGGTTTAGTTGCATGTGTAGACTTCAAGCAACCAAACCCATTTAGTTGATGGTGTGCGCTCTAGAAACAGGGTCTTGAAAGGGTTGATTCAGGAGTTACACACGCACAGTAGATAGCGCGCGATAGGGAGGAACTGCGTGCGCAAGATGTTGCGCTAGGGCATGCGCTGGAACTACCTGCCGCACGAAGGATTCACGCACGAAGGATGCGCGCTGGAGGGAGGGCACTAGGGCATGTGCTGGAGGTGCACAGGCAGGGGCGCACGTACGGTGTGATGGGGCGCACGCAGTCAAGGGCGCACACAGGAGCATGCAGGGGCACGCGCAAGGGCGTAGGCAGGGGCGAAGACGCGCGATGGGGCGTGTGCGGTGTGATGCTCACCGCAGGCGAGGTGCACGGAACCTAAGGCGCACAGCCAGTGGCATGGCTGGGCGCCGGCGGAGAGAGAGAGAGAGTCACGCGGGTGGGGGTGGGGATAGGGTTAGGGTTTCAAAAACTCCGGTCTAGGACCGTCGCTCTGATGCCATGTTGGGAAAAAGAGAAGATGTTTATTCCATCAGCCCTAGGCTCTCTTATATAGGAGAGTAGCCTACGGGTAAATTACATAAAGCATACGGCAGAAAAGAAAAATAACAGAGAAGTACAAAAGTAACTAATATATGTTTACACTACCCCCATGCGAGTGCGCCAGCGGTAGACCCATATAGGACGTGGGCAGAGTTTGCCCCAAAAGTCCAACTATCAGGTTGAAGGCAAACTCCCCATGTGCTCTTTTTGAACAGAATAGGCAACTCTTCCTCGCATTCATCTTAAGACCCGATACATCATGAAAGTTATCCAAGATCCTTTGCGTGACTTAAGACATCATGAAACGTTCATTGCTTGAAAGATTCGAATGGGGGGCGTGGCTCATAGTGCGATGAATCCTTTACCCACGTGGGATATCCACCGTAAACTTCCCAAATCTAATTTTCCCGCCCGCCTTTTTCCCAGCGTCATCATTGGAAGATGGAGAGAACTCTCTTAACTTACTTGAGGGCAACCTTGGTTTTGGAATTCAACTTTAGATTTGGAGAATGAAAAACCGTAGAATCAGTGGTGAGTCCTTCTGAAAATTTATGAACCTGCATGGACCTACCTTGTCACGAGTCAAAAGATCACCAGTTACACCCCTATTTCGATTTGAGGGAGTCCCTTGTTTTTGGCTCTTGTCAGATGTAACCGCATTTGGGAGTAAGGAGAAATCCAGAACCCAATTTATCCGGTGATTATCCAGAACGAGGTTTCTGAACTCTGCAAGCGATTGAGAGGCCCCTAAACCCAATATATGACTCAAAGGCCTGGCCGAGTTTAGATGATAGGGCACGGAGAAAATATTCCGAATGTTTGATGGGATTTTTTATTTAAAATCTACAACACATGAACAAACCTTCCCATTTTTGATAATGTAGGAAAATTTTGCCTCCATATTTTCCATAATTAATAGAGTGATGCAGTCCAAGACAGCCTCCTTTGCATATTGATTCGATCGAATACTTTCAGCATGAACCAACGACTTGCCGGACACAGTTTGTACCAAGATAGTTGAATCTATATCGCCTTCCATTATTCCATACCTGGCAAAAGACAACGATCTTGGGGGTTGGCCAACTTGTGGTTGGGAAAAACTTCTTTTTGAGCAAAGAGGTTTTGATAACCCTTGCGGTAGTTAGATAGACGTCCAGATGGAGAAAGTTTGATAACTTCTCAGGCAAAGATGGTTTGATCATCATAAGAACACATCGAGTCATTTTTTTTCAAGATTCCTTTTTTCAGACGTTGTTGAGGTTTGCGATTTATCACCTTTTTTTTCACCGGACGGTCATTTACATAATAATCTTTGTTTTTAACCACCAATTTGAGCAAGGGTGTCTCTGATGCCCTCCTACAAACTTTGCATTTCTTGAAACCTCGACAACCCGTGACAAACACAATAGAGAGGATCATCTGCTGCAGGCAGAAATACAACAGATTCTGCACTAGCTGTGTACATCGCTCGATCACGATCAAGTGGTTCGTACAATTTATATTTTTTGTGAGTATGTACCATGCAAAATCGTGTGAACCGCTTCATCAAGATCAAGAGGCTCACACCATCATAACAGGGACAACACCACATCAGACGATCTGCCTCCCAAACACAAAGGACCCTCAAAAACTCAGGGGAGAAATATCAAGACGGAGAAAGAAGAAAAGGAGGTAGGAGAGGGAAAGAGGGGTCGCACCTGGAGCGTACCTGGTCAACCAGAGAGCAGAGGAGGAGCTTCACATGGAGGCGTACTTGGTCAGCCAGAGAGCGGAGGAGGAGCTCCTCGGACAACCATTCTTGTCTTTCTTCAGAAGAGCGAAGTCCAGCATCATTAGCTATCTTGCTACTTGATCCTGAACTTGTACCACTTTGACCAGTAGAGGAACCACTGAAATCATAAAAGTGACTTGTTGTTGGATCCTGAACTCGTACCGTTTTGGCCATTAGAGGCACCACTAACTTCAATATATGCCTTTGCATCACTTTGGCGAATAAATGAACCACTGGCATCACCATAAGATGTCTTGCTGTTGGACTTTGAACCTGCACACTTTGGCTAGTAGATGAGCTACTTTTGGATCCTGCACTCATTGGAGGAACTGCTCGCATCATAAGAAGATTTACTGCTGGATCATGAACTTGCACTTCTGGCGACTAGAGGAACATCTCTCATCATTAGATCCTGAAGTTGTGCTTTGAATTGCTACCATCATAATCTATGTTTAATTAAGAATATAAATGCTCCCATTGAATTCAAAGAATTATTGCTAAATATTTTTTCAGCTACAACTGCTGAGAAATTACAGTTTATCTGTTTTTGATTGTAAATGCCATTTTTTTCCTTTAGATTATTTATTTTTGTTGGAATCTAATGGAAGAATCACGATAAAGACACAACTATTTACGTGGAAAATCATGCAGAGAGGGAAAAATCACGGGGACACATTCAACCCTAATCTCCCTTATCTAAGATAAGGGTTCTCTCTTCACTTTTTAATAATAGTCAAAAAAAGAGGGGGGATGAGTACATATATAGGATGGTGGGTAAATGATCCCTCATCCAAGATCCGTTTACCCATTTTAAGGTCCAAACAACTCAACACTCCTCAAGTTGGGCATACATATCAACCATGCCCAACTTGCCCACATTCAGCTCAAATTGCACCATAGGCAGCCCCTTTGTGAAGAGATCAACGATCTGATCACCAGATTTCAAGTAGGGAAGACACAAATATACATCGTCAATTTTTTCTCGAATAAAGTGTGTCTATCTCCACATGCTTTGTTCTATCATGCATTACAGGATTGTTGGCCAAATTTATTGTTGCTTTATTGTCACAAAACATCCGTATCGGCATAGCAACCTCAATACCCAAATCTTTCAGCAGAAGTTGTAACCACGTAACTTCAGTTCCAAATGACAAGGTTCCCACAAAATACACAACATATCCTAAAGTAGATCTCCTGTCATCCATTGATCCATCCCAGTCTGCATCTGTATAGCCTTCAATAGTAACATCATTGTGTTTTCTGAACGTAAGTCCTTTACCTGGAGATTTCTTTATATAGCAAAGAATTCTATTAACAGCATTCATATGAATCGAGGTGGGAGCATGCATAAACTAACGAACAATATTCATGGCAAGTAATGTCTGGAGAGTAAGATAAATTAGTTTCCCAATTAATCGTTGGTATCTTCCTCTTCCATTATCATCAAGAAGTTCACCGTCTTTTTTACTAAGTTTATGATTTGTTTCAATAGGGGAGGTGGTTGGTTTGCATCCCAACATACTAGATTCCTTCAACAAATCCAAAACATATTTCTGTTGTCTTAAGCACATATGGAGAGAGGGTCATCTCAATGCCTAGGAAGTAGTTTAGCTTCCCCAAGTCTTTCAATTCAAATTCAGTTGCGAGAGTTTTCTTTATGCAGGATAGTTCTCATTCATCATCACCTGTAAGAATCATATCATCCACATACACTAAAAAAATATATCTTTTCTCACCACTCCTTATGAATAAAGTGTGATCCCCATTCACTTGAATGTATCCATTTCTTATCATGACCACATGGAATCGTTCAAACCAAGCTCTTGGAGATTGTTTTAGACCATATAATGCCCTTTTTTAATTTGCAGCATTTATCCTCTTTTTCAAACCCATGTGGCATTTTCATGTAAACTTCTTCCTTAAGGTCGTCATTTAAGAAAGCATTCTTCACGTCCAATTGGTATATCTTCCAAGAAAAATGAGTAGCATGACATATAACAACTCGGATAGTGTTCATTTTTGTCACAGGGGCAAAAGTCTCGAGGTAATCAATCCCATATTTCTGACTATATCCTCTAGCCACAAGACGAGCCTTGAATCTATCAATTTTCTCATCAGCAGTATACTTGATTGTATATACCCATTTAGACCCCACCAGATGAGTACCCTTGGGAGCATCAACAACATCCCAAGTGTCATTCTTCATTAATGCATCCATGTCTTATTTCATAGCATTTATCCATTTTGGATCATGTTTGGCTTCAGTGATATCTTTGGGTATATGATGAGCATCTAGAGAGGTAACAAAGCTTTTGTAGGTTGAACTAAAGTTAGAGTAAGATATGTGACGTTCAATGGGATGTTAAGTGCATCCTGCATATCTGGCTAGAGGTTTGATGGTCCTCTTACCCTTCCTTTGAGCAATGCTATCGTCTACATGTTCTGCCTCTATATTCTATAAGTCATCATCAGGCTCATCAAGTATAATAGGAATGCTACTCGATGTTTCAATGCTTGAGTCATTTGAGAGGGATTCTGGAGGATGGACGTTGGTTTATGATTCTAGAGGATGGACGTTGGTTTCTGCAGTCTCTTTATATGTACAAGTATCTTCATTAGGTTTAATCTCCCCCTGAAAAGAATCATTGTAATCATCAGCCATGAAATCCCTCTTCACAACTAGTCTCCCTCTGAGTAGGAATATTCGAAAATAATGCTTTATTTTCAAAGAAGCCTAACATCTTTGGTAACTAAAACAGGACCAGACGAAGGATAAAAGCAACAATAGCCCTTTTGTGTTGTATAGTAACCCATGAAGAAGCCTCTGTTAGCACAAGCATCCAACTTCTTAACCCCAACATCATTCGCATGTATGAAACACATACATTCGAAAACACGTAGTGTGAGAGAAAAAGGTTTTGGACCCAGATAAATAAGCATAAACAGAGAATCACCATTGAAAATGCGTGACGGCATTCTGCTCATCAAGTATACACTAGTAAGAGATGTATCTCCCCAAAATCTCTTTGGAACATTTTGCTGAAAAAGAAGAGTTCGAGTAATCTCCAAAATGTTTCTATTCTTTCGCTCTGCAACCCCATTTTGTTGGGGATTATAAGCACACGATGTTTCATGAAGAATCCTTTTAACAACAAGAGTTCTTTGAATAGAATTACCTAAATATTCTCTAGCATTATCTGAATGAAATTTTTTAATCTTGGCATTATGTTATCTCTCCACAAAGGAAACAAACTCACCGATGATATTAGGAATTTCACTCCTCATCTTCATAAAATAAATAGTGGTGTGGCTTGACCAATCATCAACAAAAGTAATAAAGTATCGAATCCCTGCCAAGTCAGAATATTGCAAAGACCCCAGACATCAGAGTGCACCAACTCAAAAGCTTGATTTGATTTTTTTTCTCGAGTTAGGAAACTTGGTGCGAGTTCGCTTTGCAAACTGGCAAACCTCACACTACAAAGCAATCTCAGGAAATCCATTGAAAATCTCAGGCACTAATTTTCATAACAATAAGGTATTGATGTGACCAAAGCGTTCATGCCACTGCTGTACTAACATAAAGTTATTATTTTCATTTCAAGCCTTCATTGCAGAGGTAAGGGCCTGACTAATCCAAGCTGGAAGACGATATAGACCACCATCAATTAAATCAATTCCGGTTCTCTTTCATGTCTCCAAATCCTCCAAAACACATGACTTTTGGTCGAAAATCAACCTACAGTTCAGTTCTTTAGTAATTTTTCTGGTTGACAGGATATTTATAGGGAAATTCGGAACATGAAGAGCATCATGAAGAAGGTAACGATCGACAACACAGATAGTCCATTTCCTTGCAACAGTCGCAGGAGATCCATCAGCAATTGTAACCTTTTCTCTTCCAGAAGATAGCTTGTATTTGTGAAACATGGTTGCAACTGTAACCTTTTCTCTTCCAGATGATAGCTTGTATTTGTGAAACATGGTTGCATCACCTGTCATACGATCGGATGCCCCACTATCAATAATCCATTTTGGACGGCCAAAACCTGTATCATTTATTCTGCTCGTGCTCAAAGTTGAACATATATCCTTAGTATGCATAGAGCATGACTCTCCAATGACAGATTTCTCTAATAATAATTTCAATTCCTTGGTAGTTTACATTTGAACCTCACAGGAATGCATCCAAAGGAGCAATAGAACAATATTGAGAAGCACAAAGAAGCAAGCCAGAGATTCCGTCACACACGAAGAATCCAACGAAAAACAATGCTCCGTTACACATGGAGAAAACTGTCAAATAATGCAAGAGATAAAAAAATCACATACTTTCCGGAGTAGCAAGATAGTTGCACACAAATAATCCTGGAAGCAACAATTGTAACGCCGTTTCCTTCTAGCTCTATCTTCACACAGAAACTTGATCTCGCCTCAAAAATAGAGCCAATGGAACCAATATCTTCACACAGAAACTTAGTCTATCCCGGCAATGGAACCAAATGCCTCAAGGATTGGAAGCTGGGCAGCCGCACGTTGCTCAGGGAGCACCAGGCATAGGGCAAGGCAGGGGGCGTGCCCTGTTCAAGGCGCACAGGAGCAGGGCAAGGCAGGGGGCACACCTTGTCCAAGACGCAGGTGAGGAGGGGGGAACGCACGGGCGGGATCGCATGCAGGGGGACTCGTGTGCAATAGGGCTCGCGTGCCGCGGCAGGAGCGCGCAATTGGGGCAGGGGCAGTGTCGCGTGTAGAAGGGCTCGCGTGCATGTGCAGTTGGACCCTGTTCTTTCCCAGGCACGCGGGAGCGCGCAGGAGGGAGCGTGCGTCGCGAGAGGAGTGACAAGAGGGGGACTCTGGGGCGTGACCAAAGGTGCACTGCACAGGAGGTGCTGAGGCGTGAGCAGCGGCATGAGGACCGCGCAAGGACAGTGGCAATGAGGCCTCCCCACGGTACTAGTTGCACTGCTCACGGAGGATCAAGAACGACAAAGATAAGCCTCAACCAAGCTCTTATACCACGTTGGAATCTAATGCAAGAATCACAATAAAGACAACAATTTACGTGAAAATACTACGGAGAGGAAAAAATCATGAGGACATATTCAACCCTAATCCCTCTTGTATGAGATTAGGGTTTTCTCTTCACTTTTTAATAATAGTCAAAGAAAAGGGGGATGAATACATATATAGGATGGTGGGTAAACAGTCCCTCATTCAATTTCTGTTTACCCATTTCAAGGTTCATACAACTCAACAATTTTCTCACCATATTGTATATAAATGCTTTAGGATCATAAAGTTTGTTATTTAGGCCGAATACTCTCATTGAATAAAAATAAATAATTGTTTTTTATGCTACTAATTAGTCTTCTTTATAAAGTTTTGGTCAACAAAAACTTTTTGGATTCAAAATCAACCCACAACTTATCTGCTTTTGTAATATTTTAGAATGGATTGAGCTACTTTTTACGATCCAAGAAGATAGTTTTGTTTTGCCCACTGCAACTAGTGACCTTTAGCGACACTTTTTTGTGAAGTGCTCAACGAATAAAGCGTCACCATACAATCTCGTGACAAATTATGCAATTCATTGCAAAAATCAGTGCTATACAATCCATTGTTAAATTTATAGCAACGATTACTAAATGTTGAGATATTTTAAATGACAACAAATAAAAATGTCTTTAGTTTATCTTTTGCAACAAATAAAAGTGTCACTAATTTATCTTTTGCAACAAATAAAAAAGTTGTTGATCTGTCTTTTGCAATGAATAAAATCTGTAATCTGTCACTATTTGGATGTCATTTGGCTTCTTTATGTATATCAACACATGTTTCCGTCGCTATATAGTGTAGGATAGATTCAACACAAATTTATTTTTTATTATATAAATTATAATAAATTTATTGGTTGAATACTATTGCATATACTAACCAAATATAAGTGTATGAATGGATTAACTAAATCTGATATCACTAATGACTTCCCAAACAAATAAACATAAGAGCACTATTTAAATTCTGAATGTTGCAACTTACACAGATAACTCCAAAATATGCCGCATGTTCACCTAGTTTCCCCTACTTGAATTATCTAGTGCTAAAAAAGAAATAAAATAAGATTTGAAATGCTACACCACAATGAAGGATAACCAATAAAGTAAAAAAACTAATAAAAACATGTATTTCCCCCATCCTTGTGCTATATAACTTCCTGCAAAATGAAGAGGATATACCATTATTTAACAGGATGTCCAATATATTCATGGCGTGACAAAATTTAAGGGTGTGTTTGGTAAGTGGGTTTAGGTGGGTTAAACTGGTAGCTGGTAACCCATTTTGAGTTTTGGTGTTTGGATAGTGGGTTAAACTAGGGTGTGTTAGAAGTGCGTTTATTGTGATATGATTGTATTGAAGTTTGAGAAAATGAGTAGTTATTGTGATGTGATTATATTAAAGTTTGAAAACATGAGTAGAAGTGGAGTAGTTTATAATTTTTAGATGATATGATGGTATAACATATTATTTTTTGATGGAATGGATGGAATAGAATTAATTTATTTAACATATTAAAAAAAGAGAAAATATGGGACCCACTTGGAAAGAGAAAGAGTGGGGTAAGGGGGGTACACCTAAGAGAATATATCATGACATAATTTTCATGGCATGCAACATATAAAAGGGAATGGTTGCCTACACTAGAAATTATTTCTACTAAATTATACATCAAAATCAAAATGCCCAAAAAATGATTTCGGTGCAAATGGATCTAAAATATACTCAAATGGATCAAATTTTTTGATAATCATAATGCCTTGTCTTCTCTTTTGGACTTAGAGGTCAACATGGAAGAGATGATACCCAACAAAAATAAGAAATCTCACTTACCAAGTACAATGTTAGCATGAGGTGATAAAATATTCCTACTAGTTAATCAACCATACATCTTCCATCTTTAATTATATTAATTATATGTGTTCGATTATTTTGTGACCATATATATGGGCAAATATTTCCACTGTATACAACTTTTTTTTTCACAAAAGAAAGAGGCACCTCATTTTTACCACGAATGAAAACAAGTACAAGAAGCAAGAAGGAGAAAGCTGATGTTTTTTCCATTCTTAAATCATTACCTGAGTCGACCATCTTCATCTATGAATGGAGAGGTGATAAAAAGGATAACAATAGTTGGTCACCTCTCTGTTGACATATACACAAGTTGTCAGCAGCCATATACACAAATTGTCAACATAAACTAGAGATCAACAATGTAGAAATTATGAAATCATCATGTCTTTATAGTATTAGCATATGGTTCTAAGAAAGAAACAATTCTTGTAACTTAAGAAACTCTCTATATCTCTTTGTCATTGCATGATGCTCATTAGTTTCAACAGAGGATAGGTAATACAATAAGCAACAAAGATTCAACTTATCCATTAGACACATACTAAGTTCATTCAATATGCTAGATGAGCCTTAGAGGGCCAGAAGTTTGATAATTTTGTAATATTTAGATTAGTAATATAGTATGGCATTATTCTTACTAGTAATTGTAAATTTTATAATATTTAGACAAGTAATATAATATGGCATTATTCTTGTCAGTGATTGTGTTCAAAAGTTCGAAACGATTTGTTGACCTTGACATGTCTCTACTAAGTTGTTTATTGTTTGTATATGACGTGTTTACAAAACCAAGTTAAGTATAAGACTATACACTTGCAAGTGCATCTTTCGTTGTTCTATTCTTCTTATGACACATTACTTTGACACACAAAATAAGCAGAAGAGAGAGAGAGGGAGAGAGAGAGATTAAGATGCAATTAGAGTAATACTGGTGTTAGAGATGTCTTGTCAATGTTTTAAATAACAAATGGTAGTTTATAAAAAAAGTTAAATTACCATGAATGTAAGCTATTCATATTTGTTCAAAATATTGAAGAATATAATTCAAAATGTAAATATAAGTCTATAAAAGAGAATAGATTTAGTATTAAAAAAGTTTCAATAATTCTAATGGCAAGTAGTATTTTCAAGCTAATATTTAGAAATATTTGCTTCATAAGATTTAGAATGTAACTTCCATTGCATATAGTTCCATCCAACTTAACTTTACATAAGTGAAAAAGGCACTATAAGAAGTAAACATCTAAGGAGAAAACAAGGTTTTTTCCTTCTTAAATACATAACCTAAGTCGACCATCTTCATCTATGGATAGAGCTGTGATCGAAAGGACAACAGTTGGCCATCTCTCCTGTTCACATATACACAAGTTGTTAGCAGGCACATACATAGGCAGTCAACATAAACTAGAAGTTGGTAGTGTACCGGTTAAGAATCAACATATCTGGCCTCTCGAAAAGTCCATATAACCTTGTCCCTACTCATGCATTGTGTTTGGAACAATTTGCTTCCCTTACCCAGTATTTACTAAGTTGTCTATTATTTTTCATATACGCGATATTGCACTATCTTAATTAAAAGAAGGTCAAGCTAGTATTGAGTCGAGTTGTGAGGATCAACGCCTCTTTGTTGGCAGAGAACTCATAACTGCTCATGGACATAGCAAAGCAATGCTATTACATAACATTAAAAAATAAAAACTAAAATGACATTTCTCGAGCATGAGATGAGATACAAATCTGTGAAAACTCATTCCATCCCAACACATGATTTTTAACATAGAAATGGTGTCTCTTTATAGTTATAGTGTTTTCATATAATAAGAAACCTATAGAATACAATCAGCACCTAACCTATGAAAATTCTTGAGCGTTTTAGCCCCTATTATTTAGGCTTTTCCATGACAATTTTTCATTCTTTCTAGTATCTAAAGAAACCTATCAAATACCATCAGATTTAGCCATGTAAAACAAGCATCATTCAATAGAAATGTAACAGGAATTTTCATTAATAGCTTTTCTCGCAAGTTAAAATTACAATAGATTTCTCAACCATACTACCACTATTCCATCCAACTTATATGATAAAAAGAACTAATAACTATCAAATCAACAAGTCATTACAAATAACTTATTTCCAAAATCGAAGGTATGATCCTCTAATGTAGGATGCCATCTAAATTTTATTAAGTAGAAGACAAGGTAAAAAAATAAAGCTTTGATGTTCTCTTAAATCATTATAGTTGGAGACTATAATGGCACTGACAAAATTAGCGTGTTTATGTACAAGGTGGAGAGATTTTAGCATTAAAATTAAATGTCGAAGAACAAGTTATACTCTTTATAATTGGACATCTACATCTCTACCAATCCACCACTAGTCAGATTCTTATAAAATGCTTAGCCAATACAAATTCCATGCATGATTAATAAGGAATAGATCCCTAGTGGCCCGACCTTTCCCTAGATCAGCATAGTGAGAGCTTTGTGCACGGCTGTTACCATGAGATTGTCATTTTTGACCTAGAGGTTATTGGATTTTGAAAAAAATAATTTGGAATCAAAACAGACCTGCTAAATCAAAATACATCAGAAGGCTGCATACAATTGATATATTCTATTGTCTTTCCCTGCTAAATCAAAACAGACATGCAATTGATTCAAAATGGTATGGTTTTTCCCTGGAACGACGTAGTAGGAATTTTGTACACTGCATGTCAATAAAATGTCACATCACAAAGCATAGAAGCATATTCATTCAGAAAGATTCAAGGAAGAAGCATGATATTGGCATTCAGAGAGCTTAAATGCATTGCTGATATAATGCTCTAAATTTGCAATAATAATAATGATAATGGTATTATGAGAACTCAAATGCATTACTGATATAATGTTCTACAATTGCAGGGAGAAGGTTTCAATATCGGATACGGAACATGCACTGGAAAAGTAAAACCTTCAATTTGATTGGCAACATGCTTTTTAACATGACAGTGGTCAAGATCTGCAGGAAATATGAACAACTCATCACCATTGTCTTCATTATCTTTGAAGAATAGGGAGGATGTGGAAAATCATTATCCACCCTTTGCTTTGGTCTGAGGAATCTATGCCTCAACATCTGCTATATAATCAATAACCTAAACGCAAACATAAATCCCTAAAGCTAAAAGATATGTCTGTTTTTTCTATGCACATCCTTACAACTAGTCAAACGGTTTGCTCCTACAAAACGAGAAACTGTGACAGTTGAACATGAACAATCATAAAAAAACATACATTCCAAGTCTACATGGAAAGAAAAAAAGAGGCGGATTCAATATTATGAGATTATGAAATATATATGTACCATTTCCAAATATACCATTAGAGATGATGAGATGTACATGTACCATTTTAATTCTATTCTTCATGAAATCTAGTTAATTCCTGAAAGGACAAGTTGGAAGTTAGTCTCTAGTTTACAATTGATCCAATAGATAAGGTAACTGATATAAGAGATTAACCTCAGTGGTAAAAAATATTAGAAAAATCAACATGTTTCAGTAAGAGTGTGAGATTATAAGACAACCAATTTAAACTAAAATATGAAAGAGGTAATAAAATTAGGTATATGTGGTATAAAATGGGGCAAGTTGGTAATTATATGGCATAATTCAGTTTTTTTCTAGTTAAAAGAATAATCAACAAGAATCCACAACATCTTCTCATTCCAATGTCCTTCTTCCGTCCAACCTATAGCTCCAGTTGTGTGCTTGTCTACATGAGTACAATGTATTCGTGAAATTTGATATCCTGGAAAAATCAATGTTTTTTATAATATTTGGTGGAAGATCAAAAATAACAGAAATAACTACATAAGAAATAAACCCATGGAAATAACATAAAATGCACTTGTTAGCTAGAAGAGCAGAACTGATGACAACAACAAAATCATTGCAGTAGAAGGGGTGGATAGAAACAAAGGGCATCTGCACCACTATTTCCTCCATCGAGGATCTCTTGGGCTTCTGCTTCAAGTCGATCGCTGGCAGTTTCCAACCTCAAATGATGCAGACGCAACACATGCCCCCGAAGCTACATATCATGCCATAATTACCTTGGCATATGCCCTCTTCTACATGCTTTCCCAAAACCATCCGACCAGAAAAATCATTCAAAAAAACAAAAAAAAATCTCATAAAAATCTTACCGCTTGCAGTTGGAATCATCAATCACTACCGACAGTGGGGGTTGTTAGAGATGATCAATGCATATTGCTAACAATAGGCATCATTCACCCACTTTCTTCCATCCTTGGTCTTCCCATCCGCTAATTTGTCACTGCCTTCCTACTTTGATGCATGTGTCCTCTGCCCACCTAAAATACTATCTACAAACATCTTCTCATGCTCTCTCCCTCTGATCATCATCCACAAACACCTTTACCTTTTAATCACCGCCATTTTTCCCTCCCACTCATCTTTTCCCTCCTCCACTATTGCACATTTTCCACCTTACTGACCACCTCTACCTCTCCTCTCATCGTCTTCATCCACATTCCTTGTCCACCATGCTCTGCGCATCGCCCTCACCATCTCGATCATCGTCTCCCTCACCATCTCCATTCCACCGAACATCATCACCCCTTGCTCGGTCCTTGCTCTCGATGTTGCCCTAACCCTAATCATGTCCCTCTCCCACGCCGCTCTGCTCCTGGACACTTTCGGTGGAGTAAAACGGGAGAAGGGGTTTCTCCTGATTCATCCCTTTAGAATATATAATCGATGGTTTATGGTGCGATTGAAAATATTTTTTCCCACGATTTCTTCGTCCTAATACAAAGATCCCAACGATTTACAATAATCGTCATTATCTATTGGAAAAATAACAATGAATAGCTGCAATTGTCGCCATGTTATAATTTAACGACGAAAATTGTTAATCGTCACTACTTATTCATCACCTTAAATACTTTTCGTTGTAGTGCCCCCCTAAATTTTAGGAAAGACCTTTCAATAATCAAGATGTTTATTGCTTTAACTTGTGATCATATGAAGTTCCTTTTTCGTGCAAAACATCATCATATTAGTGTGATGTTTTCAATGATGTTTAGCTAATATTTGATTGCTTTTTTTTTGACAAACAATTGGATTTCATTTCATCAAAAGAGATAGCAACACCATAGAACCATAGTTCAACCTGAACCCATTTTTAGCGGGCCAGCAGGGTTAAGCAGGAGGTAAAAGAAAAAGCAAGACAAAGACAAACAAAAACACCCTATGGCCTTGGGTAACCATCTATACGTAGAAAAATACATCGAGCGTACAGGAACCATGGAGAGGTCCCGTAGTGCAGGAAATTTTTACTTGAGAATTTATGTTGAAAGAGAGTCTTTGATTGTCTCACTGTTTTTCCTCTGAGTATTCTATTTATTAGTCCAGGTTCGACGAAGCATTTAATGGCATGATTTAAGAAGGAAGCATCTCTTACTGACGAAATATCATATTAGTCAATAAGAACTTTTCCTTTTTCAACTAGTTTGTAAATGAATCTCCGGGCCATTCAACTAAATGGAAGTTTGCAAGTTGTTTACAAATATCGATGACTACGCATCAACATCCAGCACGTACACCGTCACCAAGAACTAATCGCACACAACAAAAGCAATTGTTTTCTTCAATTCATATCGATAACATGATCGAACATTTACATAAAAAAAGGGTCCTCAACGGCCATCTTTATTTTAGGCATGTAGCAGCATTTCGGATGTTGGTTTCAATATTTCTTGCTCGTCGCTGTGCGTCGCCTTGTGTGTCTTCTGACTGGATGGATGACAATGTCGCGAACTGAAACTCCACGATGGTCATTCATATTGGAATGGAGATCATGAGCTTGACACAGTGGGGGGAATCAGATATCCATTTCGACCAGCATCCACAACGAATTGAAGCTCACGTACGTTGAAGAAGCTTGCCAGGGAATCCCAACGGATCTCCGAATCGAGGCATTGAAGAAGCGCGCGACGATCATCTCGGCCGAGCACAAGGTGCTTTGCATCCGTTCATGATACATCATGAAGGGGTGCAAAGTACCTCAGACCGGCTGGGAGGATCACCACGATCTTCTTCAATGCAACAAGTTCATGAACAAAACATATATCACAGCATTATTTTTCTAAACATGTGAAAACCCAGCTACTAACAAATTAAGCGATCGGTTTGATATTTTATTACGCACCTCCGTAGGTAAAAGACGTACTAATGCACCCAGCAAATAGATCGTTCCCATGTGCCGTAGTACCCATCTCTTTGCAGCGAACATGAATTGCAGTGGTCTGTAACCTGATCATAGATGGAGTCGCAGAGATCGGGACTGATCATGTTACTACCATGTAACCTGGAACATGCACGTGGTCTGCAATTGCAAGTGGTTGATGAGCATTATGACGAAGGGTAGGACGTGAATATATAGAGGTATGGAATGGGAGTTGTTTCTTGCGGATGGGCCGTAGGTGTTGCAGAACCGCCTGTTCTAGAGATGGATGATACGAGGCAGTTGCAGTTGGCAGTGGCAGCAGTTGCCGAACGAAATGGTCTTGATCGGAAGAATCGGACCGCGCCATGAGAGGAGGTGCATGGCATGGAAACCGTCACTCTATATGGGTCACAACTTCCACGCTTGGCAAATATTCTGATGTATGAGTTCTATATATCATACAATTAAAGGCCCGGGTTCGAGCACGTATGGATTTCGGTACGATCTTATTCTCCAAGTTGTTTTGAATGAATTCAAGAGTGGTTTGGCGGTAGTTTCGGACACCGAAATTACTGACCCACTATTAAAAACAAGTTATTTTTGAAGATTTTTCATTTCAATATGCAGCTCTCAATTTGCATTGAAATGAAAAATAGACATTTAAAATTACTTAAAAAATGACTTTGTCCAATTATTCGTCAACTTTTCTTCCTCCTTTTGGCGGTAAACTTCGAATTATTAGACCAATATCGACGTTTATCTGACAGACATGACATCAACCTCGACGTTTATTTTCGAAAATTTTACAAATTCGACATACCGATTCAAACGTCCACAAAACCTACATTAGACGGTTCTGAATCGATGTATAATTTCGCTGTATATATATGTTGTTTTTTCTTAAAGTCGACGTTTATGGAGCTCTATTTTGACATTTACAAGCGTCGAATATGACCTATCTGCTCTGTAATCACGTGTCTTAAGTGAATGTCTATAAATGATGGAATGGCACTATTTTAGTTCTAAATGATGAGCTCATGTGTGTGTTGTGTCTTACAACTCAGTGTAATGATGATGATATTTGTACGTGTGGACATCGATGAACAAAGGTAATTTGTTTTATGAACGATATAATCACTATTTTAAGTTTTAAACAGAAACATTGGCATGGTGTCTAAGTGGACGCTTAAATAGTAGCATGTCATGTTAGAAGAATGAACATATAACATGCTACTAGTGTAAGAAAAGGGTCAGAAATAGCTTACTTATACAGTCGGACTTATAATAAGATGATAACCCAGGTGATCACATGAGCTTCAATGACATTGGTTGAGTGTGTGGTTGTTACAAGTTGCGAAAAGATTGCAATTGGATGTGCCCCCAATAGACAAAGGAAGAAAGACAAAGACGAGTCTCAACTAAAAAATGAAATATTGACATTGTTTTTGGGGTCAAAGAGCCAATGTTGATAAGAATTTCATGTTTTTGAAGGCCCTTTGTCCTCCTATTTTCACTTGTAAAAATTGAAACATTTATTAGGAACCTAAAACATCTTGAGGTTCCAAGCCTGGATAGTATTATTCAGGAATTCATCCAAGCATTTTGGCTAACAGTGAAAAATGTCTATAAAAAGACTTTAGTCCTAGAAATCTTAGGTTCCTAAATAGACTTCATTAAATCCTTGATATTTAAGTTCAAGTGACCCCCATCAGATCAAGAAGACTATCAGTCAAATTAACACTCCAATACAAAATTTCTCCATAAATCATACTTTAAGATGGGACCCTGCGCTAAACGACTTCCTCCCTCTTAATATGCCTTCTTGAAGGGTGGATCATCCATTCTATTTTGCACTTACCCCAAACATTCTCTCAACCTGGAAACATTCAGAGCAAAGGCATTTCAACTAAAAATTGATTTCCATAAGGTATTTAATGTTAGACTTCTAAGCCCTTGCCGACCCATTAATGCAATAAAAATTGTTGTGTTTTCTTGTCCATCTGAAATGAATGTCTATCATTGCACTTAATTATAGGTCTCTTTAGACAGATAAGGTTATGTATTGCGATCATAATAAATAATGATGCAGTTAGAAGGACACAACTGATGTTAACATGTGGTATTCAATAATGATCTCTAGTCTGAGAACGAGATGACAATCTTTCTCTAAAGATCGATTTCCGACCAACCTCTTGATGTAGGCCCTCGACATAGGAATGGAGATTCGAAGGTATCAGAAGAATTATATCAAAGATTGACTTGATGAAGTCAAGATAAACTAATACATGTATCGTAATTGTCACGATCATGCATGCATCAATTGACCAGAGAGGGATATACATCTATATGGTCGAATGTGCACATTAGACAAACCATTGTGCTGAAGGCCTAACCAAGGTCCATATAATAGCGTGTTGGTGTGCATATGAGGATATATGAGATGTTTGATCTCTCAACGGGATCATATATGCTCATACTTGATGAACCAGGAGGCAGATCTCACTCATGAGATATTTTGGCAACATATAGAATTACATGCATGGTCATCTTATTTATGAAGTAAGACACGAATTCAAGATATTTATATATGATTTTGGAAAGTATATGATTAATATTGTCCCCCAATTATCAATTGAAAAATCTACGAATATACCAAGGAGTGATGAATAACCATTCATATATCTTTATTCTTCTATTTTGCATTAAATCCTTATCAAAATAAATATAAATACAGCTAACTTGCATAAATTAACAAGCATACATTAGCATGTAAATATTGTATACATACTTGTATTTAAATCCAAGTTATAAGAATAAAGAAAAGAAAAGGAAAATAAATTAAGTATCAAATATAGTGAATGATTATGAACCTTGAGACCAAGTCAATATCAACTTGGTCGACAAGGAATAAAGTAAGAGTAGATAAGGGTATGATATTGTATATAAAACCCAATTTTTTATTCTTCAAAATAGATATAGGGTATGATATTGTATATAAAACCCAATTTTTTTATTCTTCAAAATAGATATTTTTGCTTTATTTTATTCTTAATTTTATACACCTCAGATAATAAAACTATCTACATGAAATTTATGCAATAGAAAATTATAAAAATATTGTATATAAAAATAATGCATTGTGCAACTAGGACACACAGATGAAAAAGCTGCAAACCAAACTTTACATATCAATATCTTCTCCATATGAACTCAAAATTCACCAAACTCACCCCATTGTATTCTAAATTAAATTATATATTTAATGAAGGTGATTTCATTAAAAATGAAGTTAATATACAAAAGTCAGGTTTCTGAGATCCCATTATACAATATACATGTATATTTTATTCATATAATTCATTCTTTACATTTTTACTCTTAGTATATTTGTAAATACTTGTGTATATTATTTGATATATATTAAAAATATAAACATAAAAAACAATTAAAATACACTTAAAATAAATAATGTATTAAAATACATAGGTATACATACCTATAATGCATATATACATACAACTATTTAAGTATGTAATAAAATCAGCTTGAAAAAATTAGAACATTTTTTCATGTTTTGACTATTTTTAAATAAAATAAAAATTATTTATTTTTGAAATACCTTTGATTTTCATTTATATTTTGTCTTCTTACAGCCTTCGTGGCCCAATCAAACGTGAGCATTCGTTGACCTACGGGTCAACTCCCCCTTGTACCCTCTGACTTGTTTCAAAGTTTATGAGACCCCTTCTTCTCTAATTTATCACGCCTTCTCAACTCCATATCCCTTGAGCTCATTACCTTCTGACCACACCATTATCTTCACCCATGCCCTACCCTTAGGCTTTACCAACCCCTCGCCATCTGCAACAATCCCTCTCCAAAGGTTGTTGGTCGTATGTTTTAAAATAAAAACCATCGACCTCTTTTGCAATTATGATCCTTCTCTTCCCTCTATAACCCCAATCCTTAGAGTATTTGAGCATCCTAGTGACAACATGCGGCTTGCCAAGGTGTCGACGAGGATAAGGAGTGGTCAGAGTCAATCCATCGTTGCTTGGACTTACTTCGATGAGAGTTCCATGTTCCTTAGTTTCAGCCAAGCTCAGTTGCTTGGTTAGTCATTTCCATTGCATTTTCATTTATAAATGGTATTTTTACACCCATAACCTTAAGTAATTTTGTAATTACATTCATAAAAGTGCATAATCACAAATTACATGAGAAACCTTGAGTAATGCTTAACTCTTACATGACGTAACCCTGTGTTATATTCTATTTGAGATTCCTGTTATATTTGACGGTTTTCGTTAAAAAATACAAAGTTTCTCCTAATATTAATTTTTATTTGCAAATCATGCCATCGCATTTTCTCTCCATCACTTAGAGGGGCTGGGAGACGGTGGCAAAGAGGGCTGCTAGAGGAGGTGGTCAGTGTGGGGGGTGGGGGTCGCAAGGAGGCGGAGGCCAAGGGAGAGGGGGCTACTGGAGGTGGTGGTCTGTGCAGAGGGGTGTGTGGGGGTTGAGGGTCTCAGTGAGGGTACAAAGGTGGCGGGCTGGGGGCTCTTCCCTCTACTGCCGCCAAAGGATGATCGATGGCGACCGTCACCATCCAAAGCATGGTGAGGAGCCTCCTCGCGCATAAGAGCCTCCGCCTCTTGTAAGCTCATCATCGCCATAGGTTGTCCGTGGGCCCGGATGCAAGCTCCCCCTCCCCCTTGGACCACGCTTGCAAGCTCCATGGGCAACCCCTGTTGACCCCCACCACCCTGTCGACCTCTGCAAGCCCCCCCCCTCCTGTCGACCTCTACAAGCAAACCTCGCTCCCCACCCCACCTCGGTGCCCTTCCTCTGCAAGCTCCCCACCCTCCTCCCATCGACCTCTGCAAGCAACCTATTACAGAACAGGAACGAATATCCACTTCTAACTAGCTTAGATACATATATCAGATTCCTTCTAACTTCAGGTACATAAAGACACTCTTTAAGTACTAGGACTCTTCCACTAGATAATGATAGTCGACATGTCCCGACGGCGACTGCTGCAACACTTGCATCAGATCCCATCTGGATGACTATCTCCCCTTCTTCAAGACTTCTAGTTTCCTGAAACAAATGCAACAAATTGCATACATGAACAGAAGCACCAGAATCTACAACCCAACTTCCTTCTCGTCCGACGAGAAAGCTAGTTTCAATGATGAAAGTAGATTTCATACCTGCTGGAGCTTTACTTTGTCTGAGGACTTCAGGTAATCTGGGCAGTTACGCTTCCAGTGCCCCGGCTTCTTGCAGTGGTGACAGACGTCGGTTTTCTTCGACGCCATGAGAGTGGATGCATTGGAAGAAGAGGCAACACTTTGTCCCTTCTTCTTTCTCTTCTGGGCTGGGCCCTTCCGAGAACCATGCTTCCGACCGCGCTTACCTTTGACCTGTGCAACCATTGCACTGCCACTGGCACCATCCTTCTTCATCATGTCCTCTGCGGACTTTAATGCAGCAAGGAGAGCAGCACTTGTCAATTCCAATTTATTCATGTGGAATGACACCACAAAGTTATTGAAAGACTTGGGCAATGACAGCAGAATGAAGTCAGCTTGCATGTCTGCATCCATCGTTGCCCCAAGAGTCTCCAGCTCCGACAAGTACCCAAACATTTTGAGTACATGTTCACGGACCGAAGTCCCTTCCTGCATTCTACAGCGAATGAGGTCTTTCATAACATTGTACCGCTGAGTGCGGTTAATGTCACCAAACATATCCTTAAGATTCTGCATTATTTCCTGACAGGTATTCATCTCCACATGTTGCTTCTGCAGAACATTGGAGAGAGAACCTAGGATATAGCACCTAGCCAAGACATGATCTTCATCATACTTGTCATTAAATGCTTTTTCCTCCTTGGACTTAGGGTTCTCATGCGTGTCCTCGGATAGCACATAACTTATGCGCTCAGCAGAGAGAACAAGCTCCAAATTTCGGATCCAATTCGAGTAATTTGGGCCGGTCAATTGGTTGACCTCTAGAAGCCTACTAAGTGGGTTCAAAGACTTCATTTTCTGAAATTAAGAATGCACTATATTAGAATATAAAATTTATATATTCAAATTTACAATATTTGATTAAGGCATTTTAAATCAAATTATTCTTGCTATGTCAACCTTGAAAGTTTATTCCCTTATTTACTTTCAAAGTAAGAGATATACTTACCTATATATCTCAAGCAAGAACTGGGATCTCCTCCTTATCTTTGTCATATCCCAATAATATGAGAACCTATGACTCCAATAAAGAGAAGCGGGAACACATTCCGCATTGCAAGTCCAACTTGCATTTCCCAATTCGGTCTTTAATACCCGGGCCCACCACCCCTAAGGCGATGTTAACCCGTTATTAATTGAACCAACCGTCAACAGGAATACAACTCGCTATGCGCAATCCAATATCGCCCCAATAATATGAGGACCCGATATTGGGGTCACTACGCATACGTCCTTACTCTTTCGAGAAGCGACGAGCCCGATCCAAACGTATCGTATGCAGGAGCTGTCACTTCGTACAGGCGTCTCCTTCATACGATGTCTGGCGACGGAATTCTTCGCCTTGACGGGAAACCATGGATGTCACTTATGTGATCCTCCATATCATATTCAAATTTTAATTAATTATTATGAATCACATTCACATAATTAATTCTTCCAAGGGAATTAATAACTCTAATCATATTAGAGTATTTCAATTAGACATAATCAATTTAATCATATTAAATTCATTATCAATCCAATTCAATCAATCAAACTTGATTATTTTACTTGAATACATATATGGTAATATCTCAAAATACGTATTAATTCGAATTTTAATAATTAGAAAAATACATCTTAATCCCTCGGACATTATCACGGCCCTACCCGCTGTCATGGCCAGTACCGACGAGAGTGGGACGGACCACATACGTTGCAACCCGCAACCCCAATGCTCTCCGACTAGGCACCACATCCGCCTCGGGAAAGGATAATGCCAAATTGATTAATTTGTACTTGAGATGATCATCGGTTTTTCAACCGAAATTGTACCATATAGTAATAATCAAAACATTTTTGATTATAAGGAAATTTGCTAGACAAATTCCCAAATCCTATTCAAGCATCAAGTTTGAAAGATTGTGGTTTCCAATTATGATTTAGATCACATCTTAATCAATTAATTGGTTGGGTCCAAGTCAATTAGGCAAATAATCATGTTTCAATATTTCACAAATATTTTCAAGATTATTTCACGAAATTAACAATTTAATTTCTCTAATTGACAACCACTTGGTTCTAGATTATGAATGCAATTTCAGTAATGACCCATATTCACTAAAATTGGCATATCTCAATCAATTTAAATCCAAATTAAGCAAACTCAATTTTCATAGATTGCTAACTTGATTTACAACGGAATCTAAGTGGATTTGCACGCATTTCGAGGCAGATGATAACAGTAATTAACTCTTTAATCATGTTAAAATCTACTGTTCCCGCAACAGTGCATACAAGTCCATTAAAACAACCATAACTAGAGCATACGAAATCCGATTTACGCAAACTCAGTTCCTATGGTTTCCTTATTTAATGGGGAACAAAATCCAAGTATTAAATTCGTGTTTAAACAATTTAAACAGTGCCGAATTTATTTACTAAACAGATCTGTGAAATCAAATGCGATGAAAACTTTCGCGACCTAAACGAACCCAAGTCGTCCTCGGTTTTTCGAATCATATTCGAAACCGTCGACCTAAGGCTCTGATAAGAGAGAGCCAAGTATGCCTCTCTATTTATAGGGTTTTGGGATCCATGGATCTCAATCCATGGGACACATAAAATCAATGGATGAGATTGATTTATGTTCATCCAATGACTAAGATTGTTGTTGTCAAAGACAACAAATTTAGGTTAAAATATATTTGACAAAATCAAATATAATTCATTCCTAAATCAACCCAACAAATAAGGAGAGAAGACACATGGAGATTTCATCTCCATGTGCCTTCCAAGTGGGCGCACACCCATTCCATATAGGAATGGTGTGCCGTCCATGAGATTGCATGGAGATTGCAATCTCATGGAAATCCATGAGATTGCATATCTCCATGAAATCTCTCTTATTTATTTGCACCAAATTTATTTGGGTTTTATTCTTCAAAAATAATTCACAATTATCTTTGAGAATATTGCAATCTTGCCATGGAAAAATTGTGAATCATATTCACAACCCAAAACAACATGTAATTCATATTGTTAATTAATTATACAATGTGTATCCAATACACATCATAATTAATCAACACATATAAATTATAATTAACTCTCTCTAATACATTATAAATCACATTTATAATATATTATGAATAATTGGATATTTCTATCCACATTATTCTTATCCAAACTAATTAAATCACATTTAATCATATTGGATAATTTCTCATACATCATGATAATTAAAACACTTTTAATTATCAAATTCTCTTTGCTTAGATCTTATGGAATTGTTCTCAAACCATTTAAGAACAATGCTATTTCTCCTCAGTTACTTGGAGATAAGGACAGGGCGATTGTATTGTTCCACGTATAGTGACTTGGATGTTGAGATCGTATCTCAAATCCAGATCCTATGGACCTCCCACTGATGCTTGATCAAATCAAGACCGTAGACTTAATCTTCTCATTGCATCTGAATCTCATTCAGATCAATGTCCAGTTCATGGACTAAGATTAGGTCACTTCTCTAATGAGAGGAGTCACTAAAATCCAAACCTGTTTCATCACTCCCTCGGAATGGAAGCGTCATGGTTATACAATCGTATATGATCAAATCACCCTTCAGGTATTCCCAATACCTGCACATCCTACATACTGGAAGACTCATGATCATCCTGAAGATAAAGATCACTTTTACAATGTCATCTTCAGGGTTAGATCATTAAGTTTCTCAATCTTGGTCATCGGGATTTGGTATAGATCATATGCTTTCACAAAGCATATATCTTACCTTCAAATTCATGTCATGCTTCCAAAGCATGACGACCATGCATGGAATTTGTTCAGTCCCAATACCTCATGAGTGAGCTCATGTCTCCCGGTTCACAAGTGAACCTGTATGATCCCTTTGAGAGATCGTATTACTCATATGTCCTTACATGCACACCAGCTCGCCGGTATATAGACCTTGATTAGGTCATCAACCTATTGGTCTGCCAAATGTACATACTCAGACATATAGTAATACATCTATCTCTAGTCAGAGGATGCATGCCTATGTTGTGACAGTATTCAACGTAGGTCTTTGGTTATCTCGATCTCGTAAAGTCAACCCATTGACTTAACTAACCTGACACCTCTGAATCACTATTCCCATGCAGAGGACCTGCATCAAGAGGTCAGTCAGATATCAATCATATGAGATAGGATTGTCATCTCCTACTCAGACTGGAGATCATCACTTAATGATCATTTGATGATGCTTGATGAGTCATCTATCTAACTCCTTAGATATTCATCCAAGCACCAGCCTCTATGATCCATCCAATGAATCAACAGCTATATGATCATCAAGTTGGCCATGGTACATAACCCTTATTGTACAGGTTTCCTACAGGTTCAATCTTTGCCCTCAAAAATTTAATTCAATTCCCCATTCCCTTGCTACCCCTTCGAATCCATGGGCCCACATCTGACCTCCCCCCCTCGAAGCCCTCGTTCTCCTCCTTGGCGAGCAAATGGCAATCGATCAGGACCAACGCCGCCATGAAGCCCACATATTTCCGAGATGTGGAGATTGGTTAACTCTCAAGTGAATGGGCTTCAATAGTTTAGGAGCATAAAACCCCTTCTCTACTGCAGGCGCAGGGATTCACAAGGGGGTTCGGTGTGGCAGTGGCGAGTTGAGTTCTGGAATGGAACCACCTACCTTTTCCTCCCCTTCTTCGATCCTCAACTGGACGGTACAAGGAGGCTCCAGTGGAGGAGCACGTTCTCTGGCAAACGGGCATGAGGGGGTGATGGTGGGTCGACCCTCCCCTATTGAAGATGGAACATGGTTTCTTGTGTTAAGGGGGGCGTCTTCCAGCTGTGCTTCACGAATCTCAGACGATATAGCTGAATGCGAGGGAGATACCTCGGAGATTTACGATTCGACAGAGTTCTCCTTCTTCCTCCTATTCGTCCAGCTACTGGCGGTAACGAGGGGAGGGGTCTAGGACCACAGAGCAGGCGAGAAGCGGCAAACCACCTCGGACTTCCGTGTGGCTGCCCTTCGATGACGAGGCCATATTTGAACCCCCCGAGGATCCGGGTACCCGTTTACGCGCATCTCGCAATAATTCATTTACATGAGATCGCATTAAGTGACAGAAAAACAGGGAAATTTTTCGCGCGAATAATTTTCCACATGACATTCACAATCATAACCATAAGTTATTAGAACAATTGTCACCAAAATCTTATTTCATTAACTTCCATATATTTCACATGTACAAAGTCTGACAGTACATACAGTATATCCCAAAAATCTGACTGAAGAGAAAGAAACATAATACAATATAAATTGAACAAAAATTGGCACAAAATAAACCATACCATTGGGTATAAAATTTATCTCCTGAAATCATTAACCCGCTACTGTGCTAAAGGCTCCTTGCCTGCCATGCGTGCAAGGAAGAAAAGGCGTCAGCGGGTGCTGGTACTTCCCATAAGTTTATATAAAAATAACAGGCATTTATTATTTACAAAAGAAAGCAAGTAGAAAAGCGAGAACAACTCAAATTAAAGTTTAATTCTACTTGCAAATGTAAAAGGTTTCCAATTTCTAGTAAGCGCATCTCATGATCAGCCCTTATCCCAACATTTCCCACATAAACATATATCTATGGTAACTTATTGATCATAAGTACACATTTTTTTTCATATTACTGAGAGATCATATTCATGGATTTTGATGATGGGAAAGATGAGATAAGAAGACATAATGATTTATTAAATTATTAAGTCTAGTGGATAGTCTGTGGTCTTGGTTCATGTAAAACCTCACACTATGACTCTAAGACTTGGGGAAAGTATTAGGGTTGGGGTGTCTCCGTAGGCATGCGGTGTAGTATAATGCATCCTAACTAACTTCCCAACACGTCCACTAGCTTATTAAGATTTCGAATTCAGATTATAGTCACTTCCATTTACTCAACTTAAACTGTGATCTTTATAGGGATTTCAATACTGATTATAGTCACTTCTAATCATCTCAATTTTAATTGTGATTTCCTCTAAACCTTGACTGTAACTCTCTCTCTGATGTAACTCTCGATGATGTAGATATAGTTGTAGATATGGATGATCTGGATATAGAATCGCCAAGTCTGTTGGCGAAAGAAAACTCAAGCGGTGAAGAAGCCAACAAAAGGGCTCTTCCGTCTCGCCCCCTAATTGGAAGGACGGTCCAATAGAGGGATAGGTCTACTCCCAAACTACGCCACTGAGACGGGTGAGAGGGACTTCCCGGAAAAGTCACTCTAGAAAAACAGCCCGACCGGTAACGGGCAACCGAGCTCGTACGTAAAACTGAAAACCAAGGATCCCCCGCCTGGGTATCCTAAAAGACAGGGTCAGCGGAACCGGTCTAAAGTCGGGATCCCAACGAGGTGCAAAAACACTGCGAGCTCGCGTAAAAACCGTGTAAGAGACTGGGATCCTAGACCCGCGCACTTGGCGGCCGCTGCCCTAGCTGGGCTTCTTATTCTCCCGCCCAGTTGAGGGTCACCGCGCCCTCGCACGGTCAATTGTAAAAGTCACCATGACCGGCATTATTGATTATCGGTCATCATTGATTCAACATTTTCCCCCATGCCTTGATTTCTAAAACCTTCTTATGTCTCTCCTATAGATGACTTACAGATCTAGGCATTTGACATGATTTATCTTTAATGACGTATAGAAACTTGTATTTAAGAGTCAATTAATTGGGGATTTCTATTTAAGATGATTGTAAAGCCTTCTGCAACGTATATTGGTTGTTCCGACTATGATCTGCATGCATATACATATCATCCCGCATCTCCCTTGACTTGCTTTATACTTCTTTATGATTATTCCTTACATACAGAACTCTATTGGGTATGTATTAGCATTGCTCAATCTTCCTTGACATTCATATACTAAGCTCCTAAAGTATCAATACGCTCTAGGGCATTGGTGACAGACTATTGATGTGGTAAAATACACTAGATCTCCTATTACAAGATAATGATATAAGCATAATAAAATAAAATCGAGACCTGCAAAATTTTGATAGTATTTAATGGAATGATGATCTTCATATACAGAAAAGAAATCCTTATGAAGTGAGATAGACCCAAAACCACTTGAAGATCCCTCGAATAAATGCAACTCTTCTAATAGGTTCAGTGGCACCCTAAGAAACTAGCAACTCGATTTTGCATAATTTCTCTTCAAATTGACGTCATGCTTCTCTGCTAATTCGATTAAACTTAAGATGTTACTTATCCGAAAAATAATTATCTGTATACTGTTTCCATATTTTTACATGAATTGAGAACACCCAAGTATTATACTTTCCAACTCAATTTGAGAATCTAGTAAAGTCTAGGAAGTCCAATATTTTTATGTTATCTAGATAATGAGTCTATGTATTTTGTTGCTTTCGAATCCCCAAAAGTATTTAACTAAATATAATGATGAGCAAGGATTTCATTTTTTTAAGTAAAAGATTGGTATGTAATCTATATTGACATTTCCACCCTGGATCTCTACCTTAGCTTTCTCTTGGAAAATATCTACATTTTATTTTATAAATAGACTATATAAAAATTAATGTCATGTCATCAATAATTTGAGAACTTTTCCTATTATCCATTGTTGTGATATGTCTATCTTAATCTAGAGATATACTAATAATTACGAAAGATTTTAGAAGCTATAGATTAGTATAGCAGAATACTTAGTTTTTTGTAGAAAATGATCAAGCCTATAGTTATCCAGATGCAAAACATTCCACCAGTGTTCTCACACTGATGGCTAAATTCCAGTATAATTTGTTTAACAACAATAAACATTACCAACCACAACATCTATACAAAGTTGATTCAATTTAATTCTACATTGCAAATTTATGAAATATCATAATATTAGACTATGTAAAATATGGTTGTCCTAAATGAAGTTGAGATGGTATTTTCTCCATGATTTTGATCTGTTCTGGAATCCCATTAATTAATCTTTTGTTTTTTTTATTTATTAACTAAGTTATCACATAACCTCATGCATTCACTACCAAGGCAAGACAAGTCAATATATATATCCAAACTCCACCTTCACTGTTCATGCATGATCAATGATTATAGCAGCAGTAAAATATTATAACTTATCTTGAATCCAGGATCCTTAGAAATGTGTAAGGGCCTAAAAGTCATAAGTAAAACAACAATCCTTCCCTATAAACGTAAGTAATACCCATTCGTCGATATCAAAAAAAGTAATTTGTGCAGATCCTACTTATAGATGTCCTATGGTTTCCCCATCAAGAGATTTATACCATTAGAACACAACCAGGACTTAATTTGAGGATTTGGTGAATGATAACATTAAAAGATATATGAAGAGGAAATTTAGATCATACATGCATGGTAGCAAGAGATGGGGAAGGAGGTACTTTTTGATCTATAAAACTCATACAAGGCAGCAAAAGATAGAGAGGGAATGCACATGAATGGCAGCAAATAGAATGTATAGGGATGGTACCTTGGAGATCTCTAAATTGGAGGGGAAAAACATTGTATGCAACAACTCCAATGGCTGTTTGGAGGCTCCAGCAAGATCTTCTAACAATAGCTGTAGCAGAAAGCTCTTCCAAGTGAAGAAAGGGTAGCAACTTTGGTTGTTGTTCCACTGCCTGTAGCAGTAGCAGAAGCTTCCAGCTCAATTGAGTGCAGGTGATTGCATAATTTTGAGGGTGAAGAGACCCTCACGGCTGGAGATTAGGAGAGGAAAAGGGATAGTACCTAATTCCAGGTTTGCGACACAATTTGAACTCCAAATTGAACATGCAGGGCTGATCTTTTCATGGAGCAGCAATCCTTTTTGAGCTGTAGGTTGGCTATCTTAAGGAAGAACACAGCCAACCTTCGGCTGAAACTTGAGGGCAACGACAGAAAGGGAATATGACATGGGATGGGGAAATGGAAGAGGGATGGGAAGGAATATCTCGTTGGAAGAGAGGGCTGATATATATAGAGAGGGGAGAGGTCTATGTTTGAGCCAAGTGGAGAGGATTGAGTGCCACATGGGAGAGAATTGAGGGGCCGAGTGGGTGGTTCTGCACTCTTCACATATTTTGTTTTTAGCATGACTACTGTTACTGTAGAAGACCCAATTTTTTTCCCATAACCGAGTACACTGACGCTAGTTGATAATTAATCTAATTGATATATATATACATTAAAACTTTAATTAATCTAATTGATATATATGTATATGTTAAAACTTTCTTTACTTAACAAACATAAAGTTAAACCGTATTCATGCCTTGAGCGTCGGATTTCGACGTGAAATATCTTGTTTCGATCGTCTCAGAATGACGGTCAATATGAGTGTAATATTGCTATACTTCCGATCGAGTTTTGAATACCCGAAATTTTCGGATACGATTTTTGTTTAAGATTAAATTTTGTAATTTAAATTATCATATGACCTCCGATTGACGAACGGTTGATTCTGTTGGTCTTGTATCGTCGAATCGGATCTAATGACGGTCTCGATTCGTTTTGTGGTTTCCGAATTTACGTCGCGGCTTTTCCGCGACACGCATTACGATGGGACCGATTTTTGGTCGATTTCGTCCGAACGACTTTTGATTCATGATCAATTGGTCGTTTTAGGTTGTTTAGTATTGACCGACAACGTTAATGGGTTCATTGGACCCAAAATCGATCGAATTCGGGTTTGTTAGAACATGGATGTTACAAATATAAAAACCTCAAAGGGAGTCTCGTCCTCGAGACTCGAGTTAAGGTTATTAGGTGTCTTGTTGGAATTTCCTATGTCCATAAAAACCTCAAAAGGTTTTAAACCCATAAAAACCTCAAAGGGAAAACAAGTCATATATTTATCACATATCTAATTACAAAACTTGTTTTGATTATTACATCAGAAAAGCTGCGGGTATCGTGCCCGCATGTCGTCTTCGGTCTCCCACGTCTCTTCTTCGACGTCGTGTCGGTGCTACAACACCTTGACGAATGGAATCTCCTTGCTGTGAAGCCTCTTCACAGCACGATCAAGTATCTGGATCGGCTTCTCCTAATAAGTCAGATCAGGCTCCACGTCAAGATTCTCGTAGCTGATGATGTGTCGAGGGTCGTGCACATACTTCCTCATGTTGAATATGTGGAAGACATCGTGAATCGCTGATAGATGTGGAGGAAGGGTGATGAGCGATCCCGCACCCTTAGTTAATTCGGTCAAGTTAATGGTCCAAATTAATTTTAAGTGTTCGTTGCAGTCGGATGCGGGAGGTTGATCAAAAACCACTTAAGTCAGATGTTGGTCAATTTTAAGCGGTGATATTTTTTTACTTGGTGAAGTCCAAGGTCGATCTCAGGGAGGCAACTGTCTCCTTAGGTTGATTACAACAATTTACAAGTGTTTGATATTCGGGGAACAATTTTTTTGGTATTTTTAATTCCTATGCAGACATATGCAGACAATTCTTAGCCAATTCAAAGTCAAATTTAATTGATGTGTCAAACGAAGTCCAAAAATAATGAAAATTGGCCAGAAGATTATTTATGATGAAAATGACCTACACTAATTTTTTTTTTGGAATTTTTCGACTCAAAATAAATTTTCTGTGAATTAACAAACAGACAGAGTGATTTTCAGTGTTTAATTTTTAATAAATATCAAACCACAATTTCTCCAAGAACTAAAATTATCCTAGGAAGGTCTAATGATCAGGGACCTAGGAAAATTGACAGAACTTAAATTTATTGTGAAATGAATTAATTAAAATTAATTAAAGAAAATCACTAAACTATTTATTGAGGCCTCGTTATGCGTGCAAATGATATGAAATTTTTATGGAGTGTTGAAAATAATGTCCTTAAGGTACTGTGAATTTTTGGTGATTTTTGAAGGCACTGATATTTAATTAAAAATCAAAAGGCATCACTGGGCAAAATATGACACAAATGAACCAATTAATTCATTGATAATTCAATTAAGCCAACAAAAATCAGACACGTGTACAAACTGATAGAGGACAAAATTCTCAACAACTTGCAATTTTTAGAATTTCAAAATGATGAAAAATGCATGCTATGGACACGTGCAAACACAAGGGTGTAAATGCAATACTGGAAATTAAAAATTCAATAAGTAAATATGCTGACAGGGACTAAAATGCAATTACCTATAATATGCAGGACTTCTATGCAATTTTTCCACGAAGCACGTGCTCCTCACGTGTTGTCTGCTTCACAGGGGCCTTTTTGCAATTTGTGAAAGCTCCAGGGGCGTCGGTGCAAATAACCCAGGCAGCACGTGCTCCTCACGTGGGGCGGCCTAGGTTCGGAGGGCGTCGGAGGCTCGGAGTGAGGTTCGGGTCTTCTGGAGGCTCGGGCTAGCCTCGGAGCAGCTTCGGGTTACCCGAGCCTAGGCTTGGGAGGCCGAGGCTCGGATAAGACGACGTGGCGGCTTGAAGGCCCTTGGATCAAGATGAATCCAAGGGGTGTCGGTGAAGACGCGTGGCGGCGGGAGGATCGTCCGATCTGAGGTGTGATCGACGGTCGAGGACGAGGGCGGCGAAGGGACGCGTGGCGAGGCGAGGACCGTTTGATCAGATGATCGAACGGCGACTGCTTCTTCTCCTTCAACGGGCCTCCGCCGCCTGCGGAGGAGATGGCTGCGCTCCGGTGAAGGCTGCTGAGCTCTGCCTCGGCTGCCAAGCTCAGGTGATGAGCTCCGTCAGCTCCCACCGAGCTCGGAAGACTCGGAAGTGAAAGGCGAAGCCTCCGGTGGTCTCTGGATGACTGGAGGAGGGCTGGAGCTCTGAGTCGATGAAGCTCGAGGAAAGCTCCGACGAGGCTCCGGCCAATGATCAAAGGCGTACCTGCAAGTGTTAGACGTATAGCCGAGGCTCGTGCGTGCGTCTGTGGAAGTGATGGGAGTGATCGGAGAGGCCTGCGGCGAAGGGAGGTGGTCGGGTGTCGGAGCTCCGGCCAGGTGGTGGAGCTGTAGGTCGATGGCTGGTGAAATAGGGTATCTGAAGGTGTAAAGATGCCAGCGAAGATCAGAGCTTCATCGCGAAGCTCATCGGAGTGTCGAGGAGGCGCGGAGATGACCGTGGACGGCGAATAAAAGCGGAGAAAATAGAGGAAAAAGAAGAACAAGATCGGAGAAGAAATGGAGGGAGTTTCACCTGGGGATGGGGCCTCCTGCTTGAGGTCAAGGTCGTCGCTCGAGGGCCGGTGATCGCCCGAGCTCGTGCAGCGTCACGGAAGGCAGCTGCGACACGGCGGAGATGCCGTGGATCTCGCCGGAGAAGACGCCTGTCTTCGCTCGAAGAGACGGCCAATTGCTGTCACCAATTGAGAGCTCTGAGCTCGGGGGTTTCTCCTGGAGTGGCGGATGCGGATGAAGGTGGTCGGAGGGGGGGTATTTAAAGGGTGAAGGTGACGGCTGGAGTGGGTGAGTGGCGAAGTTGGTGGCTGTTGTGGGGCGAGTGTGGCGGAGATGGTGGTGTTTGAGGGAGCTGGCGAGGGAGAGGGACGAGTGGCGATGAACGTGGAGGTGATGGTGGTCGAAGAAGGTGGCTAGAGTGCGGCCAAGAATAGGAAGGGGCAGCCCCTCCCGCAAGGCGGAGATCGTGGGAGAGAGGGTTGCCAGAGGTAGGAGACGAGGTCCTGGCCGTTGGATCTCGTGATCCAACGGCCAGATCGAAGTGCAAAGGGACGTCTGGGATTAGATCAAGGATGCCCAGATGAAGGGTTCTGACGGGGGCCACGTGGCGCGTTGTAGAGCGGTGCGAGCGGATGGTTCAGATAAAAGGGGGGAAGTCGATCTGATGGTCGAGACTCGCTGGAAGGTGGGCGGCTGAGATGAGAGGATCGGGGGCGCGATCGAGCGGCGTAGATGACGCCACGTGGAGGGCTGAGAGTGCGGCGCTAACGGATGGTGGTGATGAGGAGTAGGAGATAATCGGACGGCTGAGGGAGTGAGCGCACGTGGTCACAGAGGGGCCGTTGGATCTGAGGCGCGATCCAACGGTGGGGGGCGAAGGCGGATCAGACAAAGGGCAGCGGGCCGCGTGGCGCAATCAGAGGGCGCCACGTGGCCTGCTGTGAATGGCTGGAAGGGAAAACACGTGTAGAGAGAAGAGGAGGCCGAATTTGGAAAAACTCAAAACATGAAAGTTGTAGATCTTGATGAGATCTACAAGTTTCATGTTGACCAAAGACGGAGATGAGGTCAAATATGGTACATAAATACAAGGATACATAAGTGTACATATGTAGTATACAAAATGACCCAGAAACCCAAGTTCCTCATACAAGCTCCAATTTCAATGAAATTAGTCTCATTTTGAAGGTCTTTTAATACGTAGTATTCTAAGAGTGAGTCGACCTAAGTAGGAGTTTGTATGCGGGCTTTATGTGTGTTTTAATGTACAAGGGTTCTCAGGATATTTGGGCTATTTTTCAAGGGTGATTTTTGGCATTCTTCCCTATATTATTAAGGAGTATATATATTATAGAGAGGAAGTTATTTGATGAAGAAGTATTTTACAGGGGATTTCTGGCTTTCTTATTTAAATGCAGATGAGCTGCTAAAATGCATGAATTATGGATGCATGCATGAGTGTTATTTATGCAAGATAAAAGGAAATATGCTTCTATTTTCTCGGGAACAAGGCTCTATTTTTGACTTTTGATGTGATGAATCACAGATTCATCAACCCCCTATACTTAAACCTTGCTCGTCCCCGAGCAACTAAATGAAATGCAAGAGTGAAATGATTTTGGGTTCCATACCAAGGTCATGAGCAAAAGTTGAAAATGGAGCCTGACTCGACCTTTGGGTTAATTGTGTGGCGGAACCTTATTTGGACCTGAACTTAAGACCTAACAGACTTCAAGTTCCACAAGTCTTCTATTCAAGACGCCTTAATAGTCAGGTCAGAACAAATCCTCAAACGCAAATTTCTGATGACTATGATTCTTACTTGTACTGTGTAAGTGAGATGTAACTCTCCACATCAGAAATGACTCGGAACCAGCCTCCTCTAACAAGGTAACTCAATAACCTGGTCCAGTAACTCTTTCCTCGAGGAGCGGGGTATTCCCTTCTAAGTTCAAGTGCGACCAACTCAAGAGGAGGGGGTAGAGAAAAGAATGGACGGTGGCCAGTGTAGCCACCTATCCCGGGATGCCTGACCAGTGTAGCCAAGTCATCCAGCTGCATTTTCCTTGCTAATATACATACTCCGACAGGTATCATTCTTTTTCTTGGACCTGTCTGATTTTTTTGGAGTTCTTTCTTGCATTTTTTTTTTTGGAACTATATTCAAGGTGCAGCATATACATCAGGAGTTTTTCCTCTTGAGCCAGTAGACTATCCCTCTTTTGAAGCATTATTGCAACCCACAGCATCCCGTCCTTAGCCTTCATCACCACTAGACCAAGTTGAGACGCACTTCCTTCACTATAAGAAGAAGAGAGGTTCCGCCTAGAAGTACTACCCTCATATGCTACCCCAAGTCAAAGGAAACTACCTCCTTACCACCTCATCAATGAAGAGCTATGTGCATTGTGCTTGTCCAAGTTAGGTCATTATCTAAAAGAATCCTGCGTATGCACGAGATATTCTACTTAGACTAGTCAAGATGACATGTGAACATAGACTTGTGGACTCAAAGAATTAAGTCTCTTGACCTGAGAAATCTTAACTCCAGTTCCTATAAGGTTCCTCTGAAATTAGGTGGATTAAGGTCAAATCAAGTCCATCCTCAATATCTACTCATAACTTGGTTCAGAACCCACTAGCTTTTCACTTTGCATATGCAGAAATATGCAGATGAGATGAGATGTCATGCTATGAAAATGCAGGACTCTTTTTATTATTATTTTTTTATGCAGGGATGATATGCAAGAGTAAATAAGAAGCCTTTATTTTTGTTTTATTTTTCTGGTATACAACAATTATTTACAAAAGTATGTTTTACAAGAATTTTACAACTTTTTATACAAGTATTATACATATAGTACATATTATACAAGTGTACAAAATTTTTTTTTTTTGTTTTTCGATTTTTACCCACCCGTAATTATTGCAAAATATATACAACAGTACGTGAAAGTACGAGCTATGGGTAAAGTATATATGTAATATATACACGCCCCCCTATACTTAGCGTGTGCTATGTCCTCAGAGCACGAAAGCGACTAAAAAGACATAGCTCGGGCTAAGCGTAGGAGAGCTAGAATAACAGAAGTATAGAAGTCGTCTCGCCCCCCTATACTTAGGCTCTGGCGGCCTAAGTGTAGAAGAAGATCAGAAATGGGGCGGACGAGGTTAAGAGGAGAAATGGAGGAGTATCAGTGCGGGCATTGGTCCCCCCTATACTTAGGCTTAGGTCAGCCTAAGTATCGGTAGGAAATGAGTATAAGGACCAATGTGATCTGGAGAATGTACAGTGAATCGACTCGGGTGACCCCTTCCCCCTATACTTAGGATCTGGTCATCCTAAGTACAATCCGAGATAATGATTCGATGATGTGGGGACGGGTTACTAGAATCGTGAAGGTAAGGATAGGATATACAGGAAGAATGATATATATACAGCTGAGTCGGTCTGAATCTTTTGAAGATGCTGCTGATGGCTGGAGTTCATTGCTGCAAGGTCTCATACGCGGCTTGAGATGTATCTGCTGTATCTGTCTCGCATATGAATACAATCTCCTCCACATGGACTAACTGTTCATTGGATTCGATGAAGTGCTTCAACAGCTGCCCATTTACTAGGAATGTCGGTGCGTCATTTGCGAGATCTGAGATCTCGACACATCCACTATCATGCACCGTTCGGACAACGAATGGTCCCGTCCATTTAGACTTTAGTTTGCCTTGGAAAGTCTTCAGCCTGGCATTGAACAACCATACCTTCTGTCCAGGAACAAAGGTCTTTCGTCTGATATATCTATCGTGCCAACGCTTTACCTTGTCCTTGTACACCACACTGTTGTCGTATGCTCGGTTTCTGACTTCCACAAGCTCATTCAGATCCATGTCTCTTTGTTTCTGGCCTAGGTGTGTGTTCCAGTTGACCTTCTTTATTGCCCATTCTGATTTGTGCACTAACTCTGCGGGCAAATGGCACGGCTTTTCGAATACCATTCGGAATGGGGAGGTGCCTAACGGAGTCTTGTAAGCCGTCCTATACGCCCAGAGGACTTGATCCAAGATCTGAGACCAGTCCTTCCTGTCTGGGCGGACGAGCTTTTGCAATATGGTTTTCACCTCCCTATTCGACACCTCAGCCATACCATTGGTTTGTGGGTGGTAAGGACTAGCGACACGGTGTTCGATGCCGTAGTCCTTCAGGAGTTTCTTCACCTCCCGATTCACAAAGTGGCTACCCCCATCTGATATCATCATTTTGGGGATCCCGAACCTAGAGATTATGTGCTCTCTGGTAAATTTACAGACAGTCCTGCTGTCTGCGGCTCGGGTCGGGATAGCCTCCACCCATCTGGATAGATAGTCAATCGCAAGGAGGATGTATTCAAACCCGTGGCTGACAGGGAATGGGCCCATGAAATCTATGCCCCAGGCGTCAAAGACATCACAAATGATGACCGGCTGCATTGGCATTTCATCCTTGGAACCAACGGTTCCTCCCATCCTCTGGCAAACTGGGCACGACTTCGCGAAGGCGGTGGCATCGCGAAACAGAGTCGGCCAGTAAAAGCCACATTGAAGTACCTTCCATGCGGTCCTCTTCCCGGAGTGGTGTCCTCCTGCCTCTAAGCTATGGCATAAAGAAAGGACACTCTGGTATTCCTCCTGAGGAATACAACGTCTCCAGACACAATCCGGTCCTTCAAAGAAAAGGATCGGATCCTCCCAATGGTAGTGTCTAGCGTCCGACTTTAATCGGTCAATTTGGCTCTTGGGCCAATCCTCGGGAACTTTCTTGGAGACAAGATAGTTCACGATATTGGCATACCATGGGAGTGAGTCGATAACAAAAATCGACTCGTCAGGGAAGGAGTCTCGAATTGGGGAAACCTCGGAAGTATTAAGATCTTCGAGACGAGAGAGATGATCGGCTACTACGTTCTTCTTTCCAGGTTTATCACGGATGTCCAAATCAAACTCCTGGAGAAGTAAAATCCAATGAAGAAGACGCGCCTTCGCGTCCTTCTTCTCCATTAAATATCGTAGTGCCGTGTGGTCTGTGAACACAGTTACCTTGGATCCAATTAAATGAGATCTGAATTTGTCCAAGGCAAACACTACCGCAAGCATTTCCTTTTCGGTAACTGTATAGTTACGCTGAGCAGAATCAAGCACTTTGCTTGCGTAGTGAATTGCAAACGGGACGCCATCTCTTCTTTGTCCCAATACAGCCCCCACAGCATAATCTGAGGCGTCCGTCATGATCTCAAAAGGGAGAGACCAATCTGGGGCTTGTAAGATGGGTGCGTCCATGATCATTCCTTGTAACCGCTTGAAGGCCTCAAGACACTTGTGATCGACAATAAACTCCGCGTCTTTGCCTAAAAGCTCAGTTAGCGGCCGGGCAATCTTAGAAAAATCCTTTATAAATCTCCGATAAAATCCGACATGCCCGAGGAACGACCGCAACTGCCGTACGTTGGTTGGTGGCTGGAGTCGTCTGATCACGTCCACCTTGGCAGGGTCAACCTCCATTCCTCTCTTGGAGATGACATGCCCCAACACTATGCCCTCCGTCACCATAAAGTGACTTTTCTCCCAGGAGAGCACCAGATTGACCTCACAACATCTTTTGAGGACTCGGTCCAGATTCCTAAGGCAGGAATCAAAGGAGTCGCCGTGGACCGAGAAGTCATCCATGAAGACTTCCAGGAATTCGCCGACCATTTCGGCGAATACAGCAATCATACACCTTTGAAAAGTACCTGGAGCATTGCATAGCCCAAAAGGCATGCGCCTGAAAGCATAGGTACCAAAGGGGCATGTGAACGTGGTCTTTTCCTGGTCCTCTGGAGCTATGGCTACTTGATTGTAGCCCGAGAACCCATCAAGAAAACAAAAGAATTCTTTCCCCGCTAGTCTTTCTAAAATCTGATCAATAAATGGTAGGGGGAAATGATCCTTTTTCGTCGCGGCATTCAGGCGTCTGTAATCCACACAGACGCGCCACGACGTAGGTACTCTTGTCACGATCTCCTCTCCGTCCTCATTGGTGGTCGTCTGAATTCCCGACTTTTTCGGGACAACATGGATTGGGGCCACCCACTTAGAATCGGAGATTGGATAAATGAAACCCGCGTCGCACCATTTTTCTATCTCTTTCTTCACAACCTCTCGTAGATTTGGATTCAATCGACGTTGGAATTCACGAGAGGGTTTGGCTTCGTTTTCCAAATATATATGGTGCGAACACAGAGCGGGATTTATCCCATGGAGATCGGAAATGCTCCAGCCTATTGCCTTGCGGTTCTTCTCCAGGATCTCTAGCAAGCGAGATTCCTGCTCCTCGGTCAATTGCGAACTGATAATGACCGGAAATTTCTTGTCTTGTCCCGCAAGGAAGGCATATTTCAGGGTTGTGGGTAAGGGTTTGAGCTCAGGGATGGTATGATCGTCTAAGAAGTCTGGCTCAATCTGTTCTGGTTCGGTGTTGGAAGTGGCTGGATCCTGTTCTGCAGCGGCTGCCACCAAGCTCGGTTCTGGAGTCGGATCGTCAAAGGTCTCCATGCAATCGGCAAACGCCTCGTCCGACTCGTCATCCTCATCTTCCGATTGTCCTAAGGATGTAAGGATTGACAGGCCCACTTGGGCCTCTGTGTCATCGAAGATGTAGGGCGATGCAGGCTCAGAGCTGTACTCGTTCCTGAATATCTCGCAGACTGACTCATGCACTGGATCATCTTCAAAGGAGATGGACACATCGGTGCTGGCTGGGTTCTGTCTCCATGGCCCAACTAAGTCTACATGTTCACGGTCTGTTTCGAGAGAAGAGTACTCGGTGCTGGATTCGGAGTCTGGTCTCTGCCATCTTGTCTGCTTCATCTCTAGTTCCTCATCTCCGCCTGGAGTTTGGAACTGAATTCTCCCATTCTTATAATCGAATAGGGCCCCTGCTGTTCTGAGGAAGGGCCTACCCAAAATGATCTGGGAATCTCTCCAATTACGAGGGGTTTCCATATCGAGGATAGTAAAGTCCACCATGTATTCCTGCCCCTCGACTTTGATCACAATGTTCCTTAACTCTCCTTGGGACTTCTTAGTGGATTTGTCTGCAAACTGAAGAATAGCTCTAGATTTCCTAAGAGGTCCGAGATTGAGCCGCTCATAAAGGGCTGTGGGCATCAAGTTGATCGAGGAACCATTGTCCAGGAGAGTGCGTGCAAACGCGATGTCATCAACATGACTCACTACATAGTGTGCACCCATGTCTCTTCGTTTTCGAGGAAACGAGTTCTTTATTGCACAAGTTGTGGCTACTGACAGGACGTGTTTCTCAACACGGCTTTTGGTTTTCCTGCTAACCCTAGTAGGTGTGCATCTCACCTTAAGGTATTTTTGGAATGCAGGGGTCATTTCCACGAACTTGTCAAAGGGTATTGTGACCTTGATATGTTTGTTACAAAACTCAGCCATCTCAGGGTCATCTTTTTGGATTTTTTTGTTTTTCTTCTTCCCACCCTTGAGAGCTTGGGGGAAAGGGATTATTAACTCAGATTCTGGAACTGAAATATCTTCATTAGCTGCTGAAACTGAGTTCTGAACAAGACTCTGACTCGGACTTTTATACAGACTCTGACTCTGACTTTGACGAAAAGGGAAATGCTTGGGCGAAACCGGTGATGCGTCTTCCGCTTCTTCTGGCTGGTCCTCCTCAGATGGAGGTGCGGGCTCATCGGTGTCGTCGGACTCTGGATGACTACGGGGCTGGTGCTTCGAGGACTCAGATGTCCTCTTCTTCTGCTGGTGGTGGTGGTGCTCCTCCTCTTCCTCCTCCGAATTCTCCTCAGGTCGAATTTCGGAGGTTCCTTCCTGTTGTGCCCGTGCCCGATCAGGTATGGTCACGGTCCTTCCGCTCCTGAGGGACATATGGTTAACATTATCATACGAAGGGATCTCATGTTCAGATAAATAATTATCTGAATAGTATACCTGATCTCGGGGTCGGTTCTGGCCTTGATGTATGCTATTTGGGTTGGCCTGAACCTGTGCGGGAATTGGAGTCCTTGGCACCATTTGTTGATCCTGAGCACGAGAGACCCGATTGATGTCGGTTCTCATGTCCAGGTAGTCGTTCTGCATCTGCTGAACCCTATCAGACAGGGTCTGGATCGCCAAGGTGAGGGACTCCAATTCGGTGGGCTGGGCTAGCTGCTGAGCGGATGCGGTTCTGAACTGGCCCTGCTGGCCGTGCCGGTACTGCTGCTGATGGGGCGGTGCTGGCCCCTGCTGGTAGGTGCGCTGCTGCGGCTGGTACCCTTGTTCTGGCCTGGACTGATATCGCGGGATTGTGACGGGCCTGGTCTCTTGGTAGACTGGGGTTGGGCGGTGTGCCTGGTCCTTCCCCATCTCGATTTGCCGGACTAGTGGGTCGCGGCTATACCAGAGCCCGTTGATTTCGTAAACGGGCGGAGGCTCCTCGTACTCTGTCTCAACGGGTGGGGGTGCATGATGGTTCTGCTGGGTGTAAGTCTGATCCCAGCTGCTCTGAGACCCTGGTGCCTGTTCCTGTACAAGATGGACTCGATGTACAGGTACAGGTGGTGCAGAAGGGGTGGGTAGCTTAATCCTGGCTACCTTTTCAGAGAGTTCCTCCACTTTCTTGGGAAGGCTCGAAAGAGACTCCATCTCCGCGACTCTCTTGTGGATCTGCTCGACCATAGTAAGCTTGTCTGCAATCATCCCCATGCTGGGGATGAGGTCCTCTGTCAGATCTGCAACAGTCCTTTTAGTTGTCTCGTTGGATAGAATCGAGGGAGACAACTGATAGGCCCTTGTGGCCTGTGACCTGCCGGTTTCTGCCATCTGCTCTAGGATTTTCAATACGGTGTGCTCGTTCTTGTTCAGATAGCTTCCTCCGCAGGCGGCGCTGACTAACCCCTGCATCTCTGGGGTTAGGCCGCAGAACAGGGTCTGGACTAAGATTGCCTTAGAAATGCCGTGGCATGGGCATTTCTGTACTAAGTCATTGAACCTGTCCCACGCCTCGTGGAACGGTTCGCAGGGTCCTTGGGCGAAGCTGGCAATCTTCGTTCGCATCTGATTGGTTCTACTGAGTGGGTAGAACTTCTTCAAGAAGAGGTCCTTGAACTGCATCCAGGTAGTACAGACCACCCCTAGGTTTTTCAGCCAATGTGCAGCATTATCTCCTAAGGCAAACGGGGTGGCTTTTAGTCGGATATAATCTTGGCCAACATTGGGATGGCTCAGATTATTGCAGACTAGTTCGAAGTCACGGAGGAAAGTGTACGGCTCTTCGCTTAGGTTTCCGTTGAACTTCGGCAGCAGGCTAAGGAAGTGGGGCTTCAACTCGAATGCCTGGTCGGGAACTGCAGGTGCTAGCCAATTCTGGATTTCGTTCTCCGCCGGGTTATAGGTATCGACCATTGGTCGGTCGATCCCTTCAGCTACTATTATCCGCCCCATTCGTGCAGTGAGATCAGCATTTTTCTGTTCAGCTTCAGCAAGGCGTCTTAGAATCTGTCTCATCTGGTCCTCATCAGGCGGCATCTTTGGTGGCATTTCTTCCTCTACTTCTGGGGATTGGAAAATAAGGTCGGTGTTAGAGGTTGAATCAAGGAAGGGATAACCGAGGCAATGATCTTCCTCGGTAATCTCAGAGGAGATACAAGGGTTGGTTTGAGAGTAACCACCCTGAGCAGGAGGGAACCAGGACTCAAGAGGGTCATGAGTCCTGGGTGGTCCAAGGTGCGCTCGGACCGGAAAAGACGAGTTACGTGGGGGACTCATAGAGAGATTAGTGAACGGTGCGTCGAGATCTCCCCGGTTACTCATCTTGGTGAAGCAAGAAGAAGATAGGATTTTACTCCTACCTGAAGCAAGCACAAGATCAATCCAAGACCCTGGATTCACACTCAACACAGTGAAGGACTCAAAGTTGAGTCCAATTTATCTTGTAGTTTTTAAGTGTGATTTTCAAGCAAATCTAGCAAGGATTACGCGGCCTAGAGGGAAGTCGGCTCAGAGCCGGATGCGTCTTCCCTGTCTATCCTGTCGTCTAAGATACCGCCGCTCCTTCCTTTCTTCGCTCCTATCCCAAGCCGATGGACTCAGTGACCATGCCCCTATCTACCTGCAAGCAGGCGGAGGCTGACAAGGCCGGAACTTCGCCCCGGAGGGTTACTGGCAGCTTGTCGCGAAGTACCGCAATTTCGCCCCTATCTACCTGAGACAGGCGGAGGCTACTTGGTACTAGTCAAAGAATCTGAAAATATTCGGCTCGTGATATTTGCTAGGATCAGTTAGAACGTGATATGGAAGACGGGGATTTGGGCTCTACCTTAGGGTGTTCACACACACTCAGGTACCCTCACTCAGCCTGAAAACAAGGTCGGGGATTAGTCTCCCGCAAACAATTTTCAGCTTTTATTCCCTTTTTATGGTCAATACTGTTAGCAGTCCCGGTTTTAAAGTTAGGTTATCACTGTAATTAATCACCACAAAGCACGCCTATCGTACAGTCCCAATCTCCTTTTTAATTAAGTGAGAAAATCAGAGAGGGGAATCGAGAAAAGCCGATGCAAGGTTGAAATCAATGATGCGTATGCTAAGTAAAGAGTACTTATAGTGATCCCTTCGCTTGTTGATGCAGGATGCTATACAGAATTGAAAACTCTACCCTACATGCAAATGCAAGCGATGAAAGCCGCTCCTAGACAGGCAGTTCTATTAACGTGAAGAACGGTTTAATTTGAACTAAGTCCTGCGGTCTAGGTGCGTCTATTAAGTGTGTTGTGTGGTCCTATTGATTACGAGCACAAACAAGTCCTAGAGTGGCTCGAGGAGCCGCTAGTGCAAGCTAAATTATCAATCAACCACACAGCACACGGGACACGGTTTTCCACTATATTTACACGCGCGAGATCCCAAACGGGAACCGCTGGAAATAATGCAAAAGAAAAATAATTAAAAAGAATACAATGCCTCTCTTTCTCTCCACACAATCTAAATGCTAAGTCCTCGAAGCGTCGCCGACTCCTCGCGGTCCTCGCACAAAAATTAAATGAAGGTCAGAGAGTGACACAAAAATAATGCAAAGGAAATAAATGAGAGAAATAATCACAAGAAAAACCGGGGGTCAGACTACCCGGGGATTAGAAGATCAAACACTCAAAAATATGATGTAAATTAACCTAAGCCGTGCCTCCCCGGCAACGGCGCCATTTTGATGAGCGATCCCGCACCCTTAGTTAATTCGGTCAAGTTAATGGTCCAAATTAATTTTAAGTGTTCGTTGCAGTCGGATGCGGGAGGTTGATCAAAAACCACTTAAGTCAGATGTTGGTCAATTTTAAGCGGTGATATTTTTTTACTTGGTGAAGTCCAAGGTCGATCTCAGGGAGGCAACTGTCTCCTTAGGTTGATTACAACAATTTACAAGTGTTTGATATTCGGGGAACAATTTTTTTGGTATTTTTAATTCCTATGCAGACATATGCAGACAATTCTTAGCCAATTCAAAGTCAAATTTAATTGATGTGTCAAACGAAGTCCAAAAATAATGAAAATTGGCCAGAAGATTATTTATGATGAAAATGACCTACACTAATTTTTTTTTTGGAATTTTTCGACTCAAAATAAATTTTCTGTGAATTAACAAACAGACAGAGTGATTTTCAGTGTTTAATTTTTAATAAATATCAAACCACAATTTCTCCAAGAACTAAAATTATCCTAGGAAGGTCTAATGATCAGGGACCTAGGAAAATTGACAGAACTTAAATTTATTGTGAAATGAATTAATTAAAATTAATTAAAGAAAATCACTAAACTATTTATTGAGGCCTCGTTATGCGTGCAAATGATATGAAATTTTTATGGAGTGTTGAAAATAATGTCCTTAAGGTACTGTGAATTTTTGGTGATTTTTGAAGGCACTGATATTTAATTAAAAATCAAAAGGCATCACTGGGCAAAATATGACACAAATGAACCAATTAATTCATTGATAATTCAATTAAGCCAACAAAAATCAGACACGTGTACAAACTGATAGAGGACAAAATTCTCAACAACTTGCAATTTTTAGAATTTCAAAATGATGAAAAATGCATGCTATGGACACGTGCAAACACAAGGGTGTAAATGCAATACTGGAAATTAAAAATTCAATAAGTAAATATGCTGACAGGGACTAAAATGCAATTACCTATAATATGCAGGACTTCTATGCAATTTTTCCACGAAGCACGTGCTCCTCACGTGTTGTCTGCTTCACAGGGGCCTTTTTGCAATTTGTGAAAGCTCCAGGGGCGTCGGTGCAAATAACCCAGGCAGCACGTGCTCCTCACGTGGGGCGGCCTAGGTTCGGAGGGCGTCGGAGGCTCGGAGTGAGGTTCGGGTCTTCTGGAGGCTCGGGCTAGCCTCGGAGCAGCTTCGGGTTACCCGAGCCTAGGCTTGGGAGGCCGAGGCTCGGATAAGACGACGTGGCGGCTTGAAGGCCCTTGGATCAAGATGAATCCAAGGGGTGTCGGTGAAGACGCGTGGCGGCGGGAGGATCGTCCGATCTGAGGTGTGATCGACGGTCGAGGACGAGGGCGGCGAAGGGACGCGTGGCGAGGCGAGGACCGTTTGATCAGATGATCGAACGGCGACTGCTTCTTCTCCTTCAACGGGCCTCCGCCGCCTGCGGAGGAGATGGCTGCGCTCCGGTGAAGGCTGCTGAGCTCCGCCTCGGCTGCCAAGCTCAGGTGATGAGCTCCGTCAGCTCCCACCGAGCTCGGAAGACTCGGAAGTGAAAGGCGAAGCCTCCGGTGGTCTCTGGATGACTGGAGGAGGGCTGGAGCTCTGAGTCGATGAAGCTCGAGGAAAGCTCCGACGAGGCTCCGGCCAATGATCAAAGGCGTACCTGCAAGTGTTAGACGTATAGCCGAGGCTCGTGCGTGCGTCTGTGGAAGTGATGGGAGTGATCGGAGAGGCCTGCGGTGAAGGGAGGTGGTCGGGTGTCGGAGCTCCGGCCAGGTGGTGGAGCTGTAGGTCGATGGCTGGTGAAATAGGGTATTTGAAGGTGTAAAGATGCCAGCGAAGATCAGAGCTTCATCGCGAAGCTCATCGGAGTGTCGAGGAGGCGCGGAGATGACCGTGGACGGCGAATAAAAGCGGAGAAAATAGAGGAAAAAGAAGAACAAGATCGGAGAAGAAATGGAGGGAGTTTCACCTGGGGATGGGGCCTCCTGCTTGAGGTCCAGGTCGTCGCTCGAGGGCCGGTGATCGCCCGAGCTCGTGCAGCGTCACGGAAGGCAGCTGCGACACGGCGGAGATGCCGTGGATCTCGCCGGAGAAGACGCCTGTCTTCGCTCGAAGAGACGGCCAATTGCTGTCACCAATTGAGAGCTCTGAGCTCGGGGGTTTCTCCTGGAGTGGCGGATGCGGATGAAGGTGGCCGGAGGGGGGGTATTTAAAGGGTGAAGGTGACGGCTGGAGTGGGTGAGTGGCGAAGTTGGTGGCTGTCGTGGGGCGAGTGTGGCGGAGATGGTGGTGTTTGAGGGAGCTGGCGAGGGAGAGGGACGAGTGGCGATGAACGTGGAGGTGATGGTGGTCGAAGAAGGTGGCTAGAGTGCGGCCAAGAATAGGAAGGGGCAGCCCCTCCCGCAAGGCGGAGATCGTGGGAGAGAGGGTTGCCAGAGGTAGGAGACGAGGTCCTGGCCGTTGGATCTCGTGATCCAACGGCCAGATCGAAGTGCAAAGGGACGTCTGGGATTAGATCAAGGATGCCCAGATGAAGGGTTCTGACGGGGGCCACGTGGCGCGTTGTAGAGCGGTGCGAGCGGATGGTTCAGATAAAAGGGGGGAAGTCGATCTGATGGTCGAGACTCGCTGGAAGGTGGGCGGCTGAGATGAGAGGATCGGGGGCGCGATCGAGCGGCGTAGATGACGCCACGTGGAGGGCTGAGAGTGCGGCGCTAACGGATGGTGGTGATGAGGAGTAGGAGATAATCGGACGGCTGAGGGAGTGAGCGCACGTGGTCACAGAGGGGCCGTTGGATCTGAGGCGCGATCCAACGGTGGGGGGCGAAGGCGGATCAGACAAAGGGCAGCGGGCCGCGTGGCGCAATCAGAGGGCGCCACGTGGCCTGCTGTGAATGGCTGGAAGGGAAAACACGTGTAGAGAGAAGAGGAGGCCGAATTTGGAAAAACTCAAAACATGAAAGTTGTAGATCTTGATGAGATCTACAAGTTTCATGTTGACCAAAGACGGAGATGAGGTCAAATATGGTACATAAATACAAGGATACATAAGTGTACATATGTAGTATACAAAATGACCCAGAAACCCAAGTTCCTCATACAAGCTCCAATTTCAATGAAATTAGTCTCATTTTGAAGGTCTTTTAATACGTAGTATTCTAAGAGTGAGTCGACCTAAGTAGGAGTTTGTATGCGGGCTTTATGTGTGTTTTAATGTACAAGGGTTCTCAGGATATTTGGGCTATTTTTCAAGGGTGATTTTTGGCATTCTTCCCTATATTATTAAGGAGTATATATATTATAGAGAGGAAGTTATTTGATGAAGAAGTATTTTACAGGGGATTTCTGGCTTTCTTATTTAAATGCAGATGAGCTGCTAAAATGCATGAATTATGGATGCATGCATGAGTGTTATTTATGCAAGATAAAAGGAAATATGCTTCTATTTTCTCGGGAACAAGGCTCTATTTTTGACTTTTGATGTGATGAACCACAGATTCATCAAAGGGCTACTCGGTAGGCCACTTTCCCCACTCTCGCAAGAATCTCAAACGAACCTACATATCGCGGTGCGAGCTTGCCACGAACACCGAATCTCTGCACTCCCTTCATGGGAGATACACGAAGAAATACCCAATCTCCCACCTGTAATTTACAGGGATGTCATTAGTATGTGATTATTTAGATGTCATACATATGTTATAATTGAATGGATGAAGAGGAAAGATTGGATTACATGGAACTCCAAATCTCTTCTCCGACGGTCTGCATAGCTCTTCTGGCGGCTTTGTACCGTCAGAAGCCTCCGTCTCACAAGATCAACAGCTCTTGCAGTCTCCTCCAAGAGATCTACGGAATAAAGAGCATGATCACCTACCTCACGCCAACTGAGGGGTGTGAGGCATCTCCACCCGTATAGGGCTTCGAACGGTGCCATGCCTATACTGGAATGATAGTTGTTGTTGTACGTGAATTCCACCAAAGGCAAATGGTCCTTCCAGGACCCTTTCCATTCCAAAGTGCATGCGCGAAGTAGATCCTCAAGCGTCTGAATGGTGCGTTCACTCTGCCCGTCTGTCTGCGGATGATAAGCAGAACTCATCTTCAGCTCTGTCTGTAGTGCTGACATGAAATGATGCCAATAATGAGATGTAAATCTCGAATCCCTGTCAGACACCACCTCTCGTGGTATACCATGCAGCCTGATAATGTTCTGCACATAGAGTTTAGCCAATCTGGATGGAGTGTAAGTCGTGTTGACAGGTATGAAATGGGATGACTTGGTCAACCTATCAACAACGACCCACAGGGAATCATGGCCACCTGGTGTCTTGGTCAATCCTGTGACAAAACCCATAGAAATGCTCTCCCATTTCCACTCAGGAATGGGGAGAGACTGCAGTAGTCCTGGTGGTCTCCTGTGCTCAGTCTTGACCATCTGACAGGTCATGCATCTGCTAACATGTAGCGCCACATCGCGCTTCATTCCATCCCACCAGAAATGTCAACGCAAATCACGGTACATCTTCGTGCTACCTGGATGGATAGATAACCGTGAACCGTGTGCCTCATCCAGAATGTCTTTACGAAGCTGCTTGTCATTGGGTACAACGACTCGACCCGCCTTCCATAAAATAGACTTCGTCACAACAAAATCATCAACATCGTCCTTGACGGCGCGCATGTATCTATCTCGAATCCAAGGATCTGTCTTCTGTCCCTCTACAATACGATCCCAAAGACTGCTGTATCGTGGAGGAACGACGGTAGAAATGGATGCGCTCTCCTGAGGATGCCAATCTGTCAAAGATGCAAGCATATCCCATGTATATAACCAGTTTGCCGTACCATCAGCATGTGCTCTCCTGCTAAGTGCATCGGCTACCACGTTTCCCTTACCAGGATGGTAAGAGATCGTGCAATCATAATCCTTCAGTAGCTCGAGCCATCTGCGCTGCCTCATGTTCAGCTCCTTCTGATCAAAGATGTACTTCAGTTTCTTATGATCAGTGAAAATATCGAAATTCACCCCATAAAGATAGTGGCGCCAGATCTTCAGAGCGAAGACTACTGCCGCCAATTCCAAATCGTGTGTGGGGTAGTTCCGCTCATGCGACCTCAATTGTCGTGATGCATAAGCAATCACCTATCCTCTCTGCATCAACACTGCTCCTAGACCTTCTCCAGATGCATCTGTGTATACCACATAGTCCTGAGTGCCCGAAGGAAGAGCAAGAATAGGTGTCGTAGTCAATCTCTCCTTCAGTGTACTGAAGACCTGCTCACAAGAATCGTCCCAAATGAATGGAACTCCCTTCTGCGTCAATCGTGTTTAATGGACGGACGATGCGTGAAAATCCATTGACAAAGCGTCTGTAATAGCCCGCTAATCCGAGGAAGCTCCGAATCTGCGTGACAGTCTTGGGCTGCTCCCAAGATATAACTGCATCTATCTTCGCAGGATCAACTGCAATGCCTGCTCCCGAAATGACATGCTCGAGAAACGAGATCTGGGATAACCAGAACTCACACTTACTCAACTTAGCATATAGCTTGTCCTCTCGCAATGTATCTAAGATGATCCGTAGATTATTGGCATGATCACATTCATTTCGTGAATATATGAGCACATCATCGATGAATACCACTACAAATTTGTCCAAGTATGGACGGAAGATCCTGTTCATCATATCCATGAAAGCCGCAGGTGCATTGGTGAGCCCAAACGGCATCACCACAAACTCGTAGTGTCCATAGCGAGTCTTGAAGGCTGTCTTCGGAATATCCGACTCGCGAATCCTCAGCTGATGATAGCCTGAGCGAAGATCGATCTTCGAGAAAACCGAAGATCCTTGGAGCTGATCGAATAAATCATCGATGCGCGGCAAAGGATAACGGTTCTTCATCGTTCTCTTGTTTAGCTGCCTGTAATCGATGCACAGTCTCATGGATCCATCCTTCTTCTTAACAAATAGAACCGGAGCACCCCAAGGTGAAGTGCTCGATCTCACGAATCCCAAGTCGAGTAATTCCTGTAACTGCACCTTCAGCTCCCGCAACTCAGCTGGTGCCATACGGTAAGGAGCCATCGAGATCGGCTGGGTGTCTGGTAGTAATGTGATCTCGAACTCGATCTCTCTGTCAGGAGGTAGTCCTGGTAGCTCATCAGAAAAAAAACATCTGGATATTCAGATATTACTCGGATGTCCTGTATCAAGATCCTGATCAGACACCTCCCGAACAAATGCAAGGTAAGAATCGCAACCCTGATCAACAAGTCGTTGAGCTCGCAATACTGAAATGTACTCCATGGTGGAGTCATGTATAGTACCCTCAAAAGTAAACTCGAGTAGACCTGGAATTCTGAAGACAACAGTCTTCTTAAAGCAATCAACAAGTGCATGATGAGTAGATAGCCAATCCAAGCCCAAAATCAAGTCGAACTCATCAAGCCGTAGGAGTAGACAATCTGTGAGCATCTCGTGTCCGCCAATCAATACGGACAAGTGCCTGACTAGCAGAGAAATGACAAACAACTGGCTACCTGGTCCTCAGATGTGATATGGAGAAGAGAGAGTCTCTGCGACTCTTCCTAAAGAAGAAACTAGTATCGAAGAAAGAAAAGAATGCGTCGCGCCAGAATCAAATAGAACATGGAAAGGTCGATAAGAGTTGTCAGTATGTGTGCTAGTTGGTTAGTCATCTCCTGGTCTGGTCGGGATGACATGGCTTTACATGAGAACCATAACTAGTCATAGAATTTTATTGTTCGCAGATAATATGACATGCTTTTTCTCTTCTTGGCATATAATATGAATATTAATGAAAATGGTGACATCTGTGGTGATTGAATCTGAATGTCATATTTCCGTTTTTGGACTCACGACAAGTCGGAAGACTGTCGCTATCCGAGAACTTAATGCGATTGGAATTGAAATACTGTGAATGTGAGTATCAGGGTACCACTGCTCTGATACCAAATTTGAACCCCCCGAGGATCCGGGTACCCGTTTACGCGCATCTCGCAATAATTCATTTACATGAGATCGCATTAAGTGACAGAAAAACAGGGAAATTTTTCGCGCGAATAATTTTCCACATGACATTCACAATCATAACCATAAGTTATTAGAACAATTGTCACCAAAATCTTATTTCATTAACTTCCATATATTTCACATGTACAAAGTCTGACAGTACATACAGTATATCCCAAAAATCTGACTGAAGAGAAAGAAACATAATACAATATAAATTGAACAAAAATTGGCACAAAATAAACCATACCATTGGGTATAAAATTTATCTCCTGAAATCATTAACCCGCTACTGTGCTAAAGGCTCCTTGCCTGCCATGCGTGCAAGGAAGAAAAGGCGTCAGCGGGTGCTGGTACTTCCCATAAGTTTATATAAAAATAACAGGCATTTATTATTTACAAAAGAAAGCAAGTAGAAAAGCGAGAACAACTCAAATTAAAGTTTAATTCTACTTGCAAATGTAAAAGGTTTCCAATTTCTAGTAAGCGCATCTCATGATCAGCCCTTATCCCAACATTTCCCACATAAACATATATCTATGGTAACTTATTGATCATAAGTACACATTTTTTTTCATATTACTGAGAGATCATATTCATGGATTTTGATGATGGGAAAGATGAGATAAGAAGACATAATGATTTATTAAATTATTAAGTCTAGTGGATAGTCTGTGGTCTTGGTTCATGTAAAACCTCACACTATGACTCTAAGACTTGGGGAAAGTATTAGGGTTGGGGTGTCTCCGTAGGCATGCGGTGTAGTATAATGCATCCTAACTAACTTCCCAACACGTCCACTAGCTTATTAAGATTTCGAATTCAGATTATAGTCACTTCCATTTACTCAACTTAAACTGTGATCTTTATAGGGATTTCAATACTGATTATAGTCACTTCTAATCATCTCAATTTTAATTGTGATTTCCTCTAAACCTTGACTGTAACTCTCTCTCTGATGTAACTCTCGATGATGTAGATATAGTTGTAGATATGGATGATCTGGATATAGAATCGCCAAGTCTGTTGGCGAAAGAAAACTCAAGCGGTGAAGAAGCCAACAAAAGGGCTCTTCCGTCTCGCCCCCTAATTGGAAGGACGGTCCAATAGAGGGATAGGTCTACTCCCAAACTACGCCACTGAGACGGGTGAGAGGGACTTCCCGGAAAAGTCACTCTAGAAAAACAGCCCGACCGGTAACGGGCAACCGAGCTCGTACGTAAAACTGAAAACCAAGGATCCCCCGCCTGGGTATCCTAAAAGACAGGGTCAGCGGAACCGGTCTAAAGTCGGGATCCCAACGAGGTGCAAAAACACTGCGAGCTCGCGTAAAAACCGTGTAAGAGACTGGGATCCTAGACCCGCGCACTTGGCGGCCGCTGCCCTAGCTGGGCTTCTTATTCTCCCGCCCAGTTGAGGGTCACCGCGCCCTCGCACGGTCAATTGTAAAAGTCACCATGACCGGCATTATTGATTATCGGTCATCATTGATTCAACATTTTCCCCCATGCCTTGATTTCTAAAACCTTCTTATGTCTCTCCTATAGATGACTTACAGATCTAGGCATTTGACATGATTTATCTTTAATGACGTATAGAAACTTGTATTTAAGAGTCAATTAATTGGGGATTTCTATTTAAGATGATTGTAAAGCCTTCTGCAACGTATATTGGTTGTTCCGACTATGATCTGCATGCATATACATATCATCCCGCATCTCCCTTGACTTGCTTTATACTTCTTTATGATTATTCCTTACATACAGAACTCTATTGGGTATGTATTAGCATTGCTCAATCTTCCTTGACATTCATATACTAAGCTCCTAAAGTATCAATACGCTCTAGGGCATTGGTGACAGACTATTGATGTGGTAAAATACACTAGATCTCCTATTACAAGATAATGATATAAGCATAATAAAATAAAATCGAGACCTGCAAAATTTTGATAGTATTTAATGGAATGATGATCTTCATATACAGAAAAGAAATCCTTATGAAGTGAGATAGACCCAAAACCACTTGAAGATCCCTCGAATAAATGCAACTCTTCTAATAGGTTCAGTGGCACCCTAAGAAACTAGCAACTCGATTTTGCATAATTTCTCTTCAAATTGACGTCATGCTTCTCTGCTAATTCGATTAAACTTAAGATGTTACTTATCCGAAAAATAATTATCTGTATACTGTTTCCATATTTTTACATGAATTGAGAACACCCAAGTATTATACTTTCCAACTCAATTTGAGAATCTAGTAAAGTCTAGGAAGTCCAATATTTTTATGTTATCTAGATAATGAGTCTATGTATTTTGTTGCTTTCGAATCCCCAAAAGTATTTAACTAAATATAATGATGAGCAAGGATTTCATTTTTTTAAGTAAAAGATTGGTATGTAATCTATATTGACATTTCCACCCTGGATCTCTACCTTAGCTTTCTCTTGGAAAATATCTACATTTTATTTTATAAATAGACTATATAAAAATTAATGTCATGTCATCAATAATTTGAGAACTTTTCCTATTATCCATTGTTGTGATATGTCTATCTTAATCTAGAGATATACTAATAATTACGAAAGATTTTAGAAGCTATAGATTAGTATAGCAGAATACTTAGTTTTTTGTAGAAAATGATCAAGCCTATAGTTATCCAGATGCAAAACATTCCACCAGTGTTCTCACACTGATGGCTAAATTCCAGTATAATTTGTTTAACAACAATAAACATTACCAACCACAACATCTATACAAAGTTGATTCAATTTAATTCTACATTGCAAATTTATGAAATATCATAATATTAGACTATGTAAAATATGGTTGTCCTAAATGAAGTTGAGATGGTATTTTCTCCATGATTTTGATCTGTTCTGGAATCCCATTAATTAATCTTTTGTTTTTTTTATTTATTAACTAAGTTATCACATAACCTCATGCATTCACTACCAAGGCAAGACAAGTCAATATATATATCCAAACTCCACCTTCACTGTTCATGCATGATCAATGATTATAGCAGCAGTAAAATATTATAACTTATCTTGAATCCAGGATCCTTAGAAATGTGTAAGGGCCTAAAAGTCATAAGTAAAACAACAATCCTTCCCTATAAACGTAAGTAATACCCATTCGTCGATATCAAAAAAAGTAATTTGTGCAGATCCTACTTATAGATGTCCTATGGTTTCCCCATCAAGAGATTTATACCATTAGAACACAACCAGGACTTAATTTGAGGATTTGGTGAATGATAACATTAAAAGATATATGAAGAGGAAATTTAGATCATACATGCATGGTAGCAAGAGATGGGGAAGGAGGTACTTTTTGATCTATAAAACTCATACAAGGCAGCAAAAGATAGAGAGGGAATGCACATGAATGGCAGCAAATAGAATGTATAGGGATGGTACCTTGGAGATCTCTAAATTGGAGGGGAAAAACATTGTATGCAACAACTCCAATGGCTGTTTGGAGGCTCCAGCAAGATCTTCTAACAATAGCTGTAGCAGAAAGCTCTTCCAAGTGAAGAAAGGGTAGCAACTTTGGTTGTTGTTCCACTGCCTGTAGCAGTAGCAGAAGCTTCCAGCTCAATTGAGTGCAGGTGATTGCATAATTTTGAGGGTGAAGAGACCCTCACGGCTGGAGATTAGGAGAGGAAAAGGGATAGTACCTAATTCCAGGTTTGCGACACAATTTGAACTCCAAATTGAACATGCAGGGCTGATCTTTTCATGGAGCAGCAATCCTTTTTGAGCTGTAGGTTGGCTATCTTAAGGAAGAACACAGCCAACCTTCGGCTGAAACTTGAGGGCAACGACAGAATGGGAATATGACATGGGATGGGGAAATGGAAGAGGGATGGGAAGGAATATCTCGTTGGAAGAGAGGGCTGATATATATAGAGAGGGGAGAGGTCTATGTTTGAGCCAAGTGGAGAGGATTGAGTGCCACATGGGAGAGAATTGAGGGGCCGAGTGGGTGGTTCTGCACTCTTCACATATTTTGTTTTTAGCATGACTATTGTTACTGTAGAAGACCCAATTTTTTTCCCATAACCGAGTACACTGACGCTAGTTGATAATTAATCTAATTGATATATATATACATTAAAACTTTAATTAATCTAATTGATATATATATATGTTAAAACTTTCTTTACTTAACAAACATAAAGTTAGACCGTATTCATGCCTTGAGCGTCGGATTTCGACGTGAAATATCTTGTTTCGATCGTCTCAGAATGACGGTCAATATGAGTGTAATATTGCTATACTTCCGATCGAGTTTTGAATACCCGAAATTTTCGGATACGATTTTTGTTTAAGATTAAATTTTGTAATTTAAATTATCATATGACCTCCGATTGACGAACGGTTGATTCCGTTGGTCTTGTATCGTCGAATCAGATCTAATGACGGTCTCGATTCGTTTTGTGGTTTCCGAATTTACGTCGCGGCTTTTCCGCGACACGCATTACGATGAGACCGATTTTTGGTCGATTTCGTCCGAACGACTTTTGATTCATGATCAATTGGTCGTTTTAGGTTGTTTAGTATTGACCGACAACGTTAATGGGTTCATTGGACCCAAAATCGGTCGAATTCGGGTTTGTTAGAACATGGATGTTACAATAAGCCTCGTTACTCATGATACTGGTTTGCTGCTTGCGGTTGAAAAGGAGGGTCCCCACGCTTCTTGGATCAACACAAGTAGCAAAACTCCTCATCTACTTCATTCTCCGCTTGAAGTATGCCTGCAGATTAGTGGGTAGCCGCTCAAGGGGGAGTTCCCTCAACCAATGGTTTGCTAGGGGTTAGAATAGATGGAGGACCACGGGAAGAGGGTGTGTGTGCTACTTGAAGTGGGCGGAGAAGCAGCTGCTCCGGCCACCAATTGTGGACGGTGATAGGTAGGACTACGTGAGAATAGGAAGCGCTATATGAGGAAGATGGAGTGGCGTGGCGTGATGGTCTACACTGGAAGATTTGGGTGTTGACGGAAGATGCGAGGAGAAGATAATGGAGAGAAGAAACATCAATGGAGGAAGAGAGAAGATAGAGTGACGTGATGGGTTCCACGCCTTTAGGGGTAATTATGTCAAGGCAATTTCATATTTTAACGGCAGTAACCTCAGCCATCTCCACAAACGGGGCTAGGACCTTAATTGTTACAAATTAGGACCCAGATTGAGATCGGGTCTATAGATGAGGACCCGGTCTGTAAATTACCCTATTATTAATTAAGTTATCCACCGTTTGCTCAGTGGTTCGACATATATTGCTTGCCATTATACACATTTCTATAGAATTATACTAAATTTCAGCTCACTTTATATTTATTGATTTTACCTCACTCTACACTTATTGCTTATATATCCGTGAGTTAATTGTTATTGAGAGGATTGGGATCGGGCACCGCGCGCCATGAGAGTGGACGATACAATGATTGTCGGATCCTACTTGTCAAACACCACAAGCCCTCCAAGATCGGACCTTGGTGCCCCATCTCGATCTTCGATCAACAAGGAAATAATCAAACTAGGGCATGAACTTTGGGTGTATCAAAGTCTTCTGGTGCAAAGGATGGAGTATTGGGAATGCTATGGGTTAAATCTATCTTAACAGATCATCTACCATGACACTTCTGTTCCACGGAAGTGATGAAATCATATGTATTTTAGTGACTCCACCTCATGGCTTTGTGATATGAGAACTGGTTGTATTACGTCTCATTTCATTAGATCCAATTCCAATTTTCAATTCCAATTTCAGTGTTCAAATGTTGGAAATAGAAATGTAAATGAAAATGGAAGTGAACTCACTTCTAGAGCTCATTTCTAAGCTCCAAAAGGTTTGAACAATGATTAGAAATGAAGTTGGAATTTGAATTCATCAATGTGATCATTTTTTGAGCTCATGGAGAGTGTAATGTGTTTCATTGAGCTCCCACAAAGTGTGAATCATTTTAGTTGAAGCTCAAATCTGTGAGTGATGCATTTCACCAAAAGTGGTTTTAACCATAAAATTGAATAGCTATCCAAATTTCAAGTCACTATACGTGGATAGTATGATCTTCCCAATATTATCTCCAAATGTCTGCGGCAACTGCTCAGAAGTCCTAATTGGATTAGGACTTGTACTTAACACTATCAATATTATGATTAAAATTATTAATATCATAAATATGCATATTTAGAATTTGTGAATATGATCCAAATTATTTAACTAATATGAATATCAATTCATACTAATTGATATATATGTATATGAATATGATTCATATATTATTTCAAGGAAAATGTATGAATACGCATTGAAATTTAAATACAAATTGGATTTACATTTTATTTTGGATTTATGAACAAGATTCATAATTTTTGAGGTATCTCTCATTAAATCATGATAAAGGAATGATAATTAAGAGGTTGTAACCAAAATTGGGATAAGGTGGACGTCCCGTGCACGCTCTACATGGACATACAACATGGAGTCCTAATATGATTAAGATGCTCCTATTTTTTATTTCTTAAATTGTTTTTGATGATAGTTAAAAGGACAAAAGAGACTCATATTTCTTGAAGGCAAAAAAATTATCCCATGCCTTTATATCATCATCCAAGGCTCACATGGCAGACGTCCCCTTTAGGAGTAGGACTGCTAGGGACGCCCCCCCTCATGCATATAAGAGAGGGCTTGATCTCTCCCTTGGGAGAATGATCCGTTCCACCAAATCATAATTGACTTGAGAGCTTAGAGAGAAAGAGAAGAGGTGATTGAGAACTCTCTCTTAGTCGTCCCCTCTCTCTTCCATAGAGAACCCTACATGTCCACCATATTCCCTCCACCATCTACATGATGGTCCATCCCTTCACGAGAGAAGAATGTCTTCTTCTTCGTGCTTCTCGTATGTAAAGAAAGATTCGATTTCGTGTGATAAAATCAGGAGAGAGAGAGAGAGATCATCTTGATCTCCACTTGGTGTGGGCAACTTCAAGAAGTTGATATCGAAGTTCGTGGGAAGCTATGCAAGTCATCTTCACGCCTACAAGAGAAGAGTCAATTAGGGAAGTCTTTTCCTTTGGGGACTCACACTTCAAAAGTGACCCATAATATTCTTGTAGCTTTATGTAATGATTTGGAAATTGTTTCCTATAACATGCGGTTTTGCAATTAATTTTTGTTTTGCTTGTATTAGAGTTCATATGATGAACTCTAATTTTCTACAAATTGTTTGCTATTTTTCCATGTTTCCGTAATGCGAAGTTATGGACTTCCTTCATTTACTACCAAGAGTAGGACCTTATTAAGGAGGTTTGATCATTTCGAGTGCCCCCACTAATTTTTTGATTGGATTGTGCCCATTTTTAAAACATATGTTATCTCCATGAAAGTTAATGATGCCTCAATGGATTTCTTCAAACCATCAAGTGGAGTCCAACATGGCACTGAAATCTCTTGATTGCTCTTCATCAACTCTCTTACTATTCTCTATGGCGTCCTAATCATATTGGTAGAGAAAGGTTCTATTCAAGATTTCTTACTACCAAACCTTAGTCACCAGATCAAAAACTTACAATGTGTGATTGACCTACTAATTTTCATGAAGTTTGACAAGGAAGCCATGAAAGTAATTAAAAGCACTATCAAAGTATTGCTTGGATTTTTGAATTAAAATTAAACACATCAAAATCAACCAAACTTTGCATAAATTTCCTAGACTAGAAGTGGTGCAAGGTATCATTGGATGGCTTATGAGAATTTTCCCAATCTTCTATCTCAATTTTTCTTTATCACCCTACACCCTAAAAATGGAAGATTAGCTCATTATCATTGTTAGGTTTACGGATAAACCACAAAAATGAAGGAAAAACTATATGTTTTACCATCTTGGGTAAACTTATTAAACTCATTTCTCACGCCCTTCGGTCTTCACAATCAAGGATCCTCTTAAAATACATATTAATATTTTAGTATCATTAATAAAATACAATGACATTTTCCTTGGAATGAAGATAGAACTGAAGAAACCGTCAAAAGATGGCTTGAGAGTAAATCTGTCATCGTGAAAAAAGATGTCTTGAAAATCTTAATGATATTGTGTTCTTAAGAGAATATCAAAGCTTTCTATTATAAAGATAAACCTATTCTACATGCCCTTCCATGCTTGAAGTGCGAGGGACTTTGAGGAGATTAGTTTCAAAGATATTGGGTTTGGAAACCAAACAAACTGGTAACATGAATAACTCCCCATCCCTTAAAAATGCTTGCCCAAATCATTGGAGACTTGTGCTAAACAAGAAGATTAGATTAAATGATGTGTTTGCAATTCTTCATGCGAGGTTCAATTGGACCAAAGCCCTTGCTATAATAGCTAGCACTGGGCTTAACAATTAGATAGCATCATACAATGTCGCTGGAGGGCGTCATGCTAAGTCATGTGGATTACATACATCTATTTCTCCCTTATGCGAAGAGTTTGGTGCAGTTTTAGAAAATTTATAACTTATTTTGATTATAGGTGCATCGTTTATTTTGAGTTCGAAGATCGCGATATCAATAAAGGGGGAGAGAGTGAATAGTGGTTAAAGATAGTTTTAAAAAATTTTACAGAATAATCATCAAGCATACAAACAATTAACCAAGTAATCCATTCAACACATTTACACATTATTTTAACGTGGAAATCCACTTAGATAAAACCACGACCTGAGTTTTGTTGCCTAAGAATTTCTTGATTAACCGAGTTAATCAATTGTTTCACTAAAGATCGAGATATTTACACAGATATCTCACCGTTTACAAGGATGACACTTCACAATCTTGTATCAAACATCGAGATCAACACTATAGATTATACACTGTAGCCCAAGTAGAAGAGGAGACAAGCTTCGACTTTATTCTAGCTTCCTTGAAGATCTCAAGTCCAAGAGCTTTACTGCAACTCAGGATCAAACACCTAAAATCCAGCAGAAAGATGTTTATTGAAAACAAAAATATATTAATAATAATCTTTTCGAGAGAAACTTTATCTTCACATATATAAATAAAATATTCTACAATAAAGAACTGTGATTTCTAGAATAATTTAGCAAATAAAATTGCATTAAGTTCACAAATATAGCACGTCAATTATATCGGAGATAGCACATGCGAATAATCAAATTTCAAACAAATAATAAATATCATCACACTGAGTAGGCTGCCAAAAGAGTTTTGAATACGATTAGAAAACTTGAGCAACAACGAGCGATCAAACTCTATTGAAATGATATGTTTGCTCCGCAGCTATCAAGTGATGATATTCTTCTTGAAAAAGATTGAATGAATGAATGAACAAAAGATAGAATAATTGAGAAAATCACCAGAAAGAGATTAAAGAGATTCTTGCTTTTCTAGAGAAAATAGGAATGATTGCTCTAGTTGTGTGTCATTACAATTGGTATGGGGCCAATTATATAGAGTTCCAAGAGAATATGGTCATTTGATATAAAATAGGTAGGAAATCAGAGAAGATTTTCTGAAGTGATCGATTGGTACAAAATATGTAATCGATCAATTGCAAATGATCGATCAGGACAAAAGGTATAATCGATCAGTTCTTGACCGTTGGAAGGAACTTAGTTTATGATCAATCATGTTGAGAAATGTTGGTCGATCAGGCAAGATCGCTTAGTCAAAATGTAATGGTCGATAAGTAATGGTCGATCACTGATAAAAGATGATCGATCAGAATTGAAATGTTCAAGGTTTCGATTTGGAAATTATCAGTTGATATTGTTGGAAATTACACCTTTCCAGAACAATACAAATATATAATCCAACTTGAAAAAATTTAAGAAACAAACTAAGATCTTGCTTTGCTTGAAGTTGACGACATTTCCTAGACTTGTCGAATTGAAATCCACATTTGTGGTCCTACAATCACAAGAACATGCAAGTGACAATGATATGATCTTGTGTGTCTGTCGTCTTGAAAACATAAGAGAAACAAAGAACTAACAATCTCCTCCTTTTTAATGATGATAAAATCTTTCAAAAGCCTAAAGAAGTGTAATCACTCAAGAATAATTGTTTCAAATCAAACTTGATATAATCAAATTATATTACAATTAATCATCAAATAAAATATGAACTTTGATTTTAGTTGCCCTCTTACTAAAAGAATCGTAAAACATCATTTTAATTCTTTTTAAGATTTGTAAGGTAAGTAGTCGTTACAAAAACTTCTTTTTTATTTTTTCCTCCCCCTTAATTAAAACATCCATTAAACCACTGAAATTGATTTTTGTTTTTTTTATAATTTGCAAATAATTACATAAAATTCTCGATAAATTACAATGTATATAGCATAAACAGTTATCTGGGGATATTTTATTTTACAAAAATATTGCAATTTATGCCTATAAAATTCACATAAGCAAAGTACAAATTAATTTCTTTAAGTCATAATTTTTAATGGATTTAAGTGAGACATGTGTCAGAAAATCTATTTATGATTCAATGAATAAAATATCTAAGAGTCGCAAAATAATTCAATTTACACAATTTTATAATAATTTTTTAATATCATAAGTAAGGTTGCATTTCCAATAAAAGGTTGCATTGAAATGAAAAAGAAGTTTTCACTACCACAAAACCTGACAAAGTTATGATGGGGAATTTAGAAAGGCTAATTTGATGATGTTCAAAATTCTCGAGTTGACATACTCTTTTTGATTCAAATATAGGTTTCCAATGAAAAATTAATGAAAATGTATGTATTATTTGCAAAGTATCAATCATACAAGATCATTGCCTAATTTCAATTTTTTGAAATAAATAATGCTAAACAATATGATCAAGGGATTATCTAGAAATAAAGGAACCCAATGGAGGTTTTATGCAAATGTCCCAAGAGCAAACCATGTGGCATTGCAGTATCTTGGCTGATGGGCAATAATTAAGAAATGATAATGCCTTCTAGTAAAATGCTTATGCACATGAGCGGAGTCTCATGAGCAAGGCTTGGATCCCACAGCTATGATTCATCAACATTAGGGCGATCAAAGGGCGAGGATGTTGCCACAAGGATATGCCTTGAGCATTGATGAAATACAATTGAGTGACAATTGTGCTTCCATGAGAGCTCTTGGTGGGTGGTTGCAGATCGAACAATGATAAATGGTTACCCTTTAGATGATTTAGATGTGAGGCTTGGGCTGATCAAATGACTGAAGTCCCTCGAACCTCGATAACATCTATCGAATGGAGGAGGGTTGGTCTACAGTTCCTTTTGTGCACCTCGCTTCTTCTTTGGTTCAACTCAGATAGGGGAGGCTCCTAATGCTGGCTCAGACTAGGGTCTTAGGTGTTGCAAACAACCTCGAGTGTTGATCTCCCTCTGATAATGGGCTCCTGACTAATGACAGACATGTAATGAGTGGAAGAAAGGATCGAGCACCAACACTCCATCTTGAGCGGGTAAAGGTAGATGCAGAAAGAGTTGGGTGCGTGAAATACCTATTTGTATAAAGGAGGATGGAGCTATGAGCTTTGGCTACCGCGTGTGGCCTAAGATTAACATGTGTTAGAGGCAATCGGGAATCGGAACATGACTCGAAGGCGATGGTCATTTGAGGGAGATCTGATTGGTTTCAATAGAAGAAGTGGATTGAGAGAGATGAGAAAAGAATGGAATCGAGAGAAAGAGTAGTGTAATTGGAGGAAGAGGAAATAAATGATAAGAAGTATCAAGAGGGGGAGGAAAGAGGAATGAGGTGTCACTTGAGTTAGGTTTGCATGAGAAGAAGCTCAATGCTTCTTTGATCGTCACATTGAGGAGTTCGACTGAAGATAACTCTGAAGCTTAGAATGCTCATTGAAGATCGACAATAAGGGAGATCCTTGCTATACCATGCTTGGAGGGTGAGGGTTCGTTATCGGCTCAAGACACGTAACCTTGCTTTGTCACCATAATGTCTAGCTGAAGCAGGTTAACTCGGAGACAGATTCATGGGGAGTGAGAAGATGGAAATCATGAGTTCATGATGCATCGATTAACAAAGGAGCTATAACAGTTGGTGAGGACAAGGGGACCTCGTAGGAGATGAGGCATAAGGTCATAGGTGATGGGTTGTATGTGAGCAGTAGATGGAGAACATATGGAGAAGAAATAGTTGACCTAATTGGGTCAACAATGAAGTGGGAGTTGGGACTGAGTTGGTGTGCCTATAACCAATGAGATGGATGTGTATATAATGAAGTTGGACCAACTGATTGAGGTCAATTATATGATCAAAGGAACGGGTGATGTGCCGAGAGGGAGCGAATGAGCGCTTGACCTGGAGGTTTGACTGATAGATGTCGACCATAGAAAAAACCAAAAGAAGAAAAATAAATAAAAATCAAACTAAAATTTAACGTCAAATAAAAAAAGTGTTTTACATGAAAGTTTTATAAAAAGACAGTGTCAAATGATCTATACCATTCATGATGGACCCAAGACCAAAAGAGGCTATATAAACAAGATATAATTTTTTGAGATATTTTGTATGTAAAAAATACTTGATTTTTAAAGTTTTATATAGTTTTATTTTCTCCTTTTAATAATATATGGATAATATATTTTTATGAAATACTAACATACTGTTCACACATTAATTTAATTTCTTTAAATTTTTTATAATTAACAAAGAATACAAGAAGTGAAAGTGTGAAATATACACATGAGTAGGGTTTTATATAGACAATTCATTTTGTTCTTTATACACATTTCATTTTGTTCTTTTCAATGATTTTTTGATTTTTTGGTGGTTAGGTAGATTATTATGTAAAGAAATAAAATAAAAAGAAACACATTAGAAAGATGAAAAAATGGATATAAAATGATTGGTTTAAATTCGTACAATTGTATTATATAATATGGTCTCAAAATCCAAGTTTTACATATGAACTCAAATTCCTTTGAAATTAATATTATTTTATAAGTAAAATTGAATGTATATTATTTAAAATGTGAATAGAGTTTTATATGTTATTGTATGAAGTAGAAAATTACCTTTTTAATTCTGAGTGTGCTCACACCAAAGTTGGAATTTATTTGTAATATATATAAGCTAGTACTTTTTCTGGATTTTTCATTAAATTAGGTTAGTGATATATACATAATGTGACAAGTTTCATGTTAATTATATTTAACATAAATTTATTCAAAATCAAGGAAGATTATAGAGTGTGTATGTATGTGTATATATATATGTGATGATATACATATGTCTACCTCCTTATTTTTTTTGGATTTTTATTGATTTTATTTATTGGGATTATTTATATGTTAATGATAGAGATTTAACTCATTTTTACGTATTGATTGTTTTTCAATGATTTTGATTTTTCGTGAATTTTATGCACATTTTATTAGGAATTAATGCTTAAATTTTAGTATGATGAATCACATGTTCATCAATGTCGAGTCATAGCAAACTCATTAATAGATATTTCTTGCAAAAATTTAGATTTTATTATATAAAATCATAATTATCTTTGTAAAAATTATTTGAAGATAAAAAGAACATTTCTTTGGAAAATGTCCCTTTACTTTATTTATACACCAACAAGCAAATCTTTCTACCACGGAGTTTTTCTCCAAATTATTCCTTAAGACCATGGCATTGAAACTTGACAACAAATTTTTAGAATCAAAATCCAAGATAGTATCAACTCGATGGTTTATTTGAAAATCTAGATGTAATCTCTGTTTCAAAAACATCTTCATCTATATCATCAATCTAATCCAAAAAACTACATGCTTTTCTAATACTCTTTTAAATAAATAAAATTTTCTATCTTTGATTTTCTTTTTGTTGAAGCACTACAAAGTCCACAACTAAACTCAAAACCTAAGATGTCCATGGTCGATCAATACTTTGATCGTTATCACTTATACTTGTTCACTCTAGGTGGTTGTTCGGAAGTAATCTCCATCTTCTTGGTAGTGTCGGGAGCTATGTCCATCCCATGGCTGGCTCTTCATTTTTGAGCAATGTTTGACAACTCATTTGGTTCCTTGATGGACACTTTGTTGGATTATTTTTTTGAATAAAAAAGGAGGAAAACTCGTGGCGGTGTTCGACCCAAAATAAAAATACAAATGAAAGAGGTTAAGTTACAAAGTTAGGACTCGGAGAGAGATCTAGATAAGTGAATCATTTCTCAACACAAAGCCTCTCGATTAAAAAAAATGACTCCATAGCATGATAAATAGACATCCCACAGAGTTATTATAAGTCTCCGCACTTCATTAACATGCATGAATTGTTTCACGACTAAGCTTTCCCAGAAATTAAGATGAGAAGAAATATCAGTAGAAATAATGCCAACCAAATCCCAAACTTGGTAGGTGCAATTGCAATAGTAGAAAAGATGTTCGGGATCATCATAATCCAAACGACATGGAGGGCAAGTGGTGTCTTCTCCGGATCGAAAGGTTGCTTTGCACATTTTGCTCAATGTTCTCTCTAAACGTTGGATCCACAAGAAGATTTTCACCTTCCAAGGTATCAGAAATATCCAATAGCGTGAAGTTGTCATTGCACAAAAAACATGCATTTGATTTATGATTTTCTTTTTTTAAAACACGTGTTCTCAAAGGCACTTTTCTATTTACGTGGGCACTACCCTTATCAATTACCACTTTCCCACTTTTTTATATAATGTCAATGATCTTTTTTAGAACTATTTAGAAGCATCGCTGCTCTGCATAATTACAAGCACAATCCTTCACTCTAGATCAAGATTTTTGAAACCGAACCGGACACCGAACTGGAAACCTTGTTGAAATGGTCGGATCGGGTCGAACCATGTAATCAAACCGGTTCAATTGGATGATGACGTCATCATTATTTAAAATCGGATTAAACCGGATCGGTGAAAAAATGTGGTTGAACCGACTAATCAAATCGAAATGAAATAATATATATAATATACACTTAAATATAATTGAAATATATATAAAATACATAGATAATGTATATATTTCACACTATACATAAAGTGTTTTTCTTATATACCATCAAATATCATACATATCCTATGGGTAAAATGGGGCTGCCCCCAGGGGGTAGCTAACTTAGCTACCCCCGCCCCATTTTCTCCATGTTTTTAATTTTTTTGAAATTTTTTCCATGAATATTCATCACTATATCCCTATATTGTGTCATTAAAATTTCGTGTGAAACAGAGACTCCTACGGCCTCCATCCAAACAGTCATTTTTTTAACGGTAACAGGATTTTTTAAATCGACCCCGTTTGGATGGAGGTCAAAGGAGTCTCTGTTTCGCATGAAATTTGAATGACATAATATAGGGATTTAATAATGATTTACACGGTTTTAGATTTCAAAAAAAAATAAAAAAACTGTGAAAAAGGGGCGGGAGAGCTAAGTTAGCTCCCCTAGGGGGCATACACATTTTACCCATATCCTATATATATATATATATATATTGGACTAGATACTCTATAACATGATAATAATTTAATTATATTCAAAATCTATTACATACAAAAAATTGTGTTAGTGTAGTTGGTTAGAAGTGCGAAATAGATAATCAAAGGTCATTAGTTCAACTCCCAGTACTAACAGTTGCTTAGGTTGGTAGTTTCGCAGTGCAAAATTTTTTTAAATAATATAAAAATTAAATGTGGTTCAACTTCGGTTGAACCTGGTTAAACCAAGTCAAAAAATTGAGTTGAACCAGATGTGTTAATTAAAATTTGAATAATAGAACCGAACCGATCCATACCCAGTTCACCGATCGGACTGAGTTGGTCAATCATGGAAAGACATCTAAAACTTCAGGGGCACTGAGTAAAAATTGGCGGTCCGCCGTTCTTTTTCTCCACTCCGGTTAGAAAGCTCAGAGCGGAGTGGGGGTTTGGGTCGATCATCCGAAAGAACTGCTGCTGCAAAAATGGTCACATCTCTCTCTCTCTCTCTCTCTCTCTCTCTCTCTCTTTTAGACTTTATATGCTTCTTTTTTTTACCCGTTTCGAGTCCACAAGTCCTTTACCCTTTTCGATCTGTTCCTTTTCGATCTGTTCCCTTCAGATCTTCCCTTCGCTTTGCCTTCGAATCGCCTCGGGCTTATTAAAACGGATTCGATTTTCCCTTCGAATGCAGAAGAGTTTTGGATCTCTAGATCTTCTGGGATTAAACACCTTAGAAGGATAAGTAGGAGCAGCATGAAATCGTTTAATTCCCTTTTGTTAATAATCGATAGGCAATTTCGTTCTAACTTTTTTTGTTCTTCACATTGGTGCTTGATGTGCCGTTCACTTTGAAGCCTTTTGATCCTGAATAGTTATAATGGGTTGGGAAATTATATATCTGGTTATTGCCGATTTTTCGGCTTGGTGACAATAATTAAGATAGTGCCTCAAATTACGGGCCCGGGAAGATGTGCTTGTTGTGCGGTTCTAATCTGGCATTTGCTTATCATAGGAAGAACTATCCAAGATCGTCAAATAGATGTCTTAAGACGGGCAGGGCTGTGTTAGTGACCCGAGCTCACACCCGTGCTGCTATTGATAAAAATTAGTTCTTGTGTTTTAATTACATGAAAAGAACAATATAAATGTAAAGCATCATAATAACAATGGTGCATCAACTAAATAAAGAGAATAACAATATAACTTGCATTTTAATCACATGACAATAACATGGCATAGAGTAAAGCGATGCATTAACTGAAGAACCCAACAATTTATTCTTGTCCCTACTTGTGTCTCGACGAGCATTTCAATCACAATAAAATAACTTAGTAAAGCAGTTCGTAACTAATCAAAGAGCACAACAATTTATTCATGTTTTAAAGGTTGTA